>JAJJWX010000825.1:0-503529 GCA_023529315.1 Papaver bracteatum
GGGGATGATGCTCTTAGAGATACATGTCAAGCGCTCACAAAGGTCTGCGATGCTTCCATATTAGCGGAAAATGAATCTCTTCAAGGAGTTTCAAGATCAGTGACTCCCAGCTTCTTAAATTCACTGAGCATTTTGGTATGTTCTCATGTCTTCGTTATATTTGTATAATTTTATTTCTTTGCTGGATTTTAATTTATATTTATTTTGACAACAACAATTTTTTTTTATTCTCCCTCGCAGGCTGGAAGGGCTTCTTTTGTTGTTGCCTCAGATTTGGAGAAGAGACGCGCATCTTTTCACAAGAAGAATACTATTCTTCGTAATTAAGGAGGAGCAGAGTCCTAGGTCTGCTAGTCAACGGGCAATTAGAATGCGGGTCCGCCTGATCTCCAAGAAAAGATCAAGCGGTTGGAAACTGAACTTTCATCCTAGCGAGACGAGGTCGCAAGTCTTCAAGCTGCGAACAATCAACTTTATGGTAATAAATCCTTCGCTTTTTCTTTAACCCTGTATTCCTTTGCATTTTCTTATTTTTCGTCTTCGCAGATGTTTATGGCCTCTCTGACGAAGCTGTATTCATTCAATCTTTTCCAAATCCAATAGACGATGATACTCTCCTCAATCGCCTTAATGAATCCTTAAACAATTATTCGAATGACCAGATTAAATTCCTTTCCATAGATGATCTTAGATCCAAATTTCATCTTCTAGCAATTGATCATAGATCTAGTTTGAGAGTGGCTAATACATCCAAGCATCAATATATTAACTTTAAAGAAGAAATCAAGATTCTAAGAGCCCAAAATAGTGATCTTATAGATGAAAAAGATCGCATCTCTAGGCAAGGAGCTCAAACTTTGGCGGATTTTCATAAAACTATTTTTGAAGTCCAAATTGAAAGAGATAAACTTATCCGCGAGAGAAAGGATCTTGTTGAATAATGATGATGAATTTTCCTGGGCTGCAAAGATTCTTGACAACACCAGAGCTAACTTAGTTGTAGATGTTAGTCTTCATGTTGAACAAGCGGCCTTAATTAAAAACATGATTTGTGAAAGAGAAGGTTGTTAATTGTTCTTCCTTATTAATTTCTTGTCTTTTATAGTTTTTTTGCAAAATTTCCAATTTGTTGATATATACTCGCAGATGCTGAGAATAGATACTCTGAAAGAATTGAATAACTTGAAGCCGACAAGGATCAAATCGCAAAAACTCTTGATGCTCGCAGTGAGAAATATTCAAGATTGAAAACCCAATTAAAGATTACTACTACCAATTTTAGTAATATCCTTGTTGGTGTTCGCAATGATTCCTCCAAGAGGGTCTGTGATGATCATAACATTCCTCACTCTTTGTATCATTTCCTTGCGGAAGAAGTTCCAAAGAATACTCCAAATCTTGTTATCTCTGACAATGAAGCCGAAGAGTCTGGCGAAGATGAAGGATATAGTGAAGATGATGGTGAAGACAAAGAAGGAGAAAAATATGGCGTGGATGATGATGGATATAACTAGTTTTGTTTCTTATTTTTAATTTCCTTGTAATACTTGTACATTTATCTCCTTCTTCTTGTGATATTGCTGCAAATTTCTCCAGCATCCAAGGTTCCTTGATGTTGCTTACTTTTTTTTAGGCGTATGGAGACATTTTCATTTCTAAGGGCTACTTTAACTCGCTGAATTTCACGAGCTGCTACCATTATTTTTTTATTTTTTTGTTCTTTTTCTTTTCATATTTTTGTAAACTTAGAATTGGGTGATAACTAGTTTCTATTGGGGGTTGTGAGTTGTAAAATAAGTAGGGAACTTGGATAGTTGAGACGTACCTTGCATCTTCTCATCTTCTTTGAACTTCATTTTGCGGAATTATCACCTTCAGCTTGTAGCGGAAATTTTAACGCCCATTTGGATCGAACCCGCTCTGATACCATGTTAAAAATTGAAATGTTTTGGAGCTCTTATACCATGTTGGAAATTTATATTTTTATGAAGAACTTTGAACACTCGAATGACATTTGCAGAGATATACGAGCATAGTGGTGTTGCTCGTATAGAGCTCCTAGGACTCTAGTAATGAAGGTGGAAGCAAGGACTTTGTAACTTAAACTTTGTATTAATTGAATCTTGCTTACAAATGACACATGACTTGCCTATTTATATGCTTACATAAACCGACCTTCTAAATTCTAGAAGTCTCTCTAATTATCTAGCCATATACTCTCTGGAACGTTGACTTGGTAGTATCTATTACAACTGACACTAATTTGTCTAGATTTTCCTAGAGTTTTAACAATAGAAAACCGTATCTGCACATATTTGGACTCTCTAGAGTCTTCTCCACTAGACGTCCATTTTTTTGTTTTCATTAAGTTGTTTGACTGTTTGACTAACTTGTCTTCTAGAACAATCTAGGACATGTTTAGACTAGGACATGCCAAGCTCGGTTTCATCTCGATCTGAACTTCACCATCTCGTCCTCATCAATGATATCAACCACAACAAGCCCGAACACCATCACCTTGAACTTCATCATTATCTCCAAGTTCGGGTTCAGTGGAAGCAACCAATAATTACACTTCCAAACTCGAATATAACTGATTTATCGAAATCAGGCTAGTACCCATGCTTTCTGTCGTCCCCAGGAACCCAATGATGTATTCAAATTTGAATATTCGTTGTTGATCAAATTCATCACCATCGTGATCATCATGATGACCACTATTAAGAACATCTCATGTTGTTCATGTTCATAATAAGAAAGAAGAAGAGGTGCCCTGAGTAATCATTTAGGTGCCTTTAGTGATTTCTTTTGAAAATGGCTTCCCCTTAATAGAGTGGACGCTCCTTAGTAATAATATTGGCTACCTTTAGCAGTTGATGTGAAACAGTCTTCCCCTTATCATATGGTTCCCCTTAATGAACAATGAGAATGTCAGTAGCACATTCCTTAGAAATTGGCCATCTTGACCTTTAGTATTATGAGTTTTTGTTTTTCTCATAACTTCTTCATATGAACTCAGAATGACTCCGTTCTTTCGCCATTTCCTTTGACTCAGAAATCTTATACTTGAACGAGTTACATTTCGTCTTTGGCCCTTCTCCACTTATAACTAGCTTCTTTTATTGCAAATTCACTTCTTTTGGATGATTTACCTAATAAAACACAAATAAGAGAAAACAAGCGTAACATACAATAATTTTCAAGAAAACCAACAAATACTAGCATGGAATTGACGCCAAATATATGTGAAATATGCACTTATCATGATTGCAGCATTTTTGTCTCTCATATCATCTTGATCGGCATTTTGATGCTAGAGATGATTGTGGCCACACTTGGTGAGGTAAGTTTCCTTCCATTCCGAGGATGCTAATACTTCCTATCAAGGCATTCGACATAGGCAAGTACCAATGGCTCATTGCGCATGGCATGAAAAGTAAGCTATATCAATATGCAAGTTAGCTAAGCTTTATATAAGCCTAAGGAAAGTACGACATGAGCTTGATTTAGGTACCATTGGCACGAGAAAGACAAGTTCATGCTTTCAGAAATTCCCAAGCTAAGTGAAGAGGGGAGGCCTGCAATGGCCTATGCATAAGCCTAAGGCATGGTTTATGCCTGGATAAGACTCGGAAGTATGACGGTTACTCAGCTATTTAAGAAATCCAGTGATGAATTTGCTACTTTGAGGCAAGGCTTTAAACCCTTCGCAGGACAAGGGTAATTTGGGACAGTGTGGAAGCTAAGTTAGATGCATTATGCTCCACGAGCATGCTTGCAGGGGAAAATGAATGTGCATTTTGCCTAGCTTTAAGGACGGTAAGTAACATCATCATGGCGCATCGGGGGAGTTATGGATTGCGCGCCCAGGCGCGCCATGCGTAAATTTTCCGGTCCGTCACATGTATTGTCTCGACTTTGTTCATATATGATCGCACTTGGTATCATACATATAAGTTGAAATGAATAAAATGGTGTATTTGGGTACCCTCGTTATTTCAGAAAGAAAAATAACTAATTTAAAATTTTAAAAAAGTTAATTAATTTTGACAGACAAATTTCCAGATATAAATATGGAACTAGGCACACGTGAACCTCCATGGAATATCGACGTTGATTAATACATACTTGCGAGGATTTTGTGAGTATATTTCTCCATAAACCCTGATGAGACACAGCTCGTACACTAGAGTCACAAAGGGTTTAAAGGATTCATACACATGCTAAGTGTAATCGTTACTCATATTCTAGTTACCTAAAATTGGTAAGAGGATAAAAGTGGGATTCTATGGTGTAACAGTGAGTTACGGGAGGTTGACCACGAATAGTCTTCGCCTAAACCATGCACATGGACCGTTCAAAGGATGCCTCAATCATAGGGAAGGAATCTTAGGGACGATTTTAGGGAGGGAAGTAGATAAAGAAAGGGATCAGAGAATTTAGGGATTCAAGAAGTATTGGTATGAGAGTTAGTGAGAAATTCGTTGTGTTAGCTTTTATAAATAGAAGACTATCTGAAATTACTTTTCCCGTCTCTTGAGGAATGATGGACATAAGCTAAGATAATCTTATCTTTTTATTCCACTGTATTTACTCTATTTTGCGGGAAGAAATAATCTGGATACTTCTCACATGTGTCATAGACCTTCATACCAAACCCTAATTGATATACCTTCATTTGTGTGTGGCTGATGATGATGTGTAGAGAGAGAAAAATATTCTCTATAGACAAGTTGGCCTAGATAGATAAATATCTCTTAATTTGTGAGCATTATTAGGATGGGTCACGTGAAAAGGTAAGAAATGCCTTTGAGATTGCGTGAAAGTTTGTGAGGGGATAATATTGGGCTCCCCCTCCTTGTGTCCGGTCACACAAGTCACATGGAGGCCGTATCATTTACCATGGGTACCCTTGTTGAGTATGAGGATCTCAAAGGGGTTTATCCATGTTTTCGGATAAACATGCATGGTTCATGCTCATTTTACTAGCCGTAAGTATGTTTGATACGTAGAAAAAGATGAGTGAGCCTTATTTGAGGATTGTGTCTGAGTCTCATGCATATACAAGAATCTTCAGATGAGCTGGTTCATCTCGGATTAGCATGAGGATGGTCGAGTCTTGGATCATGAGATTGAGTCTCTCCATAGCCATCTCGGGAATGTTTGAGAGAAAATGTAGACTTACATGCCTAATAACCTCTCTGTGAGACCTTAGTTCACTTTCCTTTGACTAGCGTATCTTGTGGAAATGTGATATGAGTCAATTGTATCCGTATAGTGGGGCCGACATGACCAATATATCTCGAAAGGATAACCTAGGAATTTTTTGAATGGTCCCGGAGGCATAATAGCCAGCGAATCTCGTGGGTATGTCCTAGAAATTATTCGGAAGCCTCATTAAGTCAATACAGGGCCTAGAGCAGACGTGATCAATGTATCTCGCAATGATGTAACAAGAATTAGTCATTGATCTCAAATAGGGTGAATCATTCTTACGGGAGACATGAATATCTCCGCTCTGGGTCAAAAGTCCGTATGAGATGTTTTTAGGCATCTATAGAGCTACATGACCACCAGTATCTCATCGAGGATGTATATTGGGAATAATTGTATCACAACCACCTGCGCCTCAAAAATACATACTGAAGTCATGGTTGTTCTGGGTTATATGTTTGTGGTGGATATTTTTAAGCTCTACATAACCTAAGTCACCATTAGTATGTCATTGAGGATATGTGCTCTAGGAGTCAAGGAATCACAACAAGCGCAGTGTCTCGCTGGGACATAAATTACAAATAGTTAATGTGGGTTTGTTAAAGCACTGCTCGGTCGAAAGCGTTGCTATCTAAATCTTTTTTGTCAAAACTATAAGTCTTGATTTCTAGTCTACTTATAGCTATGTCTCGGATTATGATAGAATGCGTAGTTTTTCTTTATACATGACGGCAATCATCGATTGAGGAAGAAGAACTACTAAGGGGAGCTTGTTGAACTTCATCAACGAAAGGTATATGTGGAGATCTGAACTCATCTATCACTCAGAAGTCTATTTATATTTTATCTCATGTTGAGACAAAAGTCGTATAGCTATAGAGACTTTATTTTATACACATTTGATATTTCGATCTGAGTTTAATTCGCTTACATACTTCTCGAAATATGTATTGGTAAGCTTTCGCTTTAACCAAGTTCATCTTTTATTCTTGACGAAAGTCAAAAGATGATCATGTGAAAATCGCATGGTAACATCTTACATGATTTGTGTAAGATAGTCATTTGATGTAGACTCTGAAAGTTTCGTATTGATCTATTGATCAATTGAAAATTTATTTAAAGCTAATAGTTTATGTAAGACAACTATTCCCGTCGTATAGAATGTTTCAATGATTAAAATGGAGTTTAGAACGATTAACCATTGATTGGATATAGCACAATAAGCGTACTTGTATGCTAACTTTTGGAAGTTATTCCAAGTCCGAGAACCATAGTATACATACCTGTATGCATACTCGTTTAACAGTTGAATTATGGGAACTTAGTATGCATACCTGTATGCGTACTGGATTAACAGTTCAAGTCCGGAAATTTAATTGAGTTCGGTCGTGAATGACAGTATGCGTATCCTTTCGCATACTGGCGGGCAGACCAAGTCCGGGACTCTAAGTATGCATTCATGTTTTCATACTTGAGTGGGTTAAGTTTTAAAATCGGTTTGTCCATGAACAAATATATTTTTATAATACATAATACAATCTTTGCAAACCGTGGATATAATGTTCATGAATTGATTCGAGTGAATCAAAATCGATTTTTATTCAATTATATCTTGTATACTTCTATGAGAATATAAACAATTGAACAACTCTATAACTAGTTTCATTTGAGTCATTTGAACTAGTTGTAATTGTTGATGGTGGATTTTCATTTAAGGGTAATATTGTAAAACCTAAAAATTATGCGCCAACATCTTGTAAAATATAAGTCCATTAATGAGTGATGGATACTCCTTCACTTTATCAATTCACCTAGAATGGAGCATGTGGCAACAATCCCATTCTGTGAATAAAATACGAAATTCATCCAGGTTGGAGCATGTAGCAACAATCCCATATACCCTGTGAATTTCCAGCATTATTATTTAATGCGCAACCAGCCTTGTATTTCTTTTACTCATAATCAGTGCGGCATGACGACTGAGTGTTTCTCTCAGCAGAGAAACACGAATCTCCAAGCATTATAATAAAAGCATGTACGAAATACCCGTACAGGCTGAACTCTCGGTGTGTTATACTAGCCCGATTGAGCCACCCTCGGGGTGTTATACTAGCCCGATTGAGAATCCAGACTGACCGTATCAGTCTGGATATGATCACGACCATCCAACTCCACCAGCATGATTGGATGGTCCATATCGATTCCATAACCCCCAAGCAGGTATGAAATATCTGCCGAACCAACGCGGATCCCGCATGGTCGGCCTCCCCTTGTCCTAGCTTGCCAAAACGTCCAAACCATAGCAATATGGATGGAAAACCCTAAATTAGGGTTTGCGGCATATTACATGTGTCAAAAAAACAGTCCCAACCATCCAACTTCGCAGGCATAAATGGAGGGCGCAGATATAGATTTAAAGGGGCACGGAGTATGTCAACACAATCACCGTGGGCCCACCTACATACCTGACCAATAGGTCAGGACCAACCATGTTTGGTCATTCCAAATTGTGTGCCTGAATGAAGCATGACGCACGGCCTTGAAGCCCAAAATTATGGTTTTGAATCACGAGCGTCCATTTTCTCCAGCACGAATAAAGGGTCCAAGATCAGATCAAAGCAGGTCCAGTCATACCAACATGACCATCGTGGACCCGTCTATCCTTTCACCTGATCGGCCAAGTCCGAACTTGGCAATATTCCTCGGTTCGCACGCCTCCAACATGCATGGTCGCTCCTTCCAAACTAATCTCAACCGCTCGATTTCTCCGGATGAATTGAGCGGCTTAGATCATTTTTTCATGGGACGGTAAGGCATAGGGGTGAACTCTAGCCCACCACCTGCACGCTGGAGCAATTGTCCAAGACCGACCAAGCCTGGTCATCTTGGAATGCCCGCTCGAAGTTGGTATGGGATGCGTCTTTTGCGGCACTAATTTTCTGTCGCAATTCGACCACTCAACTTCGCCGGACGAATTGAGTGTCCCAGATCACGTTTTTGTGGGACAGTCATGTATAGGCCCCTACATCGTCATGCCATCTACACACATGTATGATCGGCCAACCCAAAATAGTTACCCAAGCTTGGATTCGATCATGGTGAAGAGCGGTGCTTGCGCACCTCCTTCGAAACCCTAATTTCACCAAGTGTCGCAGATGAGCGTCTCAAATATCATCTCATCCGTCCAACTTCACCAGCTCAGTTATATAACCCTAGTTAGGAGTTAATTGGTCAGTGCGGAGTCATGGTGATCACCATCCGTCACTCTACCACACCATGTGGTCGGTCAAGGAAGGGTTTGCATGCGCAACTTCCAAACCATCACATGAAGTAGGCTGGACATGAAGTTATTACGCTCAAATAGCGATACTTCATACATGCTGAATATAATCGATGCAATACCTGGATAGTATACACACCATACTTCACAAGTATCAATTTCTTAAATAACGTAGCATTACATGCTACTTTCTGTGGATCCCACGATCCACACACTCGAGACATCAATCATGTCACAAACTGGGGAATACATACTGGGTATTGGTCTGGCGGTTTACAGCGTGCAGCGCACAACGCGCCATCACAAGAACGTATCAGGAAGTCATGGACGGTTAGTGATGATGGGATAGGTGGGCAAGCCTGGTCGTGTGACACCAACACACTACTCCACTACTCCATCACTCCACTTTCTCCACTTCCCATAAGATATGAGGCTTAGGCTAAAAGACTTGTATAAATAGGTTCTCCGCCCTATGTTGCAGAGAACAGAACAAGTCCAGATAACAGAGGCAAGTGTTGATACAATCGTATTCAAACACCGGAACTGATAGCTTACATCCTGCAGGCCAGTTCAGCTTTTTGATATAAGTCATGCATAGCCAACACCTTCACATTTCCAACACCTTCTTCGCTTCCCTCCCTAAGATCAACCCCATCTCCTTTACTTTTGTGACCGAAACAAGTCTGGAATGGCCATTTCTTGGTTTAGGCCGGACTTGCACAGATTGATCTCTCGAATCTACAAGCATTCACCGCGAAGTGCATTTGTTTAAGGTTTAGATTCATTCCTCATCCACACCCCAAATTACCAAAATTAGTAGGAATAGTTTTCACCCATAAACAATTTGAGACCACAGTGGGAGATTAATCTCTCGGTTGCAATATCAATTCCTAATTTCATCTTTTAATACCCGATTCAATTTTCGCAATTTCAAGGGGATAGATCTTAGAACAAATTCCATCAGAAATTCATTTCAAGATGATGGGACTCAGGTCTGGATCAACAATCAATTCTAATAGAGCTAGTGTGAATAACACTCCCGGTATCGATGTACCTGTCAGTGGAGCTACCGTGATCAATACATCTCGTGGAGTTGTCACTTCTATTGCCAATATTGGAGGAGAAGGAGATATTCTAGTAGGTGTAATGCCTCCCATCACCAGAGCCAGAGCAGCCGCGAATCCCGGCATTTCCTCAAGTGTAACGCCTCTGGTGGTCACCAGAGCAACAACTTTCACTCATTCATCAGGACTAGGAGCCGGAGGGACGGGAGGAGGACCACCTCCCATTACTATTGCATATTTGATGGACAAGCAGGAAGTTCTTGCTAAGACTCAAACGGATATGGCCGCAACTCAGAAAGAGGTACTCACTTTTCTTAAGACATTAACTGATCGATTTCCACAAGAGCCGCGACATCCCCTGGAGACAACAAGGAACGCATTCAATGCACCGGAGAAGGTATTTCATCGGAGTAGACCTACGTGGACCTGATCAAAGAAGCGACATCAGATATGAACGGTCCTGTCATGGAGATTCCTACACTGGGGACTGATCCTCACAACGATCCTCCTCAAGTTAATAATTTCACTATGAGCTAGAGGCCGGTGGATCAGGAAGCGGTTTTTCTAGTGGAAAGTTTATGCAAACTGTTACACCTCTCGAAGAATCAGCGGGCAGGGACGTTTTGCTGCAATCAACTAGAAGAAGGTCACAATCGGGCCCTATATTTTATGGCACGCATCAAGGATTCAGAGTTAAAGAGGGTCCTCATCGACACAGGAGAGTCTTTGAATGTGATTACTATCAAGACTATCAGGACGACCAAGGTTCGCTTAGGCAAGATCGTATGGCATCCTACCATAATGGCATACTTTGAAGGAAATCAGACCAGCACATACATGATCACCCCTTTAACTTATCACCAATGCTTGAAGATTATGCTGAATAAAGAAGTCATTCGTATTCCTGCAACATTATCTCCTTACGCACGAATATGCGGAGTGGAACTATTCAAACAGGGGAAGCTCCGCGGGAAGGATCAGACAAAATCTATTGCACCCCACTCCCCACGTGGGCGTCAATCCAGGAGGAGGACCGACTTGCATCATCGAAGTCTTGGCCACATGATGTATCCTTGCTGAAAAGACGTCTCAATTATTCTCTCCGCCTAACGGAATGCTACAACAACGACGAGCCACAATAAGAAGTGTTAGACGCTCCACGACAGCTGCAAGATGGTACCAACTCCACAACTGATGAGATCGACGATGAGGAATCTCGTAGGCCTATCTCCATCAGCTCGACCCTGTGTAAGCATTCATACAATCTCCGATCCAAACCGGTCAAACAATCTCCGAGGAAATTCAGGCGCGAGATCAGATGTTGCATGGATTCTAAAGACTTGAACGAATGCTTCCCCAAGGACGACTTTCCTCTGCCTAACATCGACATGTTAGTATATGCCACCAGCGGACACGGCATGTCATCCTTCATGGATAGTTACAGCGGCTATAATCAGATAAGGATGTATGAGCATGATGAAAGTAAGGCAACCCTTTGAACTCCTCTTAGAAATTTTTACTATTATGTTATGCCTTTGGTTTAAAGAATGCCGGTGCAACATATCAACATGCTATGATGACAATATTCCACGACATGATACATAAGCAATTCGAAGACTACGTGGATGATATAGTAATCAAATCCAAGACTCAAGCTATCCTCACAATGCCGCTGCCGTGAACCGTGAAGGATCTCCAAAACTTCATGGGAAAGGTGAACTTTTGCTTGATTCACCCCTTGTTAAATAAAGGGGAAAGTTTCGTCTGGACCGCACTACAACAGGAAGCGTTTTGGAGTTTTCAACGAATATTGTCATCTCCGAATCATCACAAAGGGTTCTCCTATTATGTCAGCCCAGACAAGAGTGAGCATAGGACATCTTCAGATCCACTGAATACAACACCTCAAGGGAGCAGCCTCAACGAATATGCGCTTTTGGTCATCCTCTGTACATCGTGAAGCTGTTGAACGCTCATCTACAACAACATCTACCATGATAGAAAGAACTAGTTTCGCTGAAGCAGCAAGAGAAAAGTCACCGAGATACAACATCTTGCGTTCCCAACATCGCCAACTCCAACTCCGGTACCATGTGCACGACTGCCATAATGGTGAAACAATGTCCAACATATCCAAAAGATCTGGATACTCGTGGGCAGGGGACTGTCTCCCTCTTCTCTATTTCATGAAGAAACATCAAGTAAGACATATGTTTCAGTTTATCCCTCTAACAATGACACGAGCTCTACCACTATATGAAGACTTCCAAGTTCGTGCATGTAGCTATCATGCCCCTCCCTGCCAGTCTCTTCTGATCACAACTGCTTCCAAGAACTGTTATTGCTCGTCGATTGATACCATCCAGAGCTTCACCATATAAACAACCATTACGTACAAAAGACCCATGCATACAAGATAGAGCCACGTAGATCACTCTTGGGGACTAAGGCTCATCATGAAATTCCTTCACCGTTAGTCAAGGACTTCTTCAACACAAGAAATATGGTCAGTCAAGAATCATGGAATTCCCAAAGGTAAATCGAACTGAAGAGGAAGCCACTTCAATGCTCCCTCCAGCAGAAGCAGCTTCAATGGCCTGTTCAAGAGCCGCCTCAACGCTCTCTCTAGGACCGACGTTCGCTTAAGAATCCTGATTCAACACTCTCTCCAGGATCCACCCCAACGTTCGCACCAGAAGCCACTTTAACATCCTATCGAGCCGTTTAAACACTCAAGTTACATCAATAATCTTCGCTCTGGTCAAGTTGTCTTTGATGTACTCATTGCTCAACATACGTCTCATCCATACTTCATGACGACCCATCGGAGCATGAAAAACCTTGAAGTCGACAGGAGAAGGGTTATCTTGTGGAATGGATATCTTCATATAGTTGAAAGGACACGGTGAATAGCTCATCATCAACGTTTGGCATATATTTGAGGCTGTCAACACCTCCTGACTAGGCACCAGCATTATCCCCAGAATACATCTCAACAGGAGTTCTTTTCTTCATTCTACAATAAAAGACATGAGTCAGTACTTGTATAAAAATGCGTGAGATGTGTAGTCACACACGACAGAATACATATTCACATTGGAATACACAAGGATGGTATTGGGTCCAAACACCGATATTTCTCAAGTTTCAAGTACGGTTTTGATCAAGTCACAAGTCCGGTATTTCCCAAGTTTCAAGACCGGTGTTGATCAAGTCACAAGTCCAGTATTAGTTTCAAGTCCGGTATAAGCTTCAAGTATGGTATTGGTTTCAAGTCCGGTATTAGTTTAAAGTCCGGTATAAGCTTCAAGTCTGGTATTGATCAAAGTCACAAGGCTGGTATTCGAATAAAATAGGCGCACACAGCAGGGCCGGTTTTCAGTCGAAACACAGGGTCGACGTTCAGTCAGGTACGCGGCGGTCCCACTTGATCCCAGCCCCAAATTGGTCGAAGCGGGCACAGCCGGCCCCAAGCAAAGCAGACACGCAATGGGTCCCACTTGATCAGGCACAACCAACCCCATATTGGTCGAAGCAGGCACAGCCGACCCCAAGAAAAGCAGGCACGTGGAACGCATTGGACCCACGTTTAACCGAAGGATGTGCATGATGAGTCCCACGTTCAATCAAAATAGGCACGCAGTGGACCCACGAACGAAATAGGCGTAACAGTCCATCGAAGCAGGAAAGATCGACATCATGCTAGGGGAACACTCACCAGGACGCCTCTTGAACGTTACATGCTCCAAGGACAGGATGACCGTCTCTCTTGGTAACATCTAACTTTGTCTCATAAGCTTTGTCTTTAACTGTCACCATCTCATGCCTACCCCACAATAGTGTAACCATTATGTGCTAGGCAGGGGACTTAATGTTGATGGTGGATTTTCATTTAAGGGTAATATTGTAAAACCTAAAAATTATGCGCCAACATCTTGTAAAATATAAGTCCATTAATGAGTGATGGATACTCCTTCACTTTATCAATTCACCTAGAATGGAGCATGTGGCAACAATCCCATTCTGTGAATAAAATACGAAATTCATCCAGGTTGGAGCATGTAGCAACAATCCCATATACCCTGTGAATTTCCAGCATTATTAATTAATGCGCAACCAGCCTTGTATTTCCAGTACTCATTATCAGTGCGGCATGACGACTGAGTGTTGCTCTCAGCAGAGCAACACGAATCTCCAAGCATTATAATGAAAGCATGTACGAAATGCCCGTACAGGCTGAATTCTCAGTGTGTTATACTAGCCCGATTGAGCTACTCTCGGTGTGTTATACTAGCCCGATTGAGCATCCGGACTGACCGTATCAGTATGAAAATGATCACGACCATCCAACTCCACCAGCATCATTGGATGGTCCATATCGATTCCATAACCCCCAAGCAGGTATGAAATATCTGCCGGACCAACGCGGATCCCGCATGGTCGGCCTCCCCTTGGACTAGCTTGCCAAAACGTCCAAACTATAGCAGTATGGATGGAAAACCCTAAATTAGGGTTAGCGGCACATTACATGTGTCGCAAAAACAGTCTCAACTATCCATCTTCGCAGGCATAGATGTAGGGTGCATATATAGATTCAAAGGGCACGGAGTATGTCAACACAATCACCGTGGGCCCACCTACATACCTGACCAATAGGTCAGGACCAACCATGGTTGGTCATTCCAAATCGTTCGCCTGAATGAAGCATGATGCACGACCTTGAAGCCCAAAATTAGGGTTTTGAATCACGAGCGTCCATTTTCTCTGGCATGAATGGATGGTCCAAGATCAGATCAAAGCAGGTCCGGTCATACCAACATGACCACCATGGACCCGTCTATCCCTTCACCTGATCGACCAAGTCCGAACTTGGCAATATGCCTCGGTTCGCACGCCTCCAACATGTATGGTCGCTCCTTTTAAACTAATCTCAACCGCTCGATTTCGCCGGACGAATTGAGCGGCTTAGATCATGTTTTCATCGGACGGTACGGCATATGGGTGAACTCCAGCCTACCACCTGCATGCTGGAGCAATTGTCCAAGACCGACCAAGCATGTTCGTCTTGGAACGCCCGCCCGAAGGTTGTACGGGATGCGGCTTTTGCGGCACTAATTTTCTATCGCAATTCGATCTCGACCACTCAACTTCGCCGGATGAATTGAGTGGCCCAGATCACGTTTCTGTGGGACGGTCAGGTATAGGTGCCTACACCATCACGCCATCTACACACATGTATGATCGGCCAACCCAAAATAGTTACCTAAGCTTGGATTTGATCAGGGTGAAGAGCGGTGCTTGCGCACCTCCTTCGAAACCCTAATTTCGCCAAGTGTCGCAGATGAGCGTCTCAAAGATCATCTCATCTGTCCAACTTCACCAGCTCAGTTATATAACCCTGGTTAGGAGTTAATTGGTCAATGCGGAGTCATGGTGATCACCATCCATCACTCTACCACATCATGTGGTCGGTCAAGGAAGGGTTTGCATGCGCAACTTCCAAACCATCACATGAAGTAGGCTGGACATGAAGTTATTACGCTCAAATAACGATACTTCATACATGCTGAATATACTAGATGCAGTACTTGCATAGTATACACACGATACTTCACAAGTATCAATTTCTTAAATAATGTAGCATTACATGATACTTTCTGTGGATCCCACGATCCACACACTCGAGACATCAATCATGTCACAAACTGGGGAATACATACTGGGTATTGGTCTGGCGGTTTACAGCGTGCAGCGCACAACGCGCCATCACAAGAATGTGTCAGGAAGTCATGGACAGTTATTGATGATGGGAGAAGTGGGCAAGCCTGGTCGTGTGACACCAACACACTACTCCACTACTCCAACACTCCACTTTCTCCACTTCCCATAAGATATGAGGCTTAGGCTAAAAGACTTGTATAAATAGGTTCTCCTCCCTATTTTACAGAGAACAGAACAAGTCCAGACAACAGAGGCAAGTGTTGATACAATCATATTCAAACACCGGAACTGATAGCTTATATCCTGCAAGCCAGTTTAGCTTTCTGATACAAGTCCTGCATAGCCAACACCTTCACATTATCAACACCTTCTTCACTTTCCTCCCTAAGATCAACCCCATCTCCTTCACTTTTGTGACCGAAACAAGTATGGAATGGCCATTTCTTGGTTTAGGCCAGACTTGCACAGATTGATCTCTTGAATCTGCAAGCATTCACCGCGCAGTACATTTTTTTAAGGTTTAGATTCATTCATCATCCACACCCCAAATTACCAAAATTAGCAGGAATATTTTCACCCATAAACAATTGGAGACCACAGTGGGAGATTAATCTCTCGGTGGCAATATCAATTCCCAATTTCATCTTTTAATACCCGATTCAATTTTCGCAAATTCAAGGGGATAGATTTTAGAAAAAATTCCATCAGCAATTCATTTCAAGATGATGGGACTCGGCTCTGGATCAACAATCAATTCTAATAGAGCTAGTGTAGATAACACTCCCGGTATCGATGTACCTGTCAGTGGAGCTACCGTGATCAATACATCTCGTGGAGTTGTCACTTCTATTACCAATACTAGAGGAGTAGGAGATATTCCAGTAGGTGTAATGCCTCCCATCACCAGAGCCAGAGCAGCTGCGAATCCCGGCATCTCCTCAAGTGTAACACCTACGGTGGTCACCAGAGCAACAACTTTCACTCCTTCATCAAGACGAGGAGCCGGAGGGACGAGAGGAGGACCACATCCTATTACCATTGCAGACTTGATGGACAAGCATGAAGTTCTTGCTAAGACTCAAAAGGATATGGCCGCAACTCAGAAAAAGGTACTCACTTTTCTTAAGACATTAACTGATCGATTTCCACAAGAGCCGCGACATCCCCTGGAGCCAACAAGAAACGCATTCAACGCACCGGAGAAGGTACTTCAGCGGCGCAGACCTATATGGACCTGATCAAACAAGCGACATCAGATATGAACGGTCCTGTCATGGAGATTCCTACACTGGGGACTGATCCTCACAACGATCCTCCTCAAGTTAATAATTTCACTATGATCCAGAGGCCGGTGGATCAGGAAGCGGTTTTTCTAGTGGAAAGTTTATGCGAACTTTTACACCTCTCGAAGAATCAGCGGGTAGGGACGTTTTGCTGCAATCAACTAGAAGAAGGTCACAATCGGGCCCTATATTTTACGGCACGCATCAAGGGTTCAGAGTTCAAGAGGGCCCTCATCGACACAGGAGCGTCTTTGAATGTGATTACTCTCAAGACTCTCAGGATGACCAAGGTTCGCTTAGGAAAGATCGTATGGAATCCTACCACAATGGCATACTTTAAGGAAATCAGACCAGCACATACAGGATCGCCCCTTCAGCGTATCACCAAAGGCACAAGATTATGCTCAATAAAGAAGTCATTCATTTCCTGCAACATTATCTTCTTACGCACGAATATGCGGAGTGGAACTATTCAAACTGGGGGAAGCTCCACGGGAAGGATCAGACAAAATCTATTGTACCCCACTCCCCACGTGGGCGTCAATCCAGGAGGAGGACCGACTTGCATCATCGAAGGCTAGGCCACATGATGTGTCCTTGCTGAAAAGACGTCTCAATTATTCTCTCCGCCCAACGGAATGCTACAACAATGACGAGCCACAAGAAGAAGTGCTAGACGCTCCATGATAGCTGCAAGATGGTACCAACTCCACAACTGATGAGCTCGACGATGAGGAATATCCTAGGCCTATCTCCATCATCTCGACCCTGTGTAAGCATTCATACAATCTCCGATCCAAACCGGTCAAAAAATCTCCGAGGAAATTCAGGCGCGAGATCAGATGTTGCATGGATTCTAAAGACTTGAACGAATGCTTCCCCAAGGACGACTTTCCTCTTCCTAACATCGACATGTTAGTAGACGCCACCAGCGGAAACGGCATGCTATCCTTTATGGATGGTTACAACGGCTATAATTAGATAAGGATGTATGAACATGACGCAAGTAAGGCAACCCTTTGAACTCCTCTTAGCAATTTTTACTATACGGTTATGCCTTTGGTTTAAAGAATGCCGGTGCAACGTATCAACATGCTATGATGACAATCTTCCACGACATGATACATAAGCAAGTCGAAGACTACGTGGATGATATAGTAGTCAAATCCAATACTCAAGCTATCCTCACAATGCCGCTTCCGTGAACCGTGAAGGATCTCCAAAACTTCATGGGAAAGGTGAACTTTTGCTTGATTCACCCCTTGTTAAATAAAGGGGAAAGTTTCGTCTGGACCGCACTACAACATGAAGCGTTTTGGAGGATTCAACGAATATTGTCATCTCCGAATCATCACAAAGGGTTCGCCTATTATGTCATCCCAGACAAGATTGAGCATAGGACATCTTCAGATCCATTGAATCCAACACCTCAAGAGAGCAGCCTCAAGAAGATAACGATGTCCGCGCGTCCTATTTATTAAGATCCGGGAGAATCACTCTATCAGACGATGGTGCATGTCTATCGTGCTATGTTGGAGAATATGCGCTTTTGGTCATCCTATGGACTTCGTGAAGCTGTTGAACGCTCATATACAACAACATCTATCCTGCTAGAAAGAACCAGTTTTGCTGAAGCAGCAAGAGAAAAGTCACCGAGATACAACATCTTGCGTGTTCAACATCGCCAACTCCAACTCCGGTACCATGTGCACGAATGCCGTAATGGTGAAACAATATCCAACATATCCAAAAGATCTGGATACTCGTGGGCAGGGGACTGTCTCCCACTTCTCTATTTCATAAAGAAACATCAAGTAAGCCATATGTTTCAGTTTATCCCTCTAACAATGACACGAGCTCTACCACTATATGAAGACTGCCAAGTTCGTGCCTGTAGCTATCACGCCCCTCCATGCCAGTCTCTTCTGATCACAACTGCTTCCAAGAACTGTTGTTGCTCGTCGATTGACACCATCCAGAGCTTCACCATATCAATAACAATTACGTACAAAAGACCCATGCATACAAGATAGAGCCACGTAGACCACTCTTGGGGACTGAGGCTCAGCATGAAATTCCTTCACCGTTATTCAAGGACTTCTTCAACACGAGAAAGATAGTCAGTCAAGAAGCATGGAATTCCCAAAGGTAAATCGAACTGAAGAGGAAGCCACTTCAATGCTCCCTCCAGCAGAAGACGCTTCAATGGACTATTCAAGAGCCGCCTCAATGCCCTATCTGGGACCCATGTTCGCTTCAAAATCCTGCTTCAACACTCTCTCCATGATCCACCTCAACGTTCGCACCAGAAGCCACTTTAACATCCTTTCGATCCGTTTCAACACTCAAGTTACATCAATAATCTGCGCTCTGGTCAAGTTGTCTTTGATGTACTCATTGCTCAACATACGTCTTATCCATCCTTCATGAGGACCCATTGGAGCATGAAAAACCTTGAAGTGGACAGGAAAAGGGTTATCTTGTGGAACGAATATCTTCATATAGTTGAAAGGACACAATGAACAACTCATCATCAATGTTCGGCATATCTTTGAGGCTGTCAACACCTCCTGACTAGGCACCAGCATTATCCCCAGAAGACATCTCAACATGAGTTCTTTTCTTCATTCTACAATAAAAGACAAGAGTCATTACTTGTATAAAAATGCGTGAGATGTATAGTCACACATGACATAATACATATTCACATTGGAATACACAAGGCTGGTATTGGGTCCAAACACCGATATTGCTCAAGTTTCAAGTACGGTGTTGATCAAGTCACAAGTCCGGTATTGCCCAAGTTTCAAGACCGGTGTTGATCAAGTCACAAGTCCGGTATAAGATTCAAGTTCGGTATTAGTTTCAAGTACGGTATAAGCTTTAAGTCTGGTATTGGTTTTAAGTCCGGTATTAGTTTCAAGTCCGGTATAAGCTTCAAGTCTGGTATTGATCAAATTCACAAGGCTGGTATTCGAATAAAATAGGCGCACACAGCAGGGCCGGTTTTCAGTCGAAACACAGGGTCGACGTTCAGTCAGGTACGTGGCGGTCTCACTTGATCCCATCCCCAAATTGGTCGAAGCGGGCACAGCCGGCCCCAAGAAAAGCAGACACGTAACGGGTCCCACTTGATTAGGCACAACCAGCCCCATATTGGTCGAAGCAAGCACAACCGGCCCCATGCAAAGCAGGGACCTGGAATGCAGTGGACCCACGTTTAACCGAAGCATGCTCATGATGAGTCCCACGTTCAATCAAAGTAGGCACGCAGTGGACCCACGTTTAACAGAAGCAGGCATATCAAGCCCACGTTCGATAAAATAGGCGTAGCAGCCCCACGAACGAAATAGGCGTAACAGTCCATCGAAGCAGGCAAGATCGACATCATGCTAGGGGAACACTCACCTGGACGCCTCTTGAACGTGACATGCTCCAAGGACAGGATGTCCCGTCTCTCTTGGTAACATCTAACTTTGTCTCATAATCTTTGTCTTTAACTGTCACCATCTCATGCCTACCCCACAATAGTGTAACCATTATGTGCTAGGCAGGGGACTTAATGTTGATGGTGGATTTTCATTTAAGGGTAATATTGTAAAACCTAAAAATTATGTGCCAACATCTTGTAAAAGATAAGGCCATTAATGAGTGATGGATACTCCTTCACTTTATCAATTCACCTAGAATGGAGCACGTGGCAACAATCCCATTCTGTGAATAAAATATGAAATTCATCCAGGTTGGAGCATGTAGCAACAATCCCATATACCCTGTGAATTTCCAGCATTATTAATTAATGCTCAACCAGCCTTGTATTTCTTGTACTCATTATCAGTGCGGCATGACGACTGAGTGTTGCTCTCAGCAGAGAAACACGAATCTCCAAGCATTATAATGAAAGCATGTATGAAATACCCGTACAGGCTGAATTCTCGGTGTGTTATACTAGCCCGATTGAGCATCCGGACTGACCGTATCAGTCTGGATATGATCACGACCATCCAACTCCACCAGCATGATTGGATGGTCCAGATCGATTCCATAACCCCCAAGCAGGTATGGAATATCTGCCGAACCAACACGGATCCCGCATGGTCGGCCTCCCCTTGGCCTAGCTTGCCAAAACGTCCAAACCATAGCAGTATGGATGGAAAACTTTAAATTAGGGTTTGCGGCACATTACATGTGTCGCAAAAACAGTCTCAACTATCCATCTTTGCAGGAATAGATGGAGGGTGCAGATATAGATTCAAAGGGCATGGAGTATGTCAACACAATCACTGTGGGCCCACCTACATACTTGACCAATAGGTCAGGACCAACCATGGTTGGTCATTCCAAATCGTGCGCCTGAATGAAGCATGACGCACGACCTTGAAGCCTAAAATTTGGGTTTTGAATCACAAGCGTCCATTTTCTCCGGCACGAATGGAGGGTCCAAGATCAGATCAAAGCAGGTCCGGTCATACCAACATGACCACCATGGACCCGTCTATCCCTTCACCTGATCGGCCAAGTCCTAACTTGGCAATATGCCTCAGTTTGCACGCCTCCAACATGTATGGTCACTCCTTCCAAACTTCAAACTAATCTCAACCGCTCGATTTCGCCGGACGAATTGAGCGGCTTAGATTATGTTTTCATGGGACGGTAAGGCATAGGCGTGAACTCCATCCTACCACCTGCACGCTGGAGCAATCAGCCAAGACCGACCAAGCCTGGTCATATTGGAACGCCCGCCCGAAGTTGGTACGGGATGCGGCTTTTGCGACACTGATTTTCTGTCGCAATTCGATCTCGACCACTCAACTTCGCCGGACGAATTTAGTGGCCCGGATCACGTTTCTGTGGGACAGTCAGGTATAGGTGCCTATACCGTCAAGCCATCTACACACATGTATGATCGACCAACCCAAAATAGTTACCTAATCTTGGATTCGATCAGGGTGAAGAGCGGTGCTTGCGCACCTCCTTCAAAACCCTAATTTCACCAAGTATCTCAGATGAGTGTCTCAAAGATCATATCATCCGTCCAACTTCACCATCTCAGTTATATAACCCTGGTCATGAGTTAATTGGTCAGTGCAGAGTTATGGTGATCACCATCCGTCACTCTACCTCACCATGTGGTCGGTCAAGGAAGGGTTTGCATGCGCAACTTCTAAACCATCACATGAAGTAGGCCGGACATGAAGTTATTATGCTCAAATAGCGATACTTCATACATGCTGAATATACTCGATGCAGTACCTGCATAGTATACACACGATACTTCACAAGTATCAATTTCTTAAATAATATAGCATTACATGCTACTTTCTGTGGATCCCACGATCCAGACACTCGAGACATCAATCATGCCTGTAGTTGCAGGATTTCCCACACTACACCCTTGTCAATAATCTATGAAAATTAAGTCATAATTGTGGATGAACAACAACACTTTTATTAATTCACTTTCAGGAAGATTTACAAGAAATATCAAAAATCAGAAGTACAACTTTCTTTCTGGAGTTTCTCTCTCCTCAAAATTTTCTCAACTCTCAAAAGTACATCATCCTTTTCTGGATTTAGTCGAACCCTTTATATAGGAAAATACATAGTGGAAGACATCTAAGATTTCCCCTTAATTCGGATCTACTCTGTGATATCATCGCCATAACTTTTTTCTTCATCATTGCCAACTTTGTAACCATCGTGAAGCAGACTTATTCTTCTCATATATCTTCAGTCATTAACTGTTGTTTTACTCTTTTGTGACACTCGCCAAATGTCGTTGAAGAATCTTGCGACGTTCTCATCAAAGTGTTGTTAATACTTGTAGAAATGTTTGGGTTTCTCGAAGAAGTGTTGTTTCTATTGCGAGAATATCGTTGTGGCGATATTCTGGTCCTACATCTTGCCTCTACTCATGTATTTTCTGCGAAGAAGATAAGATCATGAGAATCAAAAATGACGTAACTACTTATCTTTTCATTATCATCTTTACTCTGACACGTTTCTATGTTTCTTCACCAGCTGTCTCCATGCAATTTCTCCTTCCAATCAACATTTGACACATTAATTTAAACCGCTGCGATTTGACCGTTCATGTCCTCTCGTTACATTAATTGCATTTATTTTTTAGAGAAATTTCTTCCTCTATAAATACCTCTCTCATTCTTCTCTTTTAATTTCCTCTTTTTACTTTCTTCTTCATTCTTATTCTCTGCAACTTTACTGTTCTTCCGTAAATTGCGCATTTATTATTCTCGCGATTTCTTTCTTTTCTTTCAATTTCCTCCTTCATTCCCATACTTCAAAAATGGTGGCTGTTGGTGCTAAAAATTTGACTGCGTTTAATGAGATGAGAGAAAATATCAAAAACAAAGGTTTTACTTTGTCAACAATTCCAGGTCAAGATTCTAAATCTGAACTTTCTGTCAAGTTATTTTCTGAACATCAACTTTCTCGCAATAAAATTATAGTATCGCTAGGTCAACTTGAAGATGGCCTTCCCATTCCACTTTATGACCCAGAACTTCCCTTGTTTTATCAAACAATTTCTCATGAGAAATTTTCACGAGCAGTGTATCAATTAGGTGGAGATTGTATTAGATTATTACTTGAATATTCCTCTCGCGGTGCTAATAAAGGTTCTCGTTATCCTGATGATGCGAAAAATCTTGAATTCAAAGATGTTCCCATCATTCCTGCGATGTATACTGTGGGAAATTTCTTTATCAATTATGACATAATTCCCATGAAAAGAGATCGCACTCTCTGGGGATTTTGCTTACAGAAGAAAGATAAAATCGCTGAAGATAAAATTGTCATGTTAGATATTGATTTTCATACAAAAACCAATAAATGCCCTCGCCATGACAACGATGATAAGTGGTTTATTTTTCCATTATTTCTTGAAGGAGATTATATCTCTGGTTCTCTCGCATTGCCCGTGAATCTTCAAGTGTATCAGCCATGGGTCTTTAATTGGCCTGAAAAATCTAAAGAAGTATATATCCTCTCAACTTTTGCATTATTATTATTCACTATCTTCCTCACATTTTTACATCCTCGCTAATCTCTTTGATTTTTCTTAGATTGACAGAATGAAACTCAGCTATAAGCTCTTTAGGAAACCCAACACTCTCTTTGCTCTGAGATCTTTCACAGATGAAGTAGGAAATATTCTTTTATAGATTTTAACAATATATTGTTGCCCCTATTTCTTATCTTTATCTGTGCTCGCAGGTGATTGAAGAGCTTGAACCATTAGAACCAAAACCCAATGGAAAATATTCCACTGATCGCAAAGGAAAATCTGCTTCCTCTGTTAAAGAAAAGCCTATTGCCCCTCGTGATGATAAATCTGGCGATCTTCCTTCAAAGAAAAGAAAAAATCAACATTCTTCTTCTTCAACTCCTCAACCTATTCCTGATGACCTAAATGTCGATGTGGATAAAGATAATGAGGATAACTTTGATGTTGATAATGGTGCTCCTTCCATGGTGAATTCTTCTCCTTCTGAGTCTTCCATGGCTCACCTATCTAAATTTTTTGGCGATACTGAACATGGTATCCCAAATGAGTATGGAGACGAAGCTATCACTAAAATATCCCAGTCTCTCGCTAACATTTGCGATGCTCCTATCTTAGCTGATAATGCTTCTCTTCGCGGAGTTTCAAGATCGCTAACTCCCAGTCTCTTGAATTCTCTTGGCATACTGGTATGTTTCCTCTTGTTTATTTTATTTTTGTATTTATTTGTTCGCCAAATTTCTTCGTCAAATCTTAATTTACATAACTCTCTCGCAGGTTGGAAGAGATTCTTTTGCTGTTGCCTCTGATTTGGACACTAGACGTGTTATTCAAGTAGAAAAAGTTAATAACCTTCGCCAGGAGAAAGAAAAATTGGAGGCGGAAGTTGCTGATCTTCGCAGAAAAAATAAGAAATTGGAAACTAATGCCTCAGCTGACAAGCATAAGTTCGCTGGTCTTGATAAAACTCATCAAAAATTATATGGTATAATCTATTTTCTTTCTTTATTAATTCTTCTCACCCTATTGTAGCTTATTCAAGCAATCATTTTGCAGATATTTATGGTCTTACTGATGAGGCAACACTCCTCCAATATTTTCCTGAACCTATAGATGATAATACTCTTCTTGCTCGCCTTAATAGTTTTTTAAGTAACTTTTCAGATGATCATATTAGATCTCTCTCCTTTGAAGAACTTAAATCCAAGTTTAACCTCTTGAAAATAGAGCACAGATCCAATTTAAACTTAACCAACAGGTTTAAATGTCTTTACCTTGACTCAAAAGAAGAAATAAATAGATTAAGGAAAAGGAATAGTGATCTTATTGACGATAAGGATCTTGCTGTTAAAAATGGTACCAAGGCTTTAGAAGATTTCCATAAAACTCTTTTTGATACTCAAGTGGAAAGAGATAGACTTATCCGCGAGAATGAGGATATTCTTGCGATGGAAACTCAAGCTCGCTCTTGTCTTCTTATCAATAGCGATGATGAGTTTGCTTGGGATGCAAAAGTTCTTGATAATGCCAGAAACAACCTAGGTGTAGATGTTAGTCTTCAGGTTGAACAAGCTGCTTTAATTAGAGATATGATTTCTGAAAGAGAAGGTTGTTAACTTGTTCAATTCTTGCTAATTCTTCATTTTAATATTCTTCCTGATAAAGCTTCTAATTCGTTGTCACGTTCTCGCAGTTGCTGAGGGGAATTATCGTGTGAGATTTCAAGAACTTGAAGATGAAAAACATCAACTTGCGACCAAACTTATTGCTCGAAATGAGAAGTATTCAAGATTAAAGGATCATCTTAAAATTACTACTGCGAATTTTAACAGATCTCTTGTTATTACTCGCAATAAATTCATTAAGTTGGTTTGTGATGATCATAATATTTCTCATTCTGCATATCCTGATTTGGAAAAAAAAAATCCCAGCAGAAATTCCAAGACCTGCTATTTCTGATTGTGAAGCTGAAGATTTTGGTGATGAAGATAGTATTGGTGATGATGAACAAGAAGGAAATTCTGACGATGAAGAAAAATCTGACAATGATGAAGAGAAGAAATCTGGCGATGAGAATAAAAAATCTGACGATGAAGGTGATCAGTCTAATTAGTTTTCTGCTTCTTTTGTCTTCTTTGTATAATTTTTTGTAATTATATGTGAGTTTCTCCGCTATTATAAACTCCTTTTGCTTCTATCTGTATGAGTCAAAAAACAATTCTCTTCTGCAAAGCAATCAATATAATTATTATCTTTTAATGATCTGTATAAGTATGTTACTTAGTATTATCAATGCAATTTTATCATATGTTAGATGAATAATAATTTCATCATTCTGTGCATTCCCATACTTGCCTCTATTATTCATCTGTATTAAGAGAAAATTGCATAAAGATTAAATATTAATTGTAATAAAAATATATTACTCTTTAGTACTGGTGTTAAATTATGCCTCAGTACTTGCGAAATCTCATAAATACTGCGAGAATTATCGCAATAATCTTTTGGTCTTATTATGCCTTCCTAGTTAAAGGTCTTATTTTGCCAACTTTTTCATTTCTCTGCGACAAAATCGCAGGACATCTTTACATTCGCATGTATCGACCCATTGATCTTGTCTTATCAGTATTGCTTGATTATATTGCGACAATATGACAAGTCTAAGTTCTCTCGTGAGATCAGAGCCTCGTGACATTGCCGTCTTGCGATGAAATCGCAAGACGTCTTTACACTTTCATGCAAAAACCCATTGATCTCATCTTAACATTTTTTCTTTAGGATTTTTTCCTTCGTATAATTTTCTTCACGCGATAATATGATCGGCCTAAATGATCTTGCGAACATAAAGACCCGTGACATTTCCGTCTTAAGACACTTATCAGCTCCCTAATGGAGGGTGCCGCCCTTATCTTCCCATTGGTTGCCCCTTCAAGGAGGGCACATCGGACATACAAGACTAGCTCCTCCTTTCCAGATTTACCAACAACCAGCTGTTTTCGCAGCCTCTTGTCCTTTATGGCTATATGGCTTATAGTTACAAGACTGCACCCTAAGTGGAGTTTTCTTCAGGCCAAGTGCATCATAGCCAAGACTTACCAAGGATGGCAAGGAAGTTTCGTACACCCTTGGAACCCTTGGCTCAACCGTGTACCTCGGCGCCTTGGTCATACTTTGCACTTCTTGGAAGAGATTCTCAGTCGTCCAACCAGGGTATAACCATATATAGTTGGAAATCCAAGATCTCTCTCCCGGATAGGTTTTCTTTAACCCCAACATCTGCATGACTCAGGATCCAGCAACGATAAAACCTTACCCCTGAATCATGTCAAGAGATACCCCCTCCTATGACGCGCTATTAGGTCTTAATTTGCCTCTTACGAAATTTTATTCGCGAACTAGGGTGCACGCCATAAAGGTTCGTCTCATTCTTTAATCTCTACGAAATTTTTTTCGCTCTTCTCGCGAGTATTGTAACTCAGATAGAATTTCATAACTTTGATCTTCTTTCTTTTGTAAAATCTTGCGATTCTCTCAAGCAGAATATTATGTTCAATTACATATTTTTCAAACAAATCATTCATAGAGTTCTTTTAAGGTTCATCATTTTACCTTTCTACTTACTATTTTCCGATTTTGCTTTTCTGACACGTTTTACCATTGTTTCTTTTTCAACGAGACACTCGTCATCAGCTTTCACATCCTCTTTCCGCTCTATTGCATCAATCATTAACCTTTCACATCTCTGTTGTTGTTTGATTTTGTACTTCCAATTGCTATTCTTCTCATCTCTTTCTTCGCAAGACTTCATATCAATTTCATAACATTTCTTGCTTTCTCCCCAATCTCCTTTAATGACTCCAACACCTTTTGTCAAGAATCTATGAAAATTAAGTCATAATTGTGGATGAACAACAACACTTTTATTAATTCACTTTCAGGAAGATTTACAAGAAATATCAAAACTCAGAAGTACAACTTTCTTTCTGGAGTTTCTCTCTCCTCAAAATTTTCTTAACTCTCAAAAGTACATCATCCTTTTCTGGATTTAGTCGAACCCTTTATATAGGAAAATACGTAGTGGAAGACAGCTAAGATTTCCCCTTAATTCGGATCTACTCTGCGATCTCATCGCCATAACTTTAGTCTTCATCATTGCCAACTTTGTAACCATCATGAAGCAGACTTATTCTTCTCATATATCTTCAGTCATTAACTGTTGTTTTACTCTTTTGTGACACTCGCCAAATGTCGTTGAAGAATCTTGCGACGTTCTCGTCAAAGTGTTGTTAATACTTGTAGAAATGTTTGGGTTTCTCGCAAAAGTGTTGTTTCTATTGCGAGAATATCGTTGTGGTGATATTCTGGTCCTACAATGCCACAAATTGGGGGATACATACTGGGGTATTGGTCTAGCGGTTTACAGCGTGCAGTGCACAACGCGCCATCACAAGAACGTGTCAGGAAGTCGTGGACGGTTAGTGATGATGAGAGAAGTGGGCAAGCTTGGTCGTGTGACACCAACACACTACTCCATCACTCCACTTTCTCCACTTCCCATAAGATACAAGGGTTAGGCTAAAAGACTTGTATAAATAGGTTCTCCGCCCTATTTTGTAGAGAACAGAACAAGTCTAGACAACAAAGGCAAGTGTTGATACAATCGTATTCAAACACCGGAACTGATAGCTTACATCATGCAAGCCAGTTCAGCTTTCTGATATAAGTCCTGCATAGCCAACACCTTCACATTCTCAACACCTTCTTCGCATCCCTCCCTAAGATCAACCCCATCTCCTTCACTTTTGTGACCGAAACAAGTCTGGAATGGCCATTTCTTGGTTTAGGCCGGACTTGCGCAGATTGATCTCTCGAATCTACAAGCACTCACCGTACAGTGCATTTGTTTAAGGTTTAGATTCATTCCTCATCCACACCCCAAATTACCAAAATTAGCAGGAATAGTTTTCACCCATAAACAGTAATTAAGATGAATAAGGTTGATATGAAAGTGTTCATATGGCTAACTTCGGTTAACTATTGTTGAGACAACTAAGTATACATGTTTAGGTACGATTACCCATATCTAAATATAGGTACATTTCATTTGTGTGTAACAATCTAAGTTCGATCTAATGGTTGAAAGATATTAGCTTGAATCTAATCAGGTTTTCATCTAACAATGAATATTGAATGCTTTGTTACCAAGGTAACATTGATTGGAAACCCTGATTTTAAGACTATATAAGGGATAAATCTATCAACTGGGAAACCTAATCCCCACACCTCTTGTGTGATACTAGTTGCGACTAGAGTCAATTCTACTTTAACCTAGGTTTTTCTAAAACCATTATAGGTTAACCACTTAAATACTTCATTGGGATTCTGAATCCATACTGATGTAGTTTTTACAGTAGTAAGAAAAGTGGTTCGTTTAAGACTTCTGAAAGTTGGTTTTAGATTTAACTCCTAATGCTAAAACAAAGAAAACCCGATTAAGATTTGTTATCAAGATTTTAAAAGCACCGAGACTCAGGATTCCACCAATCTTTAATTTCTATGTGATTTAATCTAATCAATATTCATGCAATTCTTTACGTTTAAAGTGATTCTAATATTTTGCAAAGGTAGATTTTTAGAAATAACAAATATATTTCGAAAGCATAGAATATCAAAAACCTAGGTCTAAGCATATCTATCAAGAGAAATCACAATTGCTTAGGAAAAATCATTCAATCAATTCTCAATCAAGGCAAATAATCATAAACGAGATTGCAAAAATTAATATAAATAGAAATTACCACACAAATCTTGGAAAATTGGCTTCCTCCATCGCCTCAACTAAGGGGTTTCGATCCTCATATTATTCACGTGCTCCAAATATGTGTTCATAGCTCAAAAGTGTGAAAAACAAGAGAAAAGTGCTAATACCGAGATTCGCAACAATTTATAGGTGTTGCAATCGCACTGTTACAGGAAACGATAATAGTAAGCTGTTGTAGAATAAATGATTGCTCTAGGGCATAGTATGTTCTTCGTGTTCTTCCTCTACACCAGCAGAAAAATAATTCATGCAACTCGATTTTTTTCTCTTCTCTGCCTCTGTTGGTACCCCAAAGTCTCGATTCTTCTCTGTTAAACTTGAAACAATATATTTATACACCACAGCCCCGTATCTATGGTAAATCTTCACCAAATATGTTAGTTTCCTTCCTTGCAAGTTACATAACAATTTTTTCCAACTCCAATTTACGCAGCTTCCCTGGGTTATCAAAACTATTCCAAAGATATAATTCAATCAATCTGGGAAGATATTTCTCCCTTTATTTTTCACGTAACTTCCATAACTCAAGAAAAACAACCCGGCGAAAACTCTTCCCAAGTTTTATCGTGAACCCATGATAATCCGCTATTTAATCGATTCTAACACACACTACACCATTTTCCCGGATTCGCAACTAAAATTCGTAACGGTCCAGCAGCCGTTTTAAAATTTTCCTATTACAAAAAGCCGTTACAACTCAGTTGTAACAAGCCGAAACCGTTACAATTTTTTTTCATCATTCGTAATAGGGGCCACCCGTTACGAATCGTAACAGGATAATATTTTGAGCGTGCTACTCACACGCTTGGTCACACTAGAGCAGTAATAGGTGTATTTTTGCGCGTGTGTCATTCAACCGTGTGCCATTTTTTTCCACCCAATATTAGTTATACTAGAGGATATTTCCTCCCCTGAGAGATATTTTCTACCCATCTCATCGAGGATAACTCTTTTTTTTTTTTTTTTGAAGCATAATTTATTAAGCAAAATTAGTTTACAATTTGTCGTGGGTATGTGGTACCCACTAAGTCTGAAAATAAGATTTGATAAATGAAAGATGGGATTTCCTGGTCCCATATTTTTGTTGACGAGTTTCCTGTTTGACTTCCATCCGCTGCGTGATTGGATAATCCGTCTGCTGCTTGGTTTCCTTCTCTGTAGTTGTGTTGGATGGACGCATGCGGGATCCTCTGGAATCTCATTTTTATTTCGTCAATCATTTCTGCTATGTGCCAGGGTGGGGGGGGGGTAGACGAGGTGATGAAGCGCAAAAGGTTTTCTCAGTCTGTTTCAAATATCTTTTGGCCAAATCCTTTCTGTTGCTGTTCTTGTGGCTAAGAGCATCGCCCAGGTTTCCGAAATTAAAGCAGTCGTAATTCCCAGTGGTTGAACCAGCGCTAAAAGGGTTCGGGCATTTGAATCCCTGTAGATGAAACCTGCTCCTGCAAAACCTGGATGTCCTCTGGCTGCTCCATCCGTGTTAATTTTGATCCAGTTGAAATTTGGCATTGCCCATCTTACTGATATTGTGGATATCCTTTTCTCTCTTGTTGGGTGATTAAATTTTGGTGTATCTCCCGGAAACATTGGAGGTGTGGAGTGAATGGCTCGAAAGTATTCTTGTTGCAGTTTTTGTGCCCGGGCTAGGATTTCTTCCGGAGTTGATTGCTTTTGTTGGTAAATTAGTTCATTCCTAGCTATCCATAAGGTCCAGAAAAGAAAATAGCAAGAGGAGATTATCGATGTCGAAGCATGTTGTTGAAGGATTTGAGAAATGGTTGTATGTTGCATTAAGGTGAAAGCTTGGAGAGGATTGGAGTTTGATGAATTTGTAGATTGATTAAATAAGGTGGTCCATGAATTAGAAGTTGTTGGACAGTGAATTAGAATGTGACTTGCTAGCTCTGGATTTGTGTTGCATCTGGGGCATATGTCCGAGTTGGTCAAATGAATGTGGTATAGGAGAGGGAAGGTTGGTAATCCTTCGTTGATGGCTTTCCACAAGAAAATCCTAATTTTTGGTGGACATGGTAAGGTCCATATAAACTTGGTAGGAGGTAATGGGATATGTGTTGGTTGACCTTGGGTTAGACATTTGTATCCCGTCGAAGTAGTGTAGCTTCCAGATTTTGAGTGTGGCCAGATAATTTTATCTTGTGGCCCATTTTGGGGTAGATGAATGTTTATGATTTTTTGGATTATAGGGTTGGGGAGGTTATTTAATTTTTCTTGATCCCAAGTGTGGGTTATTGGTGAGTGTGGGATCCAGTTGGCTTCTATTGGAGTTGATAATCCATTTCCAATCTGGTGGAAGATTAGACTTTGCATGGTTGGGACAAGTGCTGCTAGTTGTCTCCATTGAGGACTGGCAGATGAAGGTATATGATCAATGCCTTCTAGTATTGGTTGTTGGTTAAGATATTTTACACTGAATATACTTCCACAGATGGAGTTAGGTTGTTCATGAAGATTCCATATTCTTTTCATGAGTAAAGCTTTGTTATGATCGCTGCACTTCCTTATTCCCAGTCCTCCCTCAGATATTTTTTTTGTCACTCTATCGTATCCTATAGGGTGTAGTTTTTTGGTAGTTGAGTCATGTCCCCAGAAAAAATCTCTTGTGATACGATCTATTTGTTTGTGAATATCGCTCGGTAGGTTTTGTGTTTGCATGATGTGATTTGTTGTGGGTATTAAAGATTTTTTGATTAGTGTTAGTCTTCCGGCTGGAGTTAGGCATTTTGTCATCCATCCTTTGGATTTTCTGGCTAATCTTTGTAAGAGTGGTGCAAATGTTTGATTGGAGGCCCTTCCATGCTTGAATTGGACTCCTAGATAGATCGGAGGTTTCGATGTGGTTGACATGTTGAAGAAATGTTGAAGATGATTTATCTTATTTAGGTCTAGTTTTGGGTGATGGATGATAACTGATTTACTGGTATTTATTAATTGACCGGCAGAAGTGCTATAGGAGTGAAGTAGGTTTTTTAGGTGTTGATTACTCTGATTTGAAGCTTTGTAAGTAATCAGTAAATCGTCTGCATACATTAAGTGAAGAATTGGTGGTGCTTTATTTGATATGCTAATGCCTTGAACTAAGTTTTGGTTTTGAAGGTTTCCTAGATTTGTAGATAAGATTTCAGCGCATATGATGAAAATATAGGAGGAAAGTGGGTCTCTTTGTCTTATACCTCTATTTGGGCTTATGTATCCATGGGGGGTACCATTTATTTTTTATTGAGTACGTAACTGTTGTGACACATAACATAATGTAGTTTATAAATGCTTGTGGAAATCCCAGTTTTGTGAATGATATTTTGATGAACTCCCAATCTAAGCTATCATAGGCTTTCTGGATGTCTAGTTTGAGAGTTATTTTTGGATCTTTAGTTCGGTTTGATGTTTTGATATGATGGAAGAGTTCCCCGGCTATTGCAATATTATCATGTATAGATCTTTGGGGTACGAAAGCACTTTGAAAAGGGCTTATTATAAAGGGTAAAATGGGTTTAAGCCGGTTGACTAAGATTTTGGATATGATTTTATATGTGACGTTACAGAGTCCTATGGGTCTGAATTGTGAGGGTTTTGAAGGATGGTCGATTTTAGGTATTAGAGTGATGTTTGTGTGATTCATGAGAGGATGCATATTTAGATCATTAAAAAAACTTCTAACCATTGCTATCAATTGGGTGTGTGTTGTTTCCCAGAAAACTTTGAAGAACTTACTTGTATATCCGTCTGGGCTTGGGGAACTTTCAGAGTTTATGGAGAAGAGGGCTTGCTTGATTTCTTCTGTAGTTACTTCCTTTGTAAGTAGTTCCGATTGTCTGGGAGTTAGTCTTGGCCTGATATTTGTGAAGAGATCTTCATTTATTACTGTAGGCTGTGATGTATATTTTTGAGTGAAGTGATCTAGTATGAGCTGTTCAACATCTTATTTTTTGTCAATCCAATTGTTCTGTGTATCTTGTAGTTGTTGTATGTTGTTATAGGCTCTATGTATTGTAGCTTTCGTGTGAAAGAATGTGGTGTTGTGATCTCCTGATTGTAGCCATTGAATTCTAGATCTTTGTTGCCAGTAAGTTTCATGACATTGTAATAATTCTTCATGTGCTATTCTTAGATGTTTTTCTTGATGTAGCCAATATTTTAGGCTGGGTCCATGTTGGGTTGCACATTGATGCTGAGCGTGTTTTATTTTGGTTGTTGATTTTTTTATCATAGTTGGTAAGTGTCCAAAAGTTACTTTGTTCCATTCCATGAGAGTTTTCCCTGTTGTAATGAGTTTGAGTTGGAGGTCAAGGGTCGGTTCATTATCTTGTTGTTGTTCCCAAGCCGATTCAACCACTTGTTTGAGTTGGGGATGAGAGAGCCATAAGTGCTCGAATTTGTAATTTTTTTCTCCTTGCCAATCTATTACTTTCTTTTGTAGTAATAATGGTGCGTGATCAGAAGCGATTCTTGGGAGATGAGTAACTGCTGCATGTGGATTTGCTGTCCTTCATTGTTGATTTGCTAGGGCTCTATCTAATCTTTCTAGAATGTTGTCTTCCCCCATTTGGTTGTTTTTCCAAGTGAAGGGGTCCCCTCGGAATCCAAGATCTATAAGTCCCATCTGATCCATTAGATTTATAAGTGGTTGAGATTGAGCATATGTTACCTGTCGTCCTCCTTTTTTTTTCCGATTGATCTAAGACGTCATTGAAGTCTCCTATTAGTAGCCAAGGTATGGAAGAGTTGAAATTACTGAATATTGTCGGAAATTCTTGCCATATATTTTTCCTGGGATCTGGATGCGGTAGGCCATATATACCCGTACAAAACCAAGGTTGCTCTGGGGGTGGCGGCGTCACTTTTGTGTGAATATAGTTCTGTGAGTGAAGTAGAATTTGGATATTGAGTTTGTCTTCCCACATTAAGCAAAGACCGCCTCGATTTCCAATTTTTGGCACGATGAAATAGTTATTGAATTGAAGAGTTGAAGATAATCTTCGCATGTATTGCTCTGAAGCTAGCGTTTCAGAAAGGAAGACTATGCTAGGTTTGTATTGAGAAATCAATCCTTTTAAATATTGAATAGCGGGAGGAAGGTTTATACCGCGACAATTTAGATCTAGGATGGTCATAGTGAGGTTTGTGAATGAATTTAAACGGACAATGTAAGATTTTGTGACTAAAAGTAGGAGGGATTTGTTGAAGATGGTAGAACTAATTGGGTTTTGCTGACTATTACATGTGACTGAGTGCTGAAGGAGGTTAGGCCTGGTTTTGAGGAGTTGGAAATTTGTGATAATGTGTTGTAAAGGGAACAACATACACAAAAGAAGTATAGCTATAACTAAGAAGGTGTGTTTTATATTACAACACTTACAATGAGAAATGAAAGATATAAAGTGGGAAAACAGTAAATTAGTTCTGACTATTACACTTTTGAAAAAGCTAAAAAAACTAAGCAGCACCGAAAGCAGGCTAAGCTATAAACTAAAGTAGCAGGGGGTTAAGAGATAAAGAAAATAAAATAAAATGGAGAGAGGAGATTAAACGGTAGTTAAGAGGACTTACCTGGGGGCTTAGATTAATCGGAGGAGCTTGGGATAGGAAACTGAGGAAGAATTCTTCATTTGGGCACAGATAAATGGAGGTAGCAATACAACTCAGAAAAACCAAATGCAAAAAGAGGTAACTAATAGGAGAAGACGGAAAACAGGCCCTAAACCATCATAAAACAACCACAAGAAGGGGAAAGAAAAGTGCAGAGACACAAACCACAATCAGAACAGGCAAGGAGCACACAATTCTCACTCAAATACTCAGGACTATCTAAAATAAGGATAAAATCATGCAAAAAGAAAAGGAAATATGAGAGATGGAAAGGCGAAGAACTCAAAACAGAAAGAAAACTAGCGCAGGGTCTAATTAGAACATAATGTGAATGCTAGGATAATCGAAATAAGGCCACAATCACAAAATAAACAAATATCAAATAGCAAAAACCTTTATCCAAAAAAGAACAAAAGCTTAAGCTAGAATTATCAGAACAAGGCTACAAATACATAAGAACAACTGAACAATAAGTAGGAACCTTCATTTAAACAATATTATAAACACTAACATCAGTAGAATACCAACATCAATCACAACTGAGGCAACTACTACAAAAGCATGAACAAAGGAACTGGCCATAAGACCACCAAGAACAACAAACACTAATACGCAGGTTTTCAATTTTCAAGATTTGATAAGGCAGAGAAAAAAACAACAATGTTTTCAAATTAAACCCTTTTATCAACAAACAGCAAATCCATTGGGAGAACCCAAAATTCAACAAACACCAAATTTCCCTTAACTATTTAACCTTATAACATCAAAGTAGCCTTAACAGAAGAATGAAAGTGCCAAATTTTAAAACCAATCTTAAACAGGGAATTGCATTATGATGCTAAGAAGATAACAGCTACATGAAAGAAAAAATAGAGAAGCAATTAATGGTTCTAAAAGAGATAATTAAGCAGAGACAATTCAAACTAAACTAGAAATGCACTTCAAATGCTAAAAATAAGATACTATCATTCAAGCATAAAACAGAGAGCTAAAAGAGTCCAAATCTACCGAAACGAAAATTGTTGGATTCAGAGCTCTTAATCAAGATACGGAAATCACTATTCTGAAGCTAAGACTATTAATAGAGAATCAAAAACTAAAAAACAAAATAAACGCCCAAAACTCAGTACAAACATTACTTAAAGGGAATTGACAGAACAAACAATGCTGAAAAAAAAATAGAGCATGATAAACACTAGAACATAAAACCTCTTCTAAAATTAGAGAATTGGACTTACCCCTATCAAGAGATTATAACAAATCAGAATTGCAAAAGGAATAGAATCCAAAACCTTCAAAAAATGTGCCTATCAGTTCCTCAGATCCACAAATCCCATCTCTTGATCTATCTAACAGCCCCCAGGAGTCTTAAGGATTACACTTGACTGGAAATCATCACCATGGAAATATTCTTTTGGATTGATTTTGAAATTGAATCTAGGGTTTTGAAAGAGGAAGAGATTTGAGGTCAGTTAAGTGATATTGAAGTTGGTTTTTCTGAGGGTGATAAGGGTTAGGTTGAATATATGATTTAAATGAATATCTGTGACTGATAATCAGAAGGATTCATGAAATCATGATCGAAAAAAATCGAATCGGTGAGATTTGGGTCGACTCAATTATCGCCCGATTCGTCCCCTCTCTCGAAAGAGATATATAGTTGCTCCTCTCGAGGATAACTCATTTTTCTTTTTCTTTTCCTTCTCTTTTTTTTTCCCCTTCAGCTCTTCTCATCGCCCCCCCTTGAAGATATTAGGGTTTCATCTGTTAATCGATATTCAAGCTTAGTTTCGATCTTTTAAAGGATTAGAGTCTTCAATAGTTTGGATCTGTGTAAGGTTTTTTTGATTTAGGGTTAAATCATCTGTTTTTTCGATTGCTGTTAATTGAGTTAGGGTTTTATCTTAATGAATCTGGTGATGTTGGAGAAGAAGATGATGAAGATTTAATCCGTGGTTACGAATCAGTAAAGGAAGAAATGGAAATATTTTCATCTACTAGCCGTGGCTTCACGAAGAAGAAGAAAGGGGTTACTGCTGTAAATGAAGTTGATTTCATGGGTTTAGTTCGGATTTGATGGTTGATTTGAGTTGGAACAAGTCAGTGGATGATTGGGTTTTGAGATTAAAGTTGCAGTGATGAACATGGATGAAAAAATGAGCTTATAATGGTTTTGTTGTCGTTGTTACTGTTTAGGGAAACTGTGTGTTATGGCATTAGGTTCTGAAAGTTTTGATACACAGAGATCTCAAGCAAAGAAGGTTAGTTGGATTATGAATTGAATTTTCAAGGATTAAAGAGGAGATGGAAACTGTGTTGTTTCTAGTGATAGTAAAAACTAGTGGTGATATTCTAGATAACTGAAATTGGTGTTGCAGGCAGTATGGTGGATGAGTTATGTGAGCTGAGTTGCAATGGGAATTGGTGAGATGTAGTGCATGTTAATGTTTATTCTAATGGTTTTTGGTTGTGAGATATTTCTGATTCCAAATTTGAGTATTATGGAGGTTCAGGTTGGCATTCTTACTGGTGATTTTGGTTTGTTTAGTGTAGTCTGGGGTGGGAGTATTAATGTATGATGTTTTCATTACCTTGAAAGTTGTTGAAAAATAATGTATGTTATTAATCCATTAAATGGTTGTTGTGATTTTGTTGGAGGGAAGGTGCGTGGATATTTAGATCGTGCTGGAGAAGTCAGAGGACAAACTTCAAAGGTAACTAAACAATCCAAGAATAAGAATCCTAGAGGTAAAGCTCACAGGGTAAAGTTTCGTTGCTGCTGGTAATATTTCTTCCCATACTCAAATCAATTGTTTCGATCTTTATCATTTTTTTCTTGGAGATATCATCATTTTTTGTTTCAAGTTAAATATCATTTGTATGACAGAGACTTTTCTCTTCTTTGAAACAAGACGATTTTGATCTACACATGTTGGGTTAATATAGTTTGTATGATTTGATTTTACATTATGCGGTGCTTTAGGCAGTTAAGAACATTACGCAATAAACTCTTCGTTTTTTTTGTTGCATCCTGATAGCCAAATGCCTGGTGACAAGACTGTCGGCGGAGGAGATGATGCATTCAACACTTTTTTCAGTGCTGGAAATTTTTTGGGAGACAAGGCAGAGCTTCAGAGACAAGACTGTTGTTGGTTTAGATTTCCATCTCTAAGATTTTAATTTTGTGACAATAGGCTCTCAAGTATAGAAAGTTTTGTGGAGAGAAGGCCAAGCTTCAGAGATTCAAAGATGACATTATTACAGAAAGCACATGTAATCTTCTTTAACAACAGGTAATACTCAGGTTTATAACATTTTCACTTTTTGAATTTTACCGTAGTTAAAGTAATTGCTCTCTCTAAATTATTCATGTTACTGCTTTGGTGGCAGGATAAGCTCAGTTCCGTCGTATATAGGGAATTGTGTCACCCTTGTCGAGGTGGTATTCTGATCTTACTTTACTATCCAAAAATTCGTATTTGTTACAAGTAAAATATATATATATCAATTGGATTTGTGATCCGAAAAAATTTCTTGGTGCAGGTTGATCTTGCATCCAATCTCTTGGTAGACTTGCCTGACACAGTTGGGAGTTTACGAAATCTTAAGGTACTCCAATCTTCTTTTTTCCTACCATTGTCAATTATCTGAATCATATCATCATTTACTTAGTCTCATATTTGTGTAGGCTCTGCATCTGAGTAATAATGGCCTCAAATCCCCCTTCCTTCGACGCTATTCAAACTTCACCCAGCTCTCAACTCTTGATCTTCATAATACATAAATCACAATTGATATTCTCAGTCAAGTATTGACTTTTGATTCTTTTTTTTTTATCTAAAACTTGTGCAAGAGGTGATAAGTCTTATGTATCCAATTATTATGTCACACAAGCAGTTTGAAGGGTGGGAAAGTTTTGATGAGCGTCGTAGATTAAATCATCAGAAGCAACTGGATTTCAGAGTTGGAAGTTTTGGTGTGTTTGATGAATGCAGTTCATCAAACATTAAAAATGTACTCGATCTCTCAAGTCGCATATTGCCAAAGTATATGAATGCAGTTCCATATACATTTCAGATGATCAATCAAATATAACTTATATGTTGAATGCTTTTTCTTAGTAGTTTTTTTTTTATTCTTACTTTTGTAATTACAATATGCTTTTGTGGAAAAAAATTAAAGGTATTGTAATCTTCCAATGTTTTCTTTGGAGTTTCAATCTTCAAATGTTTGATTTCTCTGTGTAGTTTGGAAGAACATGCCAGTTGTTTCTCTTTCATATTCTTAGTATTTTCTTCTCATAATATTTAGAAATGAATTTTCTTGTCATCAGGGTGTTCCTTTAAGAATTGAAATTCGATCTCGCGATGTTATGTGAGTCATGTTTATGTAGATTTGTAGGTTACAAGTCAGTCCTAAAGAGAGTATATGTCATGGTTTGTGTAGTTTACATTCTCAGCATATCTTGCGTCTATCTTGTGGGGATGTAGCTGGGTTGTTTGGTCAGACATTTACGTACCAACTAGATGTTGTTAGGAGGCGGATGCAGGTACCTCCTGGTTTTTTTGTGTCCGCATATTTTATCTTAAGTATTCGTAAAGACATTCAGTTTAAACTTGCTTTCTTTATTACTCAACTTAAACTTGCTTTCTTTTATCTTTTTTTTTGTGCATATTATTCCTTCAATAGCTATTGTATTCAAGGTGTACGACATGATGAAGTCTTGGCTACGAGTTTCTTTACTAAATTTCTACTGTGTTTTGTATCACCTAGGATATGTGATCAAACAACAAGATGCACAAAGCAATCTAGTACGAAATCGCCAAGAAGAGAAATCTGTATTAGTAAGTTACAAACAACTCAAAATCTTTGATTTTAAAATTCAACCTGCTAATTATTTTCCTGCCATGTTGATAGGATCCGGAGATGCCTATATAATAAAACACGGTGTCTAATCGACACGGGTCGAACCATTGTGGAGGTGGAAATAATTTGGAATTAATTACAATAATCGAATGCAAATGGGAAATAATACTTAGATTACACTGAAAGTAATAACAAATAACTCAATAAACTTAGTAGAGGCACGTATGAGATAGAGCTAAAGGTAATATTGCCCGCTACTCCTACGAGATGCTATAGCAATTTACAAATTACCTCAGGATACAACCTTAGTTCTCCTCTATGTGGAGAACCCTTAGAACTTGGAAACTACAACCAATAATCAATTTATTCTTAATCAATTAATTACTGTTAAACAAATCAGAATTTTTACAAAATTATGGATTTAAGATAAGAATGTAAACTTAAAAAGAAAAATGTAAAGAATAAGAAAATTAAACTAAATGGTTTAAAATGGATAACTCGTATTTATAGCAAGAAAATGTTCGAACGTTGGAAGAGAATCAAAGCACGACATACTCGTCCGTGATTCACGCATCTCGAACGTTGCAAAAGTAAGGTAAAAAATCGCGTTAAAAGAGATTCTTCTCGAGGAAAACGGTGTGTACAGTGTCAAGAAAACCGTGTGACATGCGTGAAAGAAGAACTCGGATATCCAAAACCGAGAAGGCAAAGAATAAAATTCTTTACATGTGTGGGAAGCGTGTGGTAAATTTCAGTAAAAAGAAAGGATGGGTCGGATACACCCACGCCCACGCCCACGCCCATGCCCACGCCCACGCCCACGCCCACGCCCATGCCGAGGATTAAACCAATGCTATTTAAGTCTATGGGACTAATGTTTTATTCATTATTTCTAATGTTTTTTCTAACAATCCCCCACATGAATAAAAAAACATGTCGATAAAACACGATAAAACATAAGGCAACAAAATAGGCTAAGGTGTCCCAAGGATTGAACCTTAACTTAGTGAGAGGTTACTCGAATCGCTTGTTGATACGGTGAACGCAATGTCTTGAACCGCCAACAAAAATGCAATTCAGAAATAAATACCACACTTGATGCCTCAACCGAAGAAAACGACTTCCAAGCTTGGGCTAAAATCCCGGACTAACTTCCAACATTCCTTTAATCAAAAATTAAGATAGCAAGACACTATCGCACGATTACACCATAGGGAGGGACAAAGATAGTGCTTTCTCAATATCACCATAAATTAGTTGTCTCATTGAACCTTGATCTTGGAAATCCAATTTGAGTATCCTTCATGGTGATTTATTTTAAGTCCCATTTGTTCAATTCAAAGGCACAAGATTAACCTATTATTAATATAACTTATAGACTTCCGTTGATACATAAATTTGCGATTGATGGCAATTGAAGACACGAGGCTTGGGCTAAGTGGAATAACCATTCAGCTTCCTCTCTAGCTTTTCCAAGGTTTCCTATGTTTGGTAGACTTGGACTATCAAATTAGACTACCAATAATGCGAGAATAATGACGTAGGGCCTAAAGATGCTTTTAAGATTATTGCAAACAATAAAAATCATATATTTAATGTAAAATCATAACATGATCAAATTTTTCATGCCATTGTTTTGGTGCTTGTTTTAAACCGTATAGAGATTTATTCAACTTGCATACTTTGTTTTCACAACCTTTTACAATAAAGCCTTCAGGTTGGTCCATATAAATTTCTTCATTCAATTCACCATATAAAAATGCGCTTTTAACATCCATCGATGTATATGCAAATCATAAATTGAAGCAATAGCAATCAACATCCTAATCGAGGTGATTCAATCACTACTCCCATTCATTTAATGAAGCTTCTTTTGCGTAAGAGTCAAAAACTGGGCCAAAACTTGTTTCAGTTCTAACCCTCTTATCTCATACTCCAAAGTTGGAGTTTGACTAGTCGATGGAACATCCGGGAGGTCATCATGGACCCTTATCCGAGGTCCATACCTTAAAGGAAATATGTGTTCATAAAACACAAAGCATCTCTAGATTCCAATAGCGTGTGCAATTGTATGCTCAGGATACCCTAACTGTTTTGGGACCTATTTTAGTTTTCTTGGGATGAGGAATGGCCACCTTGGCCAAACACCCCCACACTTTAAAGTATGCCATCATTAAATAAATGGTTTTCTTGCATATTTAGATTCAACACAGATTTCACATCTTTGTTTTTTATCAAAGTTTATTTTTGGTATGCAACCTAAATTAGCAAGTCTTTCTAGCGATTTGAAATTAACATGATCAGACACCATGCCGGTGAAATATCCGAGTCCTCTACTATGTTTGCCTTATTTTTCTTTTTTAACCGAACTGTTCTACCACACAGGCTTTTCGTCGGTCATGTTGTATTCTAAGGACTTAGCCATCAAGAAATTCTTACTTCCAAGAGGCTTCAAGATGATATTTTTCTTCTAGAGCTTCTTCCATAAATCAAAAGCATTAAAATCTTCTTTTGCATTATAGAAGTCATACAAGGAGTCATCAAGACAGTTAAGAATATGATTCTTGCACAAATAATTCTTCCTATTCCACTGTCAATTTATCTTCATTACCACGGCGATGAAGTTTTCTCGAGGGTTTTTCTAAAGCATATCCATCTAAAGCACGATATTACCTTTAGATTGTTGGAATTAATTACAATAATAATGCAAATGGGAAATAATACTTAGATTACACTGAAAGTAATAACAAATAACTCAATAAACTTAGTAGAGGCACTATGAGAAAGCTAAAGGTTTTTTGCTACTCCTCCGAGATGCTATAGCAATTTACAAATTACCTCCGGGATTGTTAGTTCTCCTCTATGTGTAGCATACACAGAGAGAACCCTTAGAACTTGTAAAAAAATGAAAAAACAAAAACACAAATCGAAACTACAACCAGTTGAGATAAATATAAAAACTAATTTATGTTTTTGTAAACTATGAGTAAACTAATTTCTGTTAAACAAAGTTTAGAAACTAATTTTGTTAAACAAAGTTTCAGAACTAATTTCTGTAAATGGATTATCAGGGAGCAATAGATCTTGGGATCAAAACATGGTCCATGCATTTTTTGATTAAAACAAAACATTGTTTTTTCTAACAATACCAATAATCAATATTCTCAATCAATTAACCAGAAATATTTTTTATGGATTTTAAGAATGGAAAATGAAATAACAAAATTAAACTAAACTAAAATGGATAAGAAAAGAGAGAGCTTCAGTAACCAGGGTCAACGGATTCACTACTATTTCTAATTGAGTACCGAAAAGAATTCTAATTCCAAATATGAGTTTATTTCTTTGTTCAATTGCACAACCTACTATTAATATAACTTTCGATAATAAATTCGCATCTCCTAAGTATAACCCATCAGAATTTCCTAAGCATGGACTATCAAATTATAATGACAAGAAGATTATTGAAAATATAATTATCGGTTCACAATCACTATTTGCATCGTCTAAGCATAACCCATCAAATGATTTAACCTAAGCATGGATTATCAAATACGATAACAATTAAAATTGGAACACGAAATACATTTATGCATTTAGGATTTTACTTCGTACAAAGCCGGAGGAGCAATAACAAATATTATTTATAAAATCAATAAATCATAAACATTGGATTTCGACAATACTATTCAAAATAGCCTAATACCAAATTAATTTAAATTATTTCATAATGGTCTATGCTTAAAGTAGCTTTCTCCATAAACCCTAGTTATAAAACCTAGCACAACATAGAGATGGATTTCTCAAAACCCATAAAAATAATTACAAAAAAAAAAGAAATAATAAACCAATATCACCGTTGTCACCCGTCAATAATCGTCCTCTTCCCCTCTTGATTTCTACTCCTCCAATGGTAGCCGAAAACAACACCAGTCGAGCAAATCCCCATGTCCGCAAAAACCAACAAAAATCCCCCTCTTTCTGTCGAACTCTGATAGGTTAAAAAGGCTTCACAAATTCAGAATGGGCCCTCCTTGTTGGTCCCTGGTCCACCTTCCCACTCTTCTGGTTTATAAGTTTAAAGTGACTCCACCACCGAGTGACCTTTGGACTCCTCTTTCTCATCTAGTCCACTATCACTTTAATTTACAACCAAGCTCAGAAGAGTAGCCATTAATTATTTCTATCTTTAATTTAATCCTGGGAGTAGTACCATCCACCACTTCGAAGCCATGTGCCCACTTCAAACATGTGATAAGTAATAGTGAAGTAAACCGATGATCAATAATTTTTACGTCCAAGTATCACTTAGCTCCAGCCCAGTCACGCCAATTTTGGCCTAGCCATGTATATCTTGCCAATCGAGTTTATCCACCATGGGGCTCTTAAGTGCTTGTCCTAACAAAGAAAATTCCATGTTTTGTTATAATGCTTTGGCAGTGAAATGAGTAACTGGTGCCAGCATAAATAAGTAATGTCTTGATTGTCGTAAACGCTCTTATAACTCCAATTTAGTCTTTTATCTTTCTGGTGATCTGAATTGCTTGTACTTTCTACAAAAGCACTAAAATAGTATTATTAGCCCAAATATCGAGTCCTAGCCAATATAAGTATGGGTATAAAATGTAGCACATACGTGCTTATCACATGTTGATCTTACAAACTGTCTTAAAAGCCATTTTTTTCTTTAAATATGCAGGTTGGCATACATATTTCACTTTGTGATAGCTTTAGTTTCCCTCTTTGTAAGATTGGTAATCCCTCGAACTCTTTATACATGTTTTCATGATTTCCTATTCCACCAGTCTTTGCTTTTTGATTATGTTATCCTTTTTGTATTGTCCTATGTGTGATGTTATGTGCTATCTCTAACCGACTAAATTTGGTTTACACTCTTGCATTTGCCTAATTTTCTTATCTAACAACATCGCTGTTAAACCGTTGTTAACAGTGTTTTGCGTCTGCAGGTAAAGTACTGCGTAGATGCTTATTTCTTGGTAGAGAGCTCATGTAAGAGCAATGACCATTGTATTGAAGATGCATAGCTTCTATCGCGTTGGATTACATCATCATCTTTGCCAATCCTGCTTCTGATGCAGCAGTCTGCGGCATGAGAATGCTTTTATGTGAGTCATGTTTCTGTTTCTGTTAGACTGTGAAATGGGAAAACTTAGATATAAGTTAGGAACTTATAAAGTTTTTTAAGTTTCTATGAACTGAACTTTGGAACTTAGTAAATTCCTATCTATGTATTCCCTCAAAATTTGATACTTAACAAAAAAAAAAAAAAAATTGGTACTTAGAAAAATTTGTGTTTTTTTATATGAATGTGTAGATATGAATTGATTATGGTATGAATTGATTGAAACTATTGTTATATATGGATGATTGGTAGAATGAAATATGTATGCAGGTGGTTATTTGGAATTCCGGCCAAGAATTAGTTGCTGGTCAACCTTGACCCGGTCATTGCTGACTGATTTTGACCAGGTCAAGGTTGACCGGTAGTAATTTTTTTACAGTTACAAAAAAATTCGTAACGGCTTAAAATTGTTACAACGTCCTGTTACTAAATAAATTCGTAACGGCTCTAGCATGTTATGACAGTTCCACGTATTAACGGCTCCAAGCTGTTACAAGGGCCGTTACGAAAATAATTCGTAACGGCTAGTGGGTCGTTGCGAAAAAATTGTAGCACCCCATTTCGTAACGTTCAGGAACCGTTACAACCCCGATTCGTAACGCTCAAAAACTTTTTCGAATCAGAAAAAATGGTGTAGTGACATATACCTCCACTGCTGGATACTAACATGCCCATATAACTCAGGCCCGTGAAGAAATCCGAGATAAACTCGTCCAAATTGTCTCCATAAAGTTACGGAGATGGCTGCATTTTTTTCCATATTTTGTTTCCAATGGATACCTAGCCCAATTCATTCGAAGTAAAGGCTTATACTAGCACTATTTAACATTAACATGCCTAAAAAAATCAAAATCGGTAGTTTAATCTCTTCACAACAGCTTCAAAACTCAAATCCAAATCTTCCATTATCCTGTAATACTTTCCCTCCAAAAATTTCGTTTGAAATGTTGAAGTTGGGTTACCCCCTAACCATAGTAGGGGTGTTGATAGTAGGTGGATGCCCCTTAGCAGTAGAGTCCCCTTAACCATAATTGGGTCCCTTTAGCACTTATCCTTGGATGTAAATAGTATTTTTCTGCGGCGTCTCCGACATACTTCCAGGGTGCCTGTAGTAATATCTCCCAGGACCACTTTTCGAGCCAATTCACGTGCAAGAGCTTATTTCTCCAAAAACACCTACAAAAATATAAAAAGCCAAAATAAGTATAAAACGAGCACTAATAAAATAGATAATTGAGATCAAAATAGACATATAAATGCATCTATCACCGACCCAACTATTTTCTCTGTAGTTGCGTGTTCTAATCTTACTTTGTTCTATCGTATTAAGTATTATTTTCTCTAAGATTTGATCGAGATTCAATATCCGATAGGTAAGATAAAAAGTAGTCATAAACATCTTCGTCTCATCGTTTGTGATTCCAAAATATCTTGTTCCGCTTCCATACGGTTAAGATCATTGTGAGGTGATGGATATTACTAGGTTGTTATTCGAGAATATAAGTCTGGTGTATCAATTGGTTTCTGTTCACCTTGTTTTATCAAAATACGAAACAAAACTCGTAGGTATTTCTATGGGAAACCGATTTATCTATTCAATAGAATTTTCTGTGCGACACATATTTTTTTTTATCAAGTCTTCAACTTTGGGTCGTAGCAACTTTTAGTTGTGGGTGAGATCAGCTAAGGAAATCAAGTGTTTAGAGTCCTGCCGGGATTCAGAGGCATAAGGAACGTGATTGTACCGTAATCAGTGTGATATTGGTTAGGGCTCAACTAAATTCCAGTCCGAAGTTAACTTGTAGTAGGCTAGAATCTGTAGCGGCTTAATACGGTGTGGTATTCAAATATGGACTAGGTCCCGGGGTTTTTCTGCATTTGCGGTTTCCTCGTTAACAAAACTTTTGGTGTATGTGTTATTTCTTTTCCGCATTATATTTTCTATATAATTGAAATATCACAGGTTGTGTGTAGTTAAATCAATTAGATAAACTAAGCTTTGTTTGTTGATATAAATTGATTGTACACTTGAACATTGGTCTTTAGTACCATTCAAGTTGTTTCTCATAATAATCAGGCTCGCGGATTTCGATCTGTTTGATTTGCTGATTACATTGAGAAACAAAGATATAACTCTTGATGTATTTTCCTTGATTCAGTCTGACTGTCTAGTTGATTCTCTTGGAAATATATTGGAGTTAGTCCATACAGATTGCCAAAATGAAATATTCGGTGTGGTTGTTTGACCCCCGATTTTTCAGGGTTCCTTGAATACCAAGAGCGGAGTCTCTCTCGTGAGAGTTGAGTTTTGTCCTATGAAACTGCATTTGTCTTTAGGCGATAAAAACTGAACTTTTTTTTCGGAGCTCCCTTTTATGTCCAGTTCCCATTTATGCTTTGTCGAACCTTGAAGATAACTATTAGCTCATAATGATGACTCATCCCTAGTTACAGAATTACCATTTTTCTTATGGTCTTGAAATGACACTTTTGCCCTTCATCTAAATTTCATCATCTACATTGAGCCCCCTACTCACAGTAGAACCTTGATTTTTATATGATGAGTATATAGATGGTGACAAATCATTCAGATATGAAATTACAATCCTCTTATTCTTTTACATCTGTATAGTCCTCGATTACACGAATTAATGCTCAGTCTTTAATTGTTCTGACTTCGAACTTGGAATTCCTCGAAGCTTTAATGTTGGGAGGCGTCATTGACATGTGAAGGGAGTCTTGATGACACCAAATTTATATCTTTAGAGACTAGAGTGTCTAAAAAGGGTTTCTTTAATTAGTGAGACTTGATTCCCCTGTGATCGATCTCGCGTAAAGCAGATTTTGTTAACAATAGATGATCACAAGCCTATTGTCAGATCAAAAAACAAATCTGATCTATGTCTATCCTTGATCTAGTTTGAGTGACCTTATGTCAGAATAGAATGATCTCAAGAATAATCAAACTAGGTGCAATAAAGGTTTAACCACCGTTAGTCAATCAAATCAATAATTCAAAACAAAAATAAAAATTCTTGTTTCCCACCAACAATATTATCTAGACGTTTTTTTCATCCCATAAAAGTCTTTAAACTAGAGGACGTAAGAAATTTCACCTAATTAGGTTACTCTTGTCTCCAATATAGTATCACAAGTCATATTATTAGTCGGATATAACAACAACCTACAAAATAAAGTTTCTTCCTCAGAATAAGTTTGTAAGAAGAAAAAACTTCACTATTTATAGACAAAGGTAGTTTGGACACTAATGACTTTCCAAAACAAAAAATATTCTCAAGATGTGCAATAAACACCAATTTTTGGTTTTTTATAATTTCAACCAATATCCAACTATAATACCAAAATCCTTCTTGGATGATAACTCAATATTAGTTGGTGTACAAATATAACTTCCAGAAATTAATATCTTTAAAGATTCTCAAACATTTTTGTTTGATATTTCACCTTGAGTATCGAGGAATATCTTTGAAAAACAAACGATAAGATTTATATATGTGTTCAAATTACTCACAATGTTGACATCTTGAACTTTCCTATTTTGCAAATCTAACTTCCAAAATCACAAAAACCCTAAAGTATACGTGAGAGATCGGAAATCGGTTTTTTCATGAGTATTGATCCTATTGTAAATCCCCAATAGGTAGGGATTGGATCTAGTAGAGATCCCATATTAGTCCTGCTAGAGATCCCCAAATAGGGGTCGGTCCTGCTATAGACCCTGATAGGAACCAGACCACTAATCTATTGATTACATTCAACTATAAAACAAGTTTCGGATGTCTACTTCCTTAAAACAAACATAGTTTTCTAGGCATGAAATCAATCCTAAGTTCATTACACAATCTAGTAACAAGTTACAAATATTATGTTTATCTTGCTATTACGAAGTTAAAAATATAGGTGTTATACTTGGTAATCCAATGTACCAATGTTGTGAAACAACTTGTATATTCTTCCTTGACGCTGTGATCATAATAAGATGATGAAGTATCTAATACTAGAGTTATATATATATAACTTCGCATGTTATGTTTCCAATCTAAACAACTTGAAATTAGCGTAGATTGAAATGGAAACAAATAAAGTCTTGTACTAACCTCAAGTAGAAGGTTGACGTCTTCGTTGATGTTGACACCTCTTCAGAATCTTCAGTTCTTCAGATTAATGCTTGCCATACTTTCTAGTCTAACCTAACAAAATTGACTCTGGTAATCTAATCATGAGAATTTAGGTTTTGATACCAAAATATGACAACCAACCTTGATATAAAAACACTTGGCGGGTTCAACCGACCAATATTCTAACGGTATCCTCTTTTGTAAATTTTAGTGGCAAATCTCTAATACATATGGAGAATACACGAATTAAAATATAAATATATTACATTACATAACATAACAATCCTAACTCATTCTTGTTACTGTTAGAGCATGGATCGGTTGAACTCAGTAAGCATTGGTATGTCAAGTTTGGTTGTCATGTTTTAGTATCAAAACTCATCAAGAGTCGCTTAATTAAATACTAGAGTCAACTTTGTTTATGTTATACTATAAAGTCTAGGAATGTTAATACATACAAGTATTACTCCGTAGACCTGAAGAATGTGAAGAAGTAACGAACTACAACGACGACATCATCCTTCCACTTGAGGTTAGTAATATTGACTTGAATTGTTTCATTCCTAACGTATATTTCAAGTCGTGCTATATTGAAAATATAAATGTGAAGCTGTAAATATTGTACATATTGTATATTACTCTAGTGATGTGACATGATCATAATAGTATGATTATAGTATTGAGAAATTAGACTACGAAGTATAACTCTTATCTTTTAAACTTCGTAGATATGAAATCAACATAATCTTGTATATATTGTTATGATTATTTAAATGGGTTATGGTGAAGATTTAATCATTGGAAACAATGTTTTATATTTTTTTAAAGGAAGTACATTCATGAACTTATTTCTTGAATCGAAAGGGAAATCATTAGGCTTATTGGGATTAGAAACAAAATGAAGCCGTTACGAATCAGGGTTGTAACTGCCGTCGACTGTTTCAAAAGTGGGTATTACAATTTTTTTGCAACGGAAATGAATCTGTTACGAATTTTGGGTTGTAACGGGGTTAGTAACAGCTGTGAGCCGTTACGAATTAATACGTGGTAACAACTCAGGGCCGTTACGATTTTTTTGTAACAACGTGGTTGTAACATCTTCAAGCCGTTACTACGTGGAAAATTAGTAACATGCCGGAGCCATTACTACATGGCAAGTTGAAACAGCTTCGATCCGTTACGATTTTTTTTTTGTAACATCAAAAAAATTACTGTAAGTCAACCTTGACCTGGTCAAAATTAGTCAAAATTTCAATATTGACTAGCAGTTCATTTTCTGCCGGAAATACAATTGACATGCATAAACCTTTCATTCCATCCACATTCAATAATAAATTCATCATTAATTCAATTCATATCAGAAATAGTTTCATCATTCATTCAATTCATATCAGCGAAAGAAAATAAATTCTTCCAAGTTTTTTTTTTTTTTTAAATAAGGAATGTTACATTAACTAGTTGGAAGCCTAACAAGCTAAGCTCCAACAACATACTACTTCATTAATTGAACAGGTTGTTGTGCTAACCTACTAGCGAGCCTCGTGGGTAACCTAACCAAGGGGGTGTTGAAGCGTATGGGGGGACTGAGGTTGTAACACAAGGGGGGCAAGCTAACTCTACCTTCCATGTTAATTCCTGCAATATTATGTCATTGAGGGATCGAACCTGGGACCTCATGAAGCACATGAAACTTTTGGAAACGGTGATGACCAGCTGAGCTAGGTGCACGTTACCCTACTGCTTGATTTCTCCTCGAATTTCTAACTCTCCCATCAACATAGTCCTCTGAATTAAAATGAAAATGACCATGGATGTCAGAATCATGTGATACCTAATTACCAAGGATATCTGAGATAACGTGAATGCATCAGAATAATATAAAAAATGCATTAATAGTTATAAACATAGTTACCCTTATTATAAACTTGAAGACCATGTGTTTGTTGAGTGGGTAGGATCAACAGAAAACATGATCATCAGAGAAGCCAAAGAAGCAGCACTCATGGCAAGTCTGAACTCGTTGCAAAGCAAACTGATAAGTTGTCATTAGATGTATCAAGTAGGTAACCATAAGTGACATGAAACTCAGAACAGAGAAAGCATAAATAACATAGTATAGAAAGCATAGATCAAATACATTACTAGTAGTCTAGTGAGTACCAACATTGAATCTTAAAGGGGTTAAAGCATATATACATACCCTATAGAAGGTCTAGCACTAGCAGTCCAAACTCAATCCTTCCTTCAATCATCTGTGAACCCTTAAGAGATAGTTCATGTACCATCTATTAAAACACATCAATAAAGTTCATATACTCAGCACCATAGATAGTTAGTTCTCCACGTTCTACAACTTTACAAGTATTTGAGCTTCAAATATTCGAAACTGGTACCAAGTCATAAATTACCTATGTTAAACTTGCTTTGTTCACTAACCTATGTCTTAAAAACTGCAACAAATTATTGTGCATGCATTTCTACCTTTGATATGTGTTCTTAATAACCTTAAATCTGACTTTAAAACAACAACAAAAAATCCACAATCCTTCATACAATTCTAACTCATACTAAAACTTGAAACCTTATAAACCCATTTCAAATAAAAAAAATTAAGAAAAAAAAATCCATAAATCCATTAAAAAATATTCAGAATCCAAAAGATAAGATAAAAGAAAAGTGAAAGGATGAGAAGTAGACTTGTTAGTTGATTTCAACACCAACAGTACTCCATGATATAACTTAGGAGGCATACCCTTAAGCAATGATTGTTTTAATTACAGCTTTGTTGATGAGTGTTCTTCTCGATCTAGTGATATTAACAGGGTTTTCTGAATTTATTTAGAGAAACATATGAGAAAATGATTCTAGGGTTTTGATAACAAATCTGATTAAAGAAAGCAAAACGATTATCTATAGAGAAAATCAATAACAAATTTGTGAAATTGAAACTGAAATCAGAATTGAAATCGAAACTGATGATGAATCTAAGTATCTTCAGTGAAGAAAAAAAAAAGGAAGATAGGCGGAGGAGATAAGAGAAAAATGAGAAATGAAATATCGATTCTTTAAGGTAGGAGGAGGAGAAAACCCTTATAAGAAATATCCTCCAGTACCCATCTTGGGTGGAAAAATAATAGCAAGCGTGTGAATGGCACACGCACAAAATACAAGTGTGACCAAGCATGTGAATGGCACGCATAAAAAAATATTTGTAATGGCCGACCTCTGTTACGAATTTTTGAAAGATTAGTAACGGCTTTAATCTGTTACTATGAATTTTTCGTAACGACCATTTGTAACGGGAATTTCGTAACGTCCAGTAAGCCGTTACAAATTTTTGTTACTAATCTGGAAATTTGATGTAGTGCAAAGTACATTCATGAACTTGTTTCGTGAGTCGAAAGGGAAATCATTAGTCTTATTGGTCCGCCTATTCATTGCAAATATTTGGATGACCAATATGTGTGAGTTGATAGGACCGATCTTAACTTAGGTTATATATCTTGGTATAACTAATCACAATACATGACTTATGATTTGGTATGACTGGTTTTTTTTAATTAGTGTAACCGATCCTAAGTGATCACCATGAGATAGTATGATCGATCCTTGTAATTGGTGTGACCGATCCTAGTAATTGGTGTGACCGATCATAAGTGTAGTGTGACAGATCCTTATAACTAGTGTAATCGATCCTAGTGACTGGTGTGACCGATCACAAGTAGGTATCATGTGTATATGGAACCGATCCTTGTAACTGGTGTAACCAATCCTAGTGACTGCTGTGACCGATCACAAGTGTTTCCATAATTAGGTATAACCGATCCTAGTGATTGGTAGAACCGATTGAACCCATGTATGTGATTTGGTATTTGATCAATCACATAATAATCTTGGAAAACAGGTGAACCAATTCTAAACTTGTTTGGAAGTGTGGTACAGTAGAACCTCTATATAAGAATATCCTAGGGACTACAAAAAAAAAATCTTATATGGAGGTCTACCTTCAACATTGATTTTTTTTGTTATATATATACCTAGGAAATATACATACGTACGCATAGAAAACATCATAATTTACCTAGGTAATAAAAATACTAATTAAATTTTGTTTAGTTTTACAAATAGGGATATATAAATTATAAAACTTGTTATATAACACAATCCACACGAAACTTAACTACGACACCGAAAAATTTATTGAGTTGGGAAAACAAAGCATTAAAACCATGTAGAAGTAAAAGGTTATTACAAAATTGTTACAATAATTCTTTCATCTTAAACTGTCTTGTATTACAAGACATGTATTGTTTATATCATAATGTCAATTATTCTTATATGGAGGTAAGTTCCTTAAGACGGGACCGGAAAAAAATATGACTTATTCCAATATGTAGTTTATTCTTAAATACAACTGGCCCAAGTCGGGACCATAAATTTTTATTCTTATATGGAGGTTATTCCTATATGGAGTATTCTTATATAGAGGTTCTACTGTATAATCGATTCCAAGAATGCAAAAATAAGGATTTGCTTTGAAAAGATGTCAACATACTTTGAACATGAGCAGTAACTCGTATCATTTATTGCTCAAAGAAAGATATTCCTTGGTACTCAAGGTGATCATGTGCCGAAATAAAATTAGAATTAATCTTTAATTAAGGTTTTTGGTTCTATATGCTTTAATTACCAGTAATTAATGCATATCTCTAGAGAATAAACATTAGTAATTTGCATTTACTAATTGCACTACAAGAAAAATGGTGTACTGCAACACGTTGATTATGTGGAAAGAACCCATGTTTCATGTGGCTAAATCCTATTGCCACATAATTATTTTTTGCCACACCCTGTGGCAACAACCTGTGTGACAAGAAGTTATTGCCACACCTTTAATGTACTGCAGCAAAATATGGGTTTTTTGCCACACCAAACGGTGAGGCAATAGCATGTGGCAAAAAAGTATTTTTCTAATTTAATATTTTCTTTATTTTCAATTTTATTTTATTTTTAAAATTTGTTGTCAACGGTGTAACCGAGGAGGCAATTTGGTTTCATCATATTTGATTTCGTTTCCATCACAAAAAAATAATTGATTTTTTTCTTCTGGACGAGTACTATTTTATTTTTAAGAAAATAAAGGGGAGAACATACCAAAAAGAATTCATCTAAATTTTTTTTTTTTTGAATAATAAAAAGAAAAGTTTCATTGAATATCATGATTAATTGCGGTTTCTTTTAAGCATTGATTGATTACACTGATTATACTCATAATTCATTTAGATCTCGGATTACAAACTTTGTAAACAAAAAAACAAATAACAAAAATTGATCTTCAAACGGCACCACCACCAAGGGAAATTGGCTCCTACAAAAGAAACAATTCAGTCAAAATTAATTATCTAACATCGAATGGAAATCCATTAATAAGTTTAGATTCCAATCTCAAAAATTATACTTTAAGATTCAAACCATTTTATAAAGAGAGGATTAGTATATGAACAGGAAAATATCTACCTCATATGATATCAATACCATAATGAAATGGCCCCCATTAATGATAGTAAAAGAAGATACGTAAGTATTAAGAAATAATATGGGAAAGTCCATATTTAGGAGATATACATATTTAAGTTGTGAGAGTTATATTAGGAATGAAATATCTTGAGAACCAAGTCTTGTGCCTTGAGAGACAAGTCTTGTGATTGTATAAATAGCTAGAGAATTAATGAGAAAGATACACCAAGATTATTATCAATGTAGTCTTTTACGTTTCCGCGTTTATGCTCTCCTCTCTCTTGCTCGATCCTTAACCTGGTATCAGAGCAAGGTGAGAGGGAGAGTAGAGAGGAAGAGAAGTTAGAGATGTTTTCCTAAAAGAGTTTACAATGTTGCGATAAGAAGGAGAAGCATCGTTTGAATTCATGATAAAAATCGAGTTTAGGGCATGTTATTGATGCCAAGAAAACATGGCAGACGAGATACTATTGCCTAGAAGAAAAATATTAATCGTGGAGATGAGAAAAAGACACAGCCCGTAGTCTTATGTGGCTGCTCAGATGTGTTTCCTATCAAACCTTGTTCCTGTAGGTCTTCACCAAAGGTCAAGGGTTCAATTAAAAAAAATAAAAATGGCATCGTTGGCTTGGATGGATATTTTGGAGCGTCCGGCGAGAAAGAGTTTGTGGTGTTGTTTGGACAGAAGTTATAAGTAAGCAAGACAGCGAGTGTTCAGTCCACTGGTTGTCGATGATGAACAAAGGTGAAGAAGAAGAAGAAAAAAAAAACTGATGGTCTGGCGTAGTTGCGTAGGGTGTTGATGCTGTAACCCTAATCTCATGTCCAAGACTTATGTCAAGTCATGTTCGACAGTATGTGTTTTGGGTTTTAAACACATAGAAGGAAACCCTAAAAAAAAACAGGGAGAAACTGATTTCCAGACTCCAGAGGAAGAAAGATGATATCATGAAAGCAAGGTCACTGTATGTGACTTGTGTTTTCCGCAAGTCCAAAGCCAAGGTTCGCAAGTTACCACAGGGTCTAATGAAAAGAAACCACATCCCAGATGGTTTGGGTTTGAGGTCAAGTCCGTGGAGTTTTTGGACCAAGTTGGAACCCTAAAAAGAAAGAGAAAAGAAAGTTTGGTTTCTAGTTGATGGTGAAGCATGGGACGCTGTGAAGATGCCTTGAGTTAAAAAGTTGGCTGCATTTTATTCGAGTTAGATACAGAGATAGAAGTAGCACGAGTCTGCTGGTGTGGTTCAAATGGTCGTTCAAGATAGGGAAAGAGAAAAGAGACGAGAAAGAAGTGGTCGCTGGGTGTGTTTGTGACCGATAAACAACCAAGGGTGTTGTCACTGGTTAAGAATCTTGATTGGGGATTGACGGGTTCTGCTGGTTGTCAAGAAAAGTGAAAGAAACTGTTACTGTCATTGTTACAACAACCTTGAGATTGAAGAACGAGATTATTAGGAAATAAAGGTATGTCTTGTATTTGAAATTAAAAGCAAAGGTGTTGCAGGTGATTTTAAGACGGGCTGAAAGCCTCAAAGGAAATAGACAAGTGCATACAAGGTGTTTGTTTAAATGCCTGAATGGTTTGCAAACAGAAGTGTGACAGTTTTCGCAACCAATGCGTGACTGGAACATAGAAGAAAGAAAAGATACAACATGAAGTTGTGAGAGGAAACAAGATTTAGATAAAAAATGTGGTGGATCAAAGATGCTCAGAAAATTAAAAAAAATAGAATATGAGCAATGATGCTCGGTGGATACAAATTACAATTGAAGTTGGTTTGTATGAATTCTACGCAAAGTAGGATTCTTTTGAAAACTATAAAGGACTTGGTTTCTTGTTTATCTATCAAATGGATAGAGCGCAACAGAGAGGATTGTGTTTCTAGCTTGTTAGAGAATGTTACTATGATACATGAGTAGTGTAGGGAAGATGGAAGAATATGTAGGTTTGCATGTTGTCTAAGGAGTACAAAAGTATTCTTCTAAAAAAACCAAGATTCCGAAAATTGGGACCGAAATTTCCTTAAACTATGAAGAGGACCGAAATGTCCCTAAAATACGAAGGGGACCGTAATGTCCTTAAACTTCCGAAGAGGACCGAAATGTCCCTAAATTACAAAGAGGACCAAAATGTCCCTAAACTACGAAGGGGACCGTAATGTCCTTAAACTTCCGAAGAGGACCGAAACATCCTTAAACTACAAAGAGGACTGTAATGTCCCTAAACTACGAAGGGGACCGTAATGCCCTTAAACTTCCGAAGAGGACCGAAACGTCCTTAAACTATGAAGAGGACCGAAACGTCCAAAAACTACGATAAAGACCGAAGTTGGAAGATTTTTAAAGTGTTAGGAAAAGCTAAGTTTAAATTTCTTTTGTCCAAGATGGGCATTCGTGATCTACATGCTCCATCTTGAGGGATGGTATTAGGAAATAATATGGGAAAGTCCATATTTAGGATATATACATATTTAAGTTGTGAGAGTTATATTAGGAATGAAATATCTTGAGAACCAAATCTTGTGCCTTGAGATCTAAGTCTTGTGATTGTATAAATAGCTAGAGAATTAATGAGAAAGATACACCAAGATTATTATCAATGTAGTCTTTTACGTTTCCGTGTTTATGATCTCCTCTCTCTTGCTCGATCCTTAACATGAAGCTTGTTAAATTTAGCATAACAGATGCATTGTATAATAATAAAAAAACTTTGTAATCACGATCTCCACAAACTTGTTGCAAGAAGAAGCTTCCAATACAAGTAATACCATAGAAAACAATCAAATAAAAATGAATACATGTGGACGATGATAAGTTTGTGAAAGAAGAATAATTTTCTTGGACAGAGCGCAAGAGAGGTGGAGGGGCGATTGTTTTGATGGCTTTAAATCGGAAAGGAATAAATGCTAAGAGTTGGGGATCCTACAGTTATCTTTAAGAGACAATGGAGATAATTATTCAATTAATTGCGGAGATAATGGGGATAATTAAATATATTTTATTCAACTAATACGGAAGGAAATTAAGTTTAGTCAAAATTTTCTGTTTTGGGCAGTTTTCAAAATATTTTAAGCATTATTAAAATTAAAATTAAATTACTAAAATAGTAAATATACATCTTTTTGCAACACCATACCAAGCATTTGTGGCTAGAAACTACTCTTTGCCGCATCACATCCAACCTGCGGCAATAAAATTATTTATTGCTACACCGAATCTTACCTGTGGCAATAAGGATTATATAGCCACACCTACTATAAACTACGTGAGGCAATAGCACCATTTTCTTGTAGTGTTGGAGATTTTCTATTGAGAGATTTCAGAAATATTGGACAAGCATATATATTGGAATTAGGAAAACAGAATTTTGTCATTCATTGCATATCTTGAGAATACTTTCGGTTTTGGAAATTCCTTGGTGTCCAAACATCCTTGGGCTATAAATACCTAATTTTGTATTTCTAGCAAACTATCCTAAGAGCTAGGAAACTTCATTACTTGTTGTTTCTGGTGGAGCCGTCTATTCGGAGAGGAAAGTATCCTAATTAGGTGAAATCTCTTACGACCGCTCGTTTAAAAACTTTTGTGGGATCAAGAAGCTCTACAAGTACCGTTGGTGGGAAACTAGATAATTGCATTATTATTAGTTTTTGATTGATTGATTGACTAACAGTTGTTGAAACTTTGGTTCCACCTAGTTTGTTTATGCTTGAGAATCTCGACTTCTCATATAAGATTCACTCAAACTAGATCAGAGTATCGACGAGACCTTTATAATTGTTATTAGATCTAAATACATCTTCTGATAATCCATTGTTAAGAGACTCCATTACGTGTGTGATTAATCACAAGAGATTCAAGTGGTGTTGTGCAGGTTATTGAAGATAAAAGAATCTTTGAAGACAAAGAAGATTTCTTATTGGTTTTCGTATGTTGTGAATTTCGTGCACAAACCTTGATTGGCTGGGATCCAACTAGAATCAGATTTATTCGATTGATTAATTTCGTGAGATCGGAATTCTCTATTTATCTCTTTGATATATATATTAATTAATTGTGAATCTAAGCTTGACTATTTTGGTAGTTAAAGTTAGATTGATCTTACCATAAAAAAGAGTTTATTAGGTTAAACGGAAGAGCCTTTGTTAATGACTCATCTAAAATCATAGCAAGATTGATTAGAGTGGTTACCAAACAAATTCTTCCTTTTACTATTTGAAATACGATCCAAATGACTTTCTATTCACGTGCAGAACTCTAGAAGTCGAAGGCGTATGAACACTGAGGTAAATACGTAGCTAGGGGTAGTCTGCTTGCTATCAACTATACGAAGATTGTATTAGATTTTGTATAGCATCTTAATTTTGAGAGTATTCGTAACTGGACTAGGTCCTGCGGTTTTTCCGCATTTGCGGTTTCCTCATTAACAAAATCTTCCTGTGTCTTTTACTTTGATTTCCGCATTATAATTATTTATTAAAGTAAAATAGACATATACGTTAACTCCGTAATACTTGATAGTGATCTTATAGAGTTTGGTTATTACCAAACCTATTATCAAGTAACAAACTTTGTTGTAGTATTGTCTCGATCTTGTATCCATAGTCAATCACATAATTTATCTTGTTGTTGTATTATCTCGATCTTGTATCCATAGACAATCACATGAAGTGTGAACCGAATTGTCGTATTGTCTCGACTCTGTCCATAGACGATCACATTCGGTAGATAACTTATAGGTTAAAACAAAAATATTGTGGTGTATTTGGGTACCCTCATCTTTTTAATTAGTATCAGAGCAGGCAAACATGAAAAAATCTAACAATCAGTGTTTGGTGCGATCCGACCCATAAGAAATAAACTCGAGTTCTCATCGATTTCAGTTAACATACTACCAAGATTTGACGGAACAAACTTTGTGTGATGGAAATCTACTATGAGATATTTCCTTCAATCACGCGATTTTAATACTTGGCTATTAGTCGTCGACGGATATAATCGCCCGAAAATTGAATATTCAGAAACTGAGTTTAAATGCTTAGTAGATTATACAGATGAAGAAAAGGCATCTGCTAAACCAAATTTAGATGGTTTGAATGCTATTATACATGCTGTAAGTCGTGATCTGCAACTTCGTATATATATATGCCACACTTCAAAGGAAGCTTGGGATAATCTTCAGGTCGTATTTGAAGGTAATATATCAGAAAAAGAAGCTAAACATCAAACTCTCGACTTTGTCCATAGGCGATCTCATTCGGTAGACGACTTATAGGTTAAAACAAAAATATTATGCTGTATTTGGGTACCCTCGTCTTTCACTTACGCTTGCTTCCAATTTTCAACAGCATAATAACCCACACATATTCAAAAATAAATGTCGTTGTTGAAGCATTTGAATTACAAAAATCTTTACTCCACCAAAGGAAAGCTAGGCAGATATTTTAGCCGTGTGAAGTCCTAAAATATGGAGGGTGTAAACACACTTAGAATAACTACAAGACTATTGTAGCCATTGGCCGGATATGGATTACTGATTCTCTTGCGGAATACAATTCGTAATTATGAATTTCAGATCCTGATGCTAGGTCAGGGGTTCTCATATTACACTTCTGCAACCATGGAAGAGTAATGTTACAATTTATGACCTTGTCAAAAATTCACCATCAACAACAAGATAAAACAAGTTCGGATAACTAATTTTCTTATTTAATGAATGATTAGACTTGAATAATCGTACCTTGTTTCGATACGCCTAAACTAAGAACAAAATTAACTTAGTATTTCTTATCATGGATCAATTGGATTAATTCAATTGAACCTCTTTTTTCTAAGCATTACCGATTGTAGCACAAAAACTGTATTGTATTTCGTTGAGAAAAAACAAGAATAAGCATTAAAATCTTCCTTTCTTAACAACAAAATGATTAGCTAACAAAAATAAATCTTTACCTCACTTTTGATATGATAAACTAGAATCCAAACTAGCAAGCTTTCATATCAGGAATGAGATTATCAAAATAATTTTTCCTTCGGTTCCCACAACCACTCAGCCCAAAAAAATATAAGGTTTAAGCACCAGTTCAGTGATGCAACTTTGTTGGATGTTGGATTTGATGCAGATATAAATTCAAAATCCATCATGTACTGGATTGTATTCGGGTGAAGCAAAAACCTTCCATTTTCGGACCATTCTCACCCCGATTTGTAACCACAGTAAGCTTGGAATTTTGACCAAAAATTTAATAAGATTCAATCAGAAAAAAGGGTTATTTTTAAGGACCAGCGTCTAACCTATAAACTAACCAAACAGTTTTCTTTGAGGGTCCTAGAGCATAACTCAGTGGTATCCCATCAACTCCAGTATGGAGGAAGTCAGGGGTTCAATCCCTGACGTAAAGGTTTAAAATATATTAGTTGTATAGTGGGTTTGGTGGTGTTGGGTCTAACTGATCGGGTTTGTATGAAAGCTTTTCAGAGAAGTCAGTTTTCTTTGAAAACCGATTTTGAATAAAACATTTGCAGTTAAAAAAATATAAAAAAATGGGTTTGATTGGGCTTGGATTTCATAGTAAAATTGAATATTGTTTTGGGTTCAGGCTTTCACGTATAAAAAGATTTAAATGAAAAAAATTAATTTTCTTTGAAAAACCGATTTTGAATAAAACATTTGCAGTTAAAAAAATATAAAAAAATGGGTTTGATTAGTATATTGCATTTCTCGAAGATTTCCATAGTAAAATTACATTGAAGTATTGTTTTGAAAAGCTTGGTTCAGGCCCAAAAACTGTGCCAAAATGTTGGAAATGTTCATAAATTGGCACACCAAAAAAAGGTAAATATTAAATAATTTTTTTCCTGGTTTTGATGATCTTCATCGATTTAAATCCTAATCAGGTTATTTAAATCAAAAAGGAAAGAATTGCTTTTAGTATTGATGGAAATTGATCTGTAATGGATATGCAACACTTTATATCTAAATTAGCACTTAAGATTTATGTCCACTATCCAAGTTGGTTCTTTTTGGGTGTTCCTGTATATACCCCCAGAAACACTAATGATACCCCTTTATCAACCTATCCCTAACAATTACTTCCTCCGTTCTTAAATAATAGGCTGGTTTCATGTGAAATTTGTACATGAAACCAGCCTATTATTTAAGAACGGCGGGAGTATTTACCTACCCATCAGATGTTCTCAATTCTCGTACCCCCTTAGATAACAGAAATAATTGCAACAATTACTGTTACAGATTATTTTTTTTATCGATAAAGAAGAATAGATTGATCAAAAAGAGAGAGGGTACAAAGTGGCATGTACCACCCTCAAAAGAGTACAAAAGAGTTGAAGAAAAAGAAAAGAAGCTGAGGAGATAACAGACTATCTCAACAAACTAGAGGAAATCAAAATAGATTTTAGGCCAACTTGCCATTACATCATGAAAACTAGGAGATTCTAGATTTTTAAAAACTAAGCACCAAGTGAAGAGAGTGTACTTGACTTTATGCTGGATTGTAACTTCAGTTCACTTTGTTCTGAAAAGCCCTTGCGTTTCTCTCTTTCCAAATGCACCAGAAGATGGCAATAGCAATCATATGCCAAATTTGAATATGTTGAGAATTATGCAAAGAAAGCTCCCAAGAGAAGAACATTGTAAAGAGATCATCAGGCATGACAAAATTCCAATTGAGATTGTCTTTGAAGTGAGACCAAATTCCTGCAAAGTCACAATGCAAGAAAAGATGTTTTGCAGATTCATGATGACTACAGAACAAACAATCAAGAGAAACATCTATTCATTTTCTTCTCAACATGTCCCTGGTAGGCAACCTATTATGAGCAATAGTCCAGAGAAATAAACTAATTTTAGGAGGCAATTTTTGTTCCCATGTGTATTTGAAGATTGGTTGAGGCTCTGAATCTTAGGAAGAATAGCTAATTGCATCATATGTGGATTTAACTTAGAAATGGCCCTTGCTGCCAACAGACCACAAAATTTCATCAACACCAGTGGAGTTCAAAACAACCAAATTGAGACATCTTTGAAGATCTGCAAATTCAGCTCTAACTTTAGCATTCATTCTTATGGGAGATAAGAGATTCCATCTATCTGTATCTATATTGTAACATTCAGCCACAATAAAAGATTTAGACCTGCAAACTACATAAATATTAGGAAATTTAATGCTGAGAGGAGTATCAGACAGCCAAATGTCATTCCAAAAACTGATTGAACCACCAGAATTTGCTTTGAACTTTATATGATTTCTAAAAATTGAGATGCACTTCATGATTCCCTTCCATAAAGATCTGCCATAAGTATTTTTAGGAATTTTAGAGAACCAACCTAGGAGATCAATCCCATATTTTTCCACAATTATATTCTTCCATAGCACATCATTTTCAGTAGCAGACCTCCATAACCATTTTATCAGTATAGCTTCATTCATCTTTTTAAGATTCTTAAGCCCCAAACCCCCATGCTTCTTCTTTCTTTGTAAAGCCTCCCATTTAACTAGATGTAATTTTTTCTTTCCTTTGTTATCATTCCAAAGAAAATCCCTCATAATATTTTCCAATTTCTTAGCCACAGAAGCAGGCATAACAAATAAGGACATATAATATACATGCAAGCTTGCTAAAACACTGTTGATTAAAGTAATTTTACATGCTCTACTTAAAGTCTTCTTTTTCCATCCCTCTAATTGTTTAATGAACCTTTCAATCACCTTGTCCCACTTCAACACACCACCACTTTTATCACCTAAAGGCAGCCCCAGGTACATAGAAGGAAGAAAGCCAATATAACAACCCAAAACAGAAGAGAATTGAAGAATGTCACCAGAATAAGCAACACCAAAGATTTCACTTTTTGCAAAATTTATTTTTAAACCTGTAAGTTGCTCAAAAGATAAGAGAATTAACCTTAAGTTCTTAACTTGCTCAATATCAGCATCAAGGAATATAAGTGTGTCATCAGCAAATTGTTGGTGACTAACAGAAGTACCACCTTCATTAACTTGAAAACCAGAGATTAAACCTTGCTCTTGAGATTGTTTTAACATGAAAGAAAGTGCTTCACCAACAAGAAGAAATAAGAAAGGCGATAAGGGGTCCCCTTGTCTAATACCTTTCTTAGACTTGAAATAACCTATTGAAGCTCCATTCACTAGGACAGAAAATCTCACCAACTCTACACAACATTTCATCCAACTCCTCCATTTGTCACCAAACCCCATCTTAGCCAGAATTTCATCAATAAAATCCCAGTTAACATGATCAAAGGCTTTCTCAAAATCCACTTTAACTAGGATGCCAGGCTTACCACTTCTAATTCTAGAATCAATAAGTTCATTGGCAACCAAAACTCCATCCAAAATCTGTCTCTTTTTTATAAAAGCAGTTTGTTGTGAAGAAATTATGTTAGGCAAAGCAACTTTGAATCTGTCTGCAAGAATCTTTGAGGTGGGAAATGAGTGATCATTTTACATTAAAGGAATCCCTAGTTTATTTAACAATTCGGTTCTATAGAATGATATAGCGAAGTGGGAAATGTAATTTGATTTCACCAACCAAAAAAACTCCATCTCTGATAGCGACTAGCGAGTACTACTTTCGGGTAGGCGGTTATGGAGCTGTTTTTTTCACATGGTGGGAAAAATCTCAGTCATTGTTTCTATGGGGATATTTTTGCTGTAAGGGATGGGATTGTTAAACCTATACTTAAGGTAATTAAAGGAAAAAATGTGTTTGGCAAGTAATGTTATTTGAACTTCCCATTGTAGACATGTTAGGAATATAATCCTTAATTTTGTTGTATTTCTAGGCTACGGATCCTCATGTTTTGTATCTCAGAACAAATTTCTCAATTACTATCTCCTCATGCTTTTCAATGCTTTCATTTGTTTTACTAATGATGTTAGCTTCTGGAATTCTTTCACTTCCTATATACAATAGTTACATTTCTAAAGTTGATGTTTGCTCGTGGATTCTGTTATAGTTCAAATCTCAAGGTAATGCATGTCTTTTTATACCCTGTATTGTCATCAGATTCAATCAATTCCATTATAGTTCAAATCTTTTCTTTTCTATGAAGATTTATATGTTTACATTTATATGTACGAATGCGACCCATATAATGTATATCAGACTTTATTTGTGCTTCTTGTGATGCTTGACAATGGTTAATGTTGGAACTTCTTAAATTGTTTAAGGCGCAACATGAGGGTAGAATATAAGTTATGAACTTATGATCTTTACATTGAGATGGCATGGGTAAATACGTTTTTAGCAGACTGAGCTGTGTTTGCTGAGTCATCCAACAATGGTCTTTGGATGAAGGTTGTTTTAAGTAGATGGTGGCAAGCATTACATATTTTTTATCTTGCTTTTGTGTTATTATGTTCATGTTCAGAACTATTCTTCAAGTAACAGTATATTGAAAGGTCAATCTGCTCGCAATATAGCCAGGCACTTTTTCTTTATGGAGCAAATTTCTGAGTCATTTTTGGGATATGCTTATCGGATTTTTTTTTGTTTTACTGCTATGCAGACGGTTTTATATCAAATTTTAAAGTGGGGATATGTGTATAAAAAAATTCTAATAATTCAACATTTTTCATGTTATCCAAATTATAACTAATATAACTAACCGTTGGGGTACCGTTAGTGTTTTTAGGGGTATATAAAGGAGCGCTCTTCTTTTTTTTTTCATTGCTTCGCGCCTGTTTGCTCTTTCATGGACAACTGCTATTGGAATGCTGAGTGCGCTTTCCACTATTCTCGACAAGTGAAGATTTAAATAGTGATCTAAACCCATCCAAGAAACCAAATCTTGAATTGAGAACGTGAAATAATGCATTTAGATGATGAATTTGGTGGACCTAGTAGCCAGTCCTCATGTGCTAGCGAGCTTTTGCCGACACTAGATCGAAAAAGCATAAAATAAGCTTATCCTTGTGTTGCTATATATAACTTGGGACTTACCCCGGGTTATAACATTTATATCTCTAAACTTCTTCATCTAAAGTTTCGGTTTTGCTGTCTTTCATTCTAAACTTCTTGTGCTTAACTTCAATTTTTCGGGCGAAGTAAGGTGCAAAAGAAGAAAAAGGTTTCTCTTCCTATACTGTTTTTGAGTTTCTTGCTGGTTTTACTATGGTATTTTATTTTAGGTGTTTAATGATCATTTTTTTTTTTTTCAATCAGGGAATCAAAATAACAAATGAGTTTTGGATTGGAAAGGGGTTTCGTATGGGAATCCGGTGGTGGAGATTCAAATACTTCAACTCCGAAGCACGATGGTATCTCCTCTCAAACAAAAAAGATTATTAGGTGTAAGTATATTATACTTTTCAACTGACACTTTAGGTGTGGATGTATTAACTTTTCATATTCCGTTTTTATGTTCTACTTAAGTAGGATTATGAACCCGTGTTATATTCATGAGATACAATAACATTACGACTACAGAATATAAATTTTTATCGTGACCCAAGTCGCCCAACTGATCATGAAACCGTGTTAGCATGCTTGATTTAGCTACAGAATCAGTACCATGATTTGAACAACATATTTTATGAACCAGCTACTTCCATTGAATGATTCAACTTGGTTATATGTCTCCAGGATAGGGAATTAGACCATCCATAGTACAGAAGTATTATAGCCAAATTAACATACGGTATTGGCAAAATCAAAGTTCATTCAAAAAGGTAGAATTGTCTAACTGGGCTTTCTAATTACCGGGCCTAGAAAATGAGAAGGATTCTCCATAAGAATGATTTTTGAAGGGAACCATTCCATTTTTTGTGGGATCATTCCTCAATTTGGGAATTAGATCATTAGGAAGTAAGTATGAAACCTTTATCACAATGGTTAACTTAAGACAACGAAACTTCCTATTTATTAGTATCTTTTGTTTGCTTTTATCTATTATTATTTTCACCTTAATATGCCGTTGATATCCCAGTTTTTGCTCCTCCCACTGAAATTATTAGTTTTATATTTCGAAGCTAGATATAAGAGAAATTTTGTGTGGAATCGTTAAGGATTTACATTTTTTTTGAGTCAAATCCACAAACACTACCTAATCGCCTATTTTAAATCTTGTGATAGATGTCAACGAACGGGCAATCTAGGTGCTCGAAATAAAATGCCACTCACACCGATTCTTGCTGTAGAAATATTCGATGTATGAGGTATTGATTTTATGGGCCCTTTTGTTAATTTGAATGGAAAATCTTATATACTTCTTGTCGTGGATTATGTTTCAAAATGGGTGGAAGCTAAAGCCACCCATACTAATGATTCTGTCTTGCAATACTTGAGTTCTATCTCACCATCTTCAACCGCTTCTCGAATGAAATGGTACTTGAGTTTGATGTGCCTTGCTCTACAATGCTCAACTGAATTTTTGGACATATCAATTGCCGATTTGTTGTCACAAAAGATTACGGTGCTTTCTTCTTGCTTATCTTGAATGTCTTCCATGATTCTTCTTAGCCATACAACATGAGATGTAGCTATTGATGCTGAAATATACTCCGCTTTCGCTGTGGATTGAGCTACGGTTTCTTGCTTCTTCGATGCCCATGTAAATATAAGTTGTTTGTGAGTTTGTGAAGGAATATATTTTCTCTCGACATGGCACACCACGGGTGGTTATCAGTGATGGAGGTTCGCACTTCAAGAAATCCTTCCATGCTCTCCTCAAGAAGTACAACATTACACAAAAGGTTGGTACGCCGTATCACCCACAAACTAGTGGGCAAGCTGAAGTTTCAAATCGAGAAATTAAGTCCATTCTGGAGAAAACTGTCAATACTACAAGAAAAGATTAGAGCTTTAGGCTTAATGACGCACTTTGGGCATATAGAACGGTGTATAAGACACCAATTGGTATGTCTCCATATCGGTTGGTCTATGGAAAAGCTTGTCATCTCCCAGTTGAACTTGAGCATAAGGCTTTTTGGGAGGTAAAAATGTACAACATGGAGTACGATGAAGCTGGGAAACAAAGGAAGCTACAAATCAATGAGTTAGAGGAAATACATAATGATGCTTACGAGAGCTATCATTGATATATATATATATATAGTACAGGGTTCTTCTTACGTTAATTTGTTGATTGGGCCGACCGACCGGAGGGCCCGTAGGGAGGGAGTCCCTTTTATAGCCACTTTTTTGTTAAATGAAGAGTAACGTAAATGTTCAATTTCATAAAAAGATTGAGAAAGAATATTCCTTGCAGATTCCCGTCACATTTTCACTAGACAAGATTATCCCTCTCTTTTAGTCCAATTACTATAACTCTTTGTGTATCCTACTTTTCAGGGGTATAATTGGAAAGCCAACTTTAATATAACATATATAAAAATCTGTGCCTTAGAATTTTACAAATTTTATCTCGTTGGAAAGGTTGTAAAAAAATTTACGCAACGAGCACAAACAACAATATCAAATTTAAACTTCATCTTCAGATTCTTTTTCGGTCGGCCCTTCCACCGTGGTAACGGTTATACTAGTATCTGATATCCAATAGTCTTCCGTACCCATTGATTTATTTTTTAAGCATTCAATACCCATTGATAATTTGATATACATAGTAACTGAGTTATTCTTCCCTTGGTTGATTTATAAATCAATATATGAATTAATTAGACTGTCCATAATCAATTAGTACTGCTATAATATACTTTGACCACCAATGCAATTTGTAATCAATCAGTCCATGATCAATAATTGGCTGTGGTTCAATTTTAGTCAAAAACTTCTGGTCCTTTGGGTTGGAATGTTCTGGATCAGGTTCTGGGAGTGAAAATAAGACCAGAATTGAGCGCAAAAAGAGAAGAAACAAGAGAAATGAAAAAAGGTTGAACGGAGAAGGAGAAGAATTATACATAAAGGTTAATCAGCGGCAATAGGATAGACAAAGTCTATGGGTTGTGTGACTTATTTTTGGTTTACCGATTTCGATGCATTATCCATTTCCATTACAATATTAAAAATAATAAACAAAGAAAATGAAAAGGAAATAACCATGGTTAAGCATCTCCGATGATGAAGGGAGGGGTGCAAATAGATGGACTCCATTTTACTCAATGGGCTGTTAGGAACAAAACTCACACTTGGTGATAGAACGGGATAACCAGGCAGCAATCAACTATCTACAAGGCAATGTTTCAACAGTCCAATGACAGAGCTTAGCCATTTTAGAAGAAGTACAGTTATTAGCAGATCAACTAGTTTTCTTTTTAGGATTTCAGCATGTAGACAGGAGAGCAAATAAGGTGGCAGACTTGCTAGCAAAGAAGGGAAGAAGCACAATCACCACATCTTTTTGGAATGAACAATCTCCTAGTTTTTTAATTCATGCATGAAACTTGTAACTTAAATGACAATATCTCCGTAGTTTCCACTGCTGATGTTAATCCAAGAAATTCAGTCATTGGAAGAGCTACTTAACATGAGTTTGTCTGTGAAGAGACTGAATCCGTAGATTAACAGGATGCCCAGTAATATAATTATTATTTTCAAATAGATGGACTCCATTTTACTCAATGGGCTGTTAGGAACAAAACTCACACTTGGTGATAGAACGGGATAACCGGCAGCAATCAACTATCTACAAGGCAATGTTTCAACAGTCCAATGACAGAAAAAACATCTTTTTGGAATGAACAATCTCCTAGTTTTTTAATTCATGCATGAAACTTGTAACTTAAATGACAATATCTCCGTAGTTTCCACTGCTGATGTTAATCCAAGAAATTCAGTCATTGGAAGAGCTACTTAACATGAGTTTGTCTGTGAAGAGACTGAATCAGAGATGTTTTACTTCTTTTTTGATAATTTAATTAATATTAAACACAAATTTAATTTTTAAAATCAACTTACTAGATCAAATAGAGTCATACAGAACTTTAGTTGGTAGCCTAATAACAAGTTGAGCACCAACCCGCTTCTGAATAGCAATACATAACTTATAAGAAAGAAATTTCCCAACACCCTTACTGACATCGTTACTGATAATACTCTCTCCGTCCCACTATTAGATGACCTACTTAGTTTAAAATTTTGTCCCACTATTAGTTGACCTATTTCATTAAACAAGGGGATATTTCTAAAATTATCATTTTGATTGATTATCAGAAGTATAAGAAATATGTATAATTTGATATCCATGTTTATATTCGTCACGTAGGTGTTTTAAAATGATTTTCAATGATATAAAGTTTACAAAGATCCGTGGTATAGTTTAAGAGATAAATCAGTTCTAAATTTTACAAATTACTATCATAAGAGTATAATTGTAAAAAATACTCTATTTTATTTCTTGCCGTAAGAATTGTGCAAACTTTAATTAGGTCATCTAATAATGTAACAGATGAAATATAATTTTTTAATCTCTTAAAAAAATATAATTATCGTCGCCAAGTTCACTAAACCAATTGATTATTTTATTTTATTTTGTTTTATTAATCGGAAATGCTACGTGGCTCCCTAATCTCCCCCTCTCTATTCTCCTCCCTCCACTCTAAGCCTCACATCTATATCGAGATGCGCATTCAGGTTCAGATGGGGTTCACCATTCCCCTAATGTGGGGTTTAGATTGGAGGGAGGAGAATAGGGAGGTGGAGATTAGGGAGCCAAATAACATTTCCCTTTATTAATAAGATTTCTTTGCATTATCCTTATTATGGGTGGGACTTGGGTTGGGTCAACCCACCCAACCCATGCCCAACCCGAACGTTGGGCGGACATGGGAAACGTATTTCAAAACTTTGGGCAAGCTAGGGCCTAAATTTTATGAACCCAAGTTAAATTTGGGCAAGCATGGGCACAAATATTTCTAACCCAAACAACCCGCCCAACCCGAAGAACTATATATAAGACATTTTTTATAATTAGTATTATCATCTATTTAGAGAAATTTTAGATATTATCTTCAAATGTATTAATGAAAATATAAAGTATATTTATCTCATTAATCATTCGATATGAAAAGAGTTTATATTATTGTAAATAATCATTAGTTATTTGGAAATTTAAAATAAATGGAGCAATTAAATCTTATTATTACTAAATTTATTATTATCACATTAACAAACTTGTATGTCTAGTGGAACTTGGGCCAACCCGAGGAACCCGGGGAACCCGAGGAACATAACTTGGGCGGACTTGGGCAACACCTCAATGGGTTCCACGGGTTCGATGGGCAATCTGGTCATAAAATTCCTAGCTTGGGTCTGCCTCGGCCAAGCCTTCTAACCCGCCCAACCAACCCAAGTCCCACCCCTGATCCTTATGGTTACTTTTCTCACTATTTTTCTTATAAAGCAACCTAGGGCCACGCGTGCTCTTTTCATGCACTACTGCTATTGGAATGTTGAATGTGCATTCCACACCGAATCCTTTTTTTTAAAAGCCGAATCCTGGCTAATGAATCTTGGTGGACCTAGTAGCTAGAGTGCCAGACCTCCTCATGTGCTATCCAGCTTTTGCCGATGCAAGATCGAAAAAGCATAAACTAAGCTTATCCTTGCTCGCTATATAACTTGGGACTTGCCCCGGTTTATAGCATTTATATCTCAAACTTCTTCATCTAAAAGCTTTTGTTTTTTCTGTCGTAATACTTCTGGTGTTTGGCTTGAATTTTCCGGGTGAACTAAGGTGGAAAGAAGAAAAAGGTTATTCTTCCTATTTTGTTTTTGAGTTTCTGGCTTGTCTTATTGTTTTTCTTTTTACTTTTTTTGAACCAGGGCTTCAAAACACAAATGAATCTTAGATTGGAAAGGGGTTTTATATGGGAATCCGGCGGTGGAGATCCAAATACTTTTAATAGGAAGCATCATGGTATCTCCTCTCAAAACAAAACTTAGACCGTAAGTTTTGTTATATTTTTCAACTCATACTTTAGCTTAACTTTCTTTATTTTGATCGAGTTAAACTCTATGTACATGGACTTATTTTTTTTTCATGCATGTGGACCTTTATTGTACTGAGGTACATTTGCATTTTCCAATGCTACTGCCACTGCGTGAGTCTCATTCCCTTCTCTCACACGGTATTTGTCCAGGCAGATTCTCCCGGTACACAAAGCATTTTCGGTTTTTATGTATTCTTCATAAGTAGGATCATGGAACCGTGTTATATTCATGAGATAGAACAACAGTACAAAGACAGTAGATAGATCTTTATCGGGACCCAAGTCATCAACTGATGATATTTAGTATCAAGCCTATTACAGGGGCGGCATGCATTATTGGAGTGGCGTCATTGTAATAGGACAAAAAGGGTTATTACATAATAATTTAAGTGTCCCTTATAAAAAAAACTGAAAATGACAAATTAACCCTCATAATTGATAACCTAGTTTAGTGATGATAATCAAGTTTAGTGTTAATGATTAATTTCACTTATATTAACTCAAAATCAAAATCAGATTTTTGGAGTAAAAAAAAAAAAAAGTTTAGAGGAGAAGGTCAATATCAATCAATTTGAAGAAATTAACCAACAAAATGAAGAACCAGGACCTGAAAATGACCGGGTATACTTCTAAATTAGTCCCAACTACCTTTTTGTTGCTCAAAGTTATCTAAAGTACGTAAAACATCCAATTTTTTTATAATTTCAGAGCTAATTACGGTTGGAATTTTGCTCATAACCAACCGTAAATCGAAGTTACGGTTCGTAAAAGATGAACTACCAACCGTAACTGGTTAAATTTGAAGAAAACCCAATCGTAAAACCAGTTACGGTTAGTAACCAAATGCTCGATACCAACCGCAACTCAGTTACGGTTGGTAACCAAATACTCTATACCAGTTACGGTTCGCAAACTAAAATGGTTACCAACCGTAACTGAAAAAAAAATCTCAGATATAAGAACATACGGTTGGTAATTAAACTATTACAAACCGTAACAACGTCAAAATCTCCAGTTACGGTTCATAACTGAGTTAAAATCAACCGTAACTCACATAAACCCAGAAATTTTAATTTTAATTTTCATCTAAAACCCTAATTTTTGATAGAATTTAAACTTAAATCGAACAAAATAAACCAAATCGTAACTGGATTTTCAAAACATACCTCATATAAGTCATTAAACTACACTTGATTAATTTTTAAATCGTCGATTTATCGAAGACGATGAAATTTTGAGTTTTAATGGAGGTTACGGTTGATGGGAGGAGGAGAAGAGAAGAACAAAGAAATCAAATTTTCAATTTAGCTTTGATTTAGGTTTAAAAATGGGGAGGGTAATCTAGTTAATTTACACCCAAATAAGACATCCCCTAACCAATTAGAGGGACATTACTATCACACTGCCGCCCCTCTAATAAACCATGCCACTAGTAGAAAAATGGGCTTAGGTGACAGTCCAAAACTGTCACCAAAATACTTATGTGACAGTTTTCAAAAAAAATTGCACTGTCACCAAAGCCTCTGTTACGAAAGGTCTATAAGAAACTGTCATGAAATCATAACTATATGGCAGCCGTTTGTTCATAAACCTGTCATTGTCGTTAACTTATGGTAACATTTTATAAATAAAACTGTCATCCAAAATTTAATTTCTTATACTAATGTGACAGTTTCATCATTAATCTCTCATCATTGACAAGTTACGGTAACACCTTTTAAATAAAACTGTCATGGGAAGCTTAAAATATTTGTACTCAGATAACAGTTTTCTCATGAACATGTCATAGTACGTAACATTTTCCAGATAAAATGTCAGCTTACACCCTCGTTTGTTAGGAGTTCATGTTACAGATTTAGTGATACGTACAGTGAGATTATTAATTTCAAATAACAATAATTATAGGAAAAAAATTAGTGTTGTTGTGTGAATGTGTCTTGGGGATGACCCACCATTTTCACCACCTAAGAAGACTTGAGAACATTCTAATTAATTCCCCACCTCTTTTCACCGGATAAGATAAGCATCACCTCTAGTCTCTTAGTGCTAAAACATTCGAGAATTCTCTGCTAACTCTCATTTCCTTAGTTATAATAACCACTTGTACTAACCATTTCAAAACAACACATTTGAGAAATAAAAGTAATAAGATTCTCTCTTTCCCACTTTCACCCATTTGTTTACTAATTAGTAGTAATAAAGAGTTTTAGCATTTGGTGTTCCACTACGTTCACCAATATATAAAACGTTATCAGCACGAATCGCTCGCCGGCTGACGGTCAAGTTTCTATCACCCAACAACTAAACTAAAGGGAGTATAGGTAGTTGTTGTTTCTTTGAGTACTTTTCTAAAATGACAAATCTAACGAAGCTCGAATTTGCAGGTCTTGATAACTCAGGAAATAATTATATTTCTTGGGCACTTGATGCCGAGCTTCATGGAAGCTAAAGGCCTGGGGCATACTATTATGGAAGGAAATAACGCGTCCAACCAGGACCGCGCTACAGCTCTAATTTTCCTTCGTCACCATCTTCACGATGATTTGAAAAAGGAATATATGACAGTTAAAAACCCACTTACTTTGTGGAACTGTCTGAAAAAACGGTTTGACCACCTGAAGTTGGTCATACTTCCAAAAGCTCGGAATGATTGGTTGAACTTGCGGCTACAAGATTTTCGATCAGTGGCAGCTTATAACTCTGCTCTGTTTAAAATCACCTCAACACTAAAATTGTGCGGTGAAGATGCCATTGATGAACAAATGTTAGAGAAAACATTTACAACCTTTCATGCCTCGAATGTGCTCCTGCAGCAGCAATATCGAGAGCGTAAATTTACGGAATATTCTGAGCTAATTTCCTATTTGTTGATTGCAGAGCAGAATAATGAACTTTTGTTAAGAAACAATGAGGCTCGTCCCGTTGGTTCTGCATCAGTGCCTGATGCACATGCAGCTATGTCTTTTGGATGAGGAAATAATCATGGTAACAAAGGCAAACGTGGGTATGGCAAAAGAAACAAACATGGGGGCCATAAAAATGAACGTGGAAAAGGTAACCGTTACCAACCGTACCAACGACCGTTGAAAATTGCGGAACCAAAGGAACCAAAGCATGAAAAGGGAAAGGGTTCTTCTAGTCAACCTCCTCAGAAAAATGTTTGCTATCGGTGTGGCTTAACTAATCACTGGCAGCGTACCTGTCGTACGCTGGAACATTTTGTTAGGCTCTATCAGGCATCCCTGAAGAGACCTGACGAGGACATAGAGACAAACTTAATGGAATCCAGTGCCCCTAATACTAATGATACCTATTTGGATATGTCTGACTATCTTGTCGACCCCAAAGGTGGCGAGCCTAGTCAGTTTTCTTTTGATGAGCTGTAAAACTAAATGTTTTTCCTTCATATGCCATGTAACATACTTTTGAGTTTGTGTGTGTCTTTATTTTTGTTGTTTTTAGGGTGTGTGTTTTTGGTGTAATATTAGAGTGTGTGTTTTTGGTGTAATATAATTAGATATTTTGGTAGTACAGCATTGTTGATTTTATCTCGTTTATTTGTGTTGAAGGATATGGATTCCAGAAGTAATCTATCCAAAATAGATAATGGGGATTTTTGTTTGGTTGACAGTGGAACAACAAACACAATTTTTCGATCCCATAAATATTTTATAACCTTGAAAAGGTTTAAGCGTAATGTGAATACCATTTCAGGTTCGAGTAGTCTGATAGATGGCTCCGGAAAAGCATGTATCAGTCTACCAGGTGGTACCAAATTAATTATTGAAGACGCCTTATATTCTACCAGATCCTAGAGGAATCTTTTGAGTTTTAAAGATATTCGGTGTAATAGTTACCACCTTGAAACTGCAAATGAGCATAATAGGGAGAATTTGTAGATTACTTCATCTATATCGTGCCAAAAGCACATTGTAGAGAATCTGAAAGCTATCTCTTCTGGGTTATATCTTACGAGAATTCGAACAGTCGAATCTCATGTTGTCATTAACCAGAAGTTTAATGACCCTGAATTATTCAAGATCTGGCATGACTGGCTTGGACACCCAAATTCTACCATGATGAGTAGAATAATACAATATGCTCATGGACATCCGTTACAAAACCAGAAGCTTTTATTAATCAAGGATATGAATTGTGTTGCTTGTTCCCTGGGAAAATTGGTTATAAAACCATCTTTGACCCAAGTTATTATTGAATCACCAACATTCCTACAAAGGATACATGGTGATATTTGTGGGCCTATCCACCCTCACCGTGGGTCATTCCAATACTTTATGGTATTGATAGACGCATCTGCTAGATGGTCTCATGTTTTCTTATTATCAACACATAATGTTGTGTTCGCCAGACTGCTTGACCAAATTATTCGGTTGCGAGCCCATTTTCCGGACTTTCCTATTAAGTCTATCTGACTTGATAGCGTTAGTGAATTTACATCCAAGGCTTTTGATGCTTATTGCCTTTCAGTTGGTATTGATGTCGAGCATCCTGTAGCACATGTGCACACTCTGAATGGATTGGCTGAGTCTTTTATAAAGCATCTTCAGTTAATCGCTCGGCCTATGCTTATGAGGACTAAATTACCAGTTTACGCATGGGGACATGCTATTTTGCATGCAGCGGCTTTAGTCCGGCTTCGACCAACTGTTATCCATCAATACTCTCCTATACAACTTGTCTTGGGGAAGTAACCTGATATATCGCATTTACGTGTTTTTGGTTGTGCTGTTTATGTGCCTATTGCACCACCATAATGCACTAAATTCGGTCTGCAGCATCTCCTTGGTATTTATGTTGGTTTTGATTTACCGTCTATCATAAGGTATTTAGAACCTTTAACAGGTGATGTCTTTACAACTAGATTTGCAGATTGTCATTTTGATGAGACACTTTTCCCGCCGTTAGGGGGAGATGGTAATCCGTCAGAGGAACGGCGTGACATATCTTGGTACACACCAAGTTTTTCTCATCTTGACCCTTGCACTAATCAATCTGAAATTGATGTGCAAAAGATTATACATCTGCAAAATATTACAAAACAAATGCCGGATGCATTTACTAATACTAGTCGAATTACGAAATCGTATGTGCCTGCAAGAAATGCTCCAACTCGGATTGATGTACCGAGTGGACAAAATGGGAGATCAGCGGCAAACGAGTCATCAAAGCCACGCCTGAAGCGTGGGCGACCAGTTGGTTCAAAAGATTATGTCCCTCGAAAGAGGAAAATCCAAGTTATCTCAAACAAAGGTAGCGCTCCTGAAGAGGCTACAGATAGTGCTCCTAAAGATACTATCAAAGAACGATCCACTTTCACTGATGAACCTCCTGAAGAGGAAAAAGACTCGGATGACACACAAGTACCTATAAATGAGGAAATTTCCATAAATTACGGATGCGACAGAGAAGTGTGGGATCGTAATACAGTAATTGTCGACGACATATTTTCATTCTCAGTAGCTACTGAAATCTCCACAGATAATGATGACATTGAACCACACTCTATAGAGGAATGTCGACAAAGGGACGATTGGCCTAAATGGAAAGTGGCAATCCAAGCTGAATTGGAATCTCTCGCTAAACGCAATGTTTTTGGGAACCTAATACATACACTAGAAAATGTGAATCTTGTGGATTACAAATGGGTGTTTGTGAGAAAGCTAATGAGAGAAATGAATTCGTTCGCTATAAAGCACGACTAGTGGCAAAGGGTTTCCTACGGAAACCTTGGATTGACTATGAAGAGACATACTCCCCCGTTATGGATGCAATTACCTTTCGATATTTAATTAGTCTGGCAGTCTCTGAAATGTTAGACATGCATCTAATGGACGTGGTCACAGCGTATCTATATGGAAAGATAGATACAGATATTTATATGAAACTTCCGGAAGGATTTAAGTTACCTGAAGGGAAACCACGTCATATGTATTCACTAAAAATAAATAGAGCTCTATATGGATTGAAACAATCCGGGCGACTGTGGTATAATAGCCTCAGTGAATACCTAATAAAAAGATGGATATGTAAACGATCCTATTTGCCCTTGTGTGTTTATTAAAAATACATGATACGGAATTGCAGTAATAGATGTATATGTAGATGACATCAACTTAATTGGAACTCCTGATGAACTCTCCAAAGCAATTAAATGCTTAAAGAAGGAATTCGAGATGAAGGATCTCGGTAAAACAAAATTTTGTCTTGGCCTACAACTTGAGCATTATGAGAGCGGAATTCTTGTCCATCAATCCACTTATACAGAGAAGATATTGAAGCATTTTAAGATGGACAAAGCATATCCGCTTAGCACCCCAATGATTGCAAGATCTCTTGATCCTAAAAGAGATCCATTTCGTCCTAAAGAGGAGGATGAAGCACTTCTTGGTCTAGAAGTACCATACTTAAGTGCAATTGGGAGTTCGTTATATTTAGCTCAATGTACCAGGCCCGACATTTCTTTTGCAGTAAATCTACTAGCCAGGTATAGTTCTGCTCCAACAAAACGACATTGGACAGGGGTAAAACATATTTTTCGTTACCTGCGTGGTACTACTGACATGGGTTTGTTCTACTCGAAAGATTCTTTAGATTATCCACAGATAATAGGGTATACGGATGTTGGATACCTATCGGACCCGCACAAAGGAATCTCTCAGACAGGGTACGTCTTTACCGTTGGCGGTACTGCAATCTCATGGCGTTCCTATAAGCAGAGCATCCCATCTACTTCCTTGAATCACTCCGAGATAATTGCTCTCCACGAAACAAGCAGAGAATGTGAGTGGTTGCGGTCATTAATCGAACACAACAGAAGCTCTTCCGGTCTGACTTCCATAACCAGTGTGCCAACAACAATTTATGAAGACAACTCGGCGTGCATAGCACAAATTAAAGAAGGCTACATCAAGGGTGATAGAATAAAACACATTTCACCGAAGTTATTTTATTCTCACCACCTCTAGAAAAACAACGAGATTGATATCCAGAAGATACAATCCTGTGAGAATTATGCTGATCTATTCACCAAGTCGTTACCAACAAAAGTCTTCTGAAAGCTGGTATATGGAATCGGAATGCGCCACATGTACAAACAGACAAATTAATGGATGTTTCGATCAGGGGGAGTTTTGGACTATAACGCGCTTTACTCTTTTTCCTTCGTCAAGGTTTTGTCCCGCAGGGTTTTCCTTGTCAAGGTTTTAACGAGGCAGCATATGCGTGTCCAACACCGTTCTAAGATTTTTGTTGTACTCTTTTTCCTTCATCCGGCTTTTGTCCCATTGGGTTTTACCGGTAAGGTTTTAATGAGGCAACATTCTTAGAAATGGTGGTCCAAGGGGGAGTGTTGCGTGAATGTGTCTTGGGGATGACCCACAATTTTCACCACCTAAGAATACTTGAGAACATTCTAATTTATTCCCCACCTCTTTTCACTGGATAAGATAAGCATCACCTCTTGTCTCTTAGTGCTAAAACATTCGAGAATTACGTGACAACTCTCATTTCCTTGGTTATAAATAACCACTTGTACTAACCATTTCAAAACAACACATTTGAGAAATAAAAGTAACAAAATTCTCTTATTCCCACTTTCACCCATCCGTTTACTAATTACTAGTAATAAAGAGTTTTAGCCACTTATATAAAAAGTGTTTCAATTGACAATAATTACACTCTCGTTTGTTGTGCACAAGTCATTACTGGTTAATGCACAACATAAAAAGTTCCAACATATTTCATATAAAAGTATTCCTTAGTACTGAATACTGACAAAAAAAAAGTTAAGTTGATCCAACTGTGTTCATGTTTCATTTCCCAATCTATCCATTCTACTACCATGATCTGTTGTCCTTCATCGTACTTGGACCTCCTCTCCAAAACTATACAAAATAATTACCATTAGTTAGATGACAACACAAATTTATTAGATGATAAAAGAATAGTAAAAAAAATATTTGCACCACCCCAAGTATGACCCTATAATGCTTCAACAAAAAAAAAGTATGACCCTATAGCCTCTTTGACGGTAAGTATCTTACCTTAGACAGGTATTAGGACTAATGCGTCGGAATCTTTGGCATACAGAACCTGAACAAGGAAATTTTATCCCCAAATGGAACATTATGTACCAATTGATTACTAGTGTTCTCAACATTTTAAGTTGCCACCTCATCAGAGCCTAATATCCTATCAATAACTTGTATGGTTTTCCCTATGTGTTATTAAGCAATTAGCTTGTACAAAATAATAATTAAAGTACACTGAATACTACAACTCAGACATGGGAAATGTCCAAACGAACGTACCAATTCCAGATCTTTGAGCAAGGTATTTGCAGCCTATTTAGAAAATGATTAGGAGAATGCATCAATAGATTCATTAATTAACTATCATGGTAAGCCAGTAAAGACAACTAATAATTTGAGCTATATATATATTGGGCAATGGATATGCAGTTACCTTCTTATGGTATGGCTTCAACAACATATCATTCACGGATCTCTTCCTCTTAGTCTTAGGGACATTTGCTTTAGTAACCAAGTAGGCGTTGTCTGAAAACAAGAATTCTTTTATATTTAAAACGAAGAAACAAATCATTAATGAGATATTGAAAAATAACCAAAAACACCTCAAATGTATATACACAGTTCATTTCATGTATGGAAGAATAATGTATTTAAAATTTGAATAAAGAAAGAAAGAAAGAAAGAAAGAAAGGAAGGAAGAAAGTCATGGCAAAATAGAGAACAATTACGTGGTACCATTACCTTTTTAGTTTTTAGACTTCTTGACGATTCAAAAATATTTGTCTGGAACAACAGATCGGGACGAGACGTGGCAGAGGACAAAAATTTGAAAAGAAAATGATAATTAATATAAAATACACGAGGCTCAAGATAATATCTTATGTTGCAACTCACACATTTTGAAAATCAAATTTGTATACTACTTGATGACTTTGTCAATATTCCGAAACCTCTTATTTTGAAGAAGCATTTGCTAGTTTCGGTATTACTGATTTCCTCGTGGTACTTCATTTTCGTAAACTGCACTCCTGCTTTCGTAGTACGTAACATATGTCTCAGTTCCTACTAGAGCCAGTACAGTCAACACCAAATTCTAAGTGAGATCCAAAGAATGCTTGTTGGCCAAAAATCACTTGCTGCTTCAGAAGCCGTTTTTTGGATTCCTGACAATTGGAGTCTTCAGGAGTAGAATTCACTTGTATTACCTATGCAGTGTGATATTCTCCTGCTTTCTGATAAACAAGGATGTGTTGTTCTTCATCTCTCTTAATATTTATACTAGTAGAAGTAGATATCACATATTTGAATTTAAATTCTACAACCAACAAGAATAGAAAGGTTTAGTATCGCTACTTAGTTTCAGTCACTAAAAACAATTACTGAATAAAGGAAGTGAATCTGCTTAAGGATTTCCATATAATGTTACTAAAAGGCATATTGCTCATGCCGATGGTGGTAAGCAAAGCTGCGACACATCATCTTTTCTAAGTAACCTATACATCGTATGAAGATAAACAAGTACATGACAAAGTCTTTGAGATATTGGACACTTTGTTAAAAATTCTAAGCCGAGTAGTTTCAAAAATTTAAACCTCAAATATCCGAAAGTACCGAACTCATTGTGATATGCAGAGACCATCACAAGATAATTATAAATCCAAATCTAATACTAAACTGAGAGGAGAAATAGAGATCTTTTCGGCAAAAATAACCTCTACCAAGAATCAAAACAAGTATCACAGTTGTCTACTCGAAATTTAACTATGAACAACAAATTAATACAGAGGACATTAGAGCATCCAAAGTACAGAAGTATTATAGCCAAATTAAAATACGGTATTAGCAAAATCAAAGCTCATTTAAAGAGATATAGTTGGCTAACTGGGCTTGTTAATTATATGTGGAAGTGGAACCATTAGGTATTAGAACTAAAAGTTCGGCTGGGAAAAAAAATATGAAAAAAGTTGCGACGTAACCGAACTCAATATATAGGTTTTCAAAGAAAAGTTCGGTAAGGAGAATAAAATTGCGACGTAACTGAACCAAAGTTCGGTTAGGAAAAAAAAATTGCGACGTAACCGAACTAAAGTTCGGTTAGGAAAAAAAATTTGCGACGTAACCGAATGAAAGTTCGATTAGGAAAAAAAAATTGCGACGTAACCGAACTTTTCTCTGAAAGAAAAACCTCCATTAAAAGTTGAGTTCGGCTAGTTCGACAAAGTTTTTCACATAATTCCTAACCGAACTTCTCTCTGCAACTTACATTTTCAACTCATTTTATTGATTACTTCTCATTTTTGCAACCAAAAACGAATGACAAGTAATGGGTTTGTTATAATTTTGATTTTGATTTTGTTTTGTTAATGATTTAAATTAAGCTATATATTGTGGTCGGTGGTGGTGGTGGTTCAAGGTGGTTGATGGTGGTGGTGGCCGGTGGTGGTGAGCGGCGGGGGTGATGGGAGGAGGTGGTTATATATATAGGTGGTGGTGATGAAAGGAGGTGGTAATATATATATAGGTTAAGGGTAGGTTAGTCATTTCCACATTTTAGGACACCCCTTATCATTGTAGGATGGACATTTGTATCACTGGGTAGTCCCCCACTTTTTTTGGGTAGTCCCCAAAAGATGGTTCTTTTCACCACCGACTCATATGCTATGAAATAAAAAATCATTCTATTACCGACTCTTTTTTTCTCACAAATGAAAAGAATTCAACCATAAATCATTATCCCCATCCCACGTCCCTATTATTAAATAAAATAAATCCTCTTCTCTTTTTCACATGCCCCCATTTAACCCCATTACCCAAAAAAGCATTAAATTATCTTTCTCAAATCCTAATAAAAACCACATTTTTACCAAAATAATAAAACTTCTTTCATCTCATTATCCCATAAATAATTTTTAACCTCGTCAAAATAAACCTCATGCACCTTTTCTCCTCAATCTACTCCTCTTTCCATCCGTACACCTATTCAAAAAATTACTTTACACAAAAAAAAAAAAAAAAAAATCTCGACATCCTTTATCCCCCAATATTCATTCTCATCATTCCCTCCATACCTTTCTACAACTATACAACTATATTGTATAAGGCATGCCTTACTTCATTTGGAACCAACTAATTACACCAAAAAAATCTGATTTTACAACCAAGAAAAATTTAAACACCTAAGGGAATCTTATTCTCCCTATGCAAAGAAGAAAACAAACTCATTTTCTACACATGCAAAGTCAAACATCCTGATTCTCAAACCTACAACACCCAACCAAGAGGAATTATTATCTTCAAAATAGAAAATAGTTCTTCTTATATTTTCCAAGTCAACAAGTCCATTCCATTTAGGCAAATATTCATATATTTTGCTATTACATCAAGGAACAATTTCAATTTCCTCCTAAATATTAGCAATTATTGTCATATTGTATCTTTAGTTTATTTTGAGAAAAACTAAATACTAAATAAAAATAGAAATAATCAATCAAATATTGTCTTTAGGTTTTTAAATGATTAGCATTAAATTTCTGGTACTTTAGCATACTTACCAAAAACAAGGAGGAAAGTATAAGAACCTCTCTGAAGCAAATACCACATCTAAGGTATATTGGTCAAATTAATTCCCATGGGTAAATCAAAATTGTGAGTATAAAGTGGATTTCCCCTCCAACATTCTGATTGCCCATGTCAATTCCTAAATTGTTTATTTTTAATGATATATTTTGTAGTATAATCTAATTAATTCATATTGTGGGAAGATTTAAATATGAGCATTGGGTGGCTTCCCTTCTCATATTATGACCCCGCATGCGAATAATATGCAAATAATTTATTAAATTACCAGTTAAGTTGCAGGTTATCGGTTATTACCCCAAAACTTCAATAAGCCTTCAGCCGGTAGTCCGTGACAACTTCCAAAACTCTACCATCATCCAAGGATATCTAAAATAAATCTAAACTCTTTACATCAATAAATCACAACTTTAGATTTGTCCTATTAATATTCTCAACATGCTAAGAATTGATATAGGTTCCCGATACCTTTGAATAATTAGTCCAAGAGTCACAAGTGTGTATAGAACATTTTTAAAGAAAAGTTATAAATATTATTCCCATTTAATCATGAAGTATAGGCCAATCATATGACTGGGCGACTGATGGGTGCCTAACACCTTCCCATCTCTAACTAGAAACTCCTTACTCCGAACTCTCTGATAGAAGACCATAAATATGTAAGTCATAACTAGATCTTGATTTCCCGGAAGAATTCAAACTAGCTAAAACGGTCTTGACTACTCTTAGTGAGGCGGCGCCTTTAAAACATCTCTTTACAGAGAAAATTCTTGATATCGAAATACTAGGGAATTACCTTCGTATGGCCGTGCGAAAAATATTCACGAGCGAATAAGCAAGCGCCACAAGCACTTCCCGCCATAATAGAGACCGGAGGATCTCGACTCTACCGACCGCGATTTCTACATTATCTTTCTCAAATCCCACTAAAAACCACATTTTTACCAAAGTAATAAAAGTTCTCTCAACTCTTTTTTTTTTTTTGATACACAGGCAAAACGCCACAACAACTAACTAATCAGACCTACAGTCCTAATGACTGCTCTACTAGTAATATCATCAGCCAATAGGCGAACAACTTCAAGTGGAGGAGAAGCAAACCAAATTCCTTCTAAATCTCTTGTTGCTTTGCCTTTGCCAAGTAATCTGCAACAGAATTCGATTCTCTGTATCTTTGTTTGATATCAATCGCTTCAAAGGTACTCATTAACTCTTCAATGTCTTTAATCAAGCTTCTCATAACCCATGGAATAACAACTTCTTTCTTACACAGTTGAACAGCATACATAGAGTCCGACTCCACTTCCAACTTTCTTATATTCAAATCCTTCGCAACCAATAGCCCTTCTCTCACTTCCCAGACTTCAGCAACATTATTATCATTCTTAAATATGTGTTTTGCATAGAAAGCTTGGAAAGCACCTGAGTCATCTCTAATGATACCTCCAATGCCACCATTTCTGCTCTTATTAGAGGCGCCATCACAATTCAGCTTATAGTATCCATCACTAGGGAAAATCCAAGGAACGGCAATATCAACTGTTCTTCTTTCTACCTTCTCCATTCTATCACAAGCACATAAGTATTCCTTGGCACTGCGAATATCTTTATCAAGAACTCTAGTAGGTTGAAACACCTTCTTGTTGAAGACCAAATCATTTCTCTCAATCCAGATGGACCACAGGATGAAAGGAAATAAATCCTGCCACTTCACAGCACCAATTTTCCCCTCAAACCTGCAATAATTTCTAAGAGAGGTTGGAGTTAAGTAACCATTATTAGGTTGGAAACCTATCCAATCTTTAATCTTTCTCCACAAAGGGGCAACTGCTCGGCATCCAAAAAATAGATGATTAGAAGTTTCAAAATCCCTGTCACATAAATTACAACCAGGATGAGCACATATGTTTTTACGATAAAGAGACTCATTAAGATTAAGCCGATTATGGCACAACAGCCACAAAAAATATTTTATTTTCTGTGGGCACTTAAGCTTCCACAGAAATCTCCAATCAAGATTTGGAACGGAATTTCCCATCTTGTTGGAAATAAGATAGTCATAAGCCTCTTTTACAGTAATATCACCTCCTTTACCATGGGACCAAACAAGCCGGTCTTCATTGTTTCTACTACCAATGGGGATTGCTCTAATCTCCTCAGCCAGTTGTTCAGAGATGTAATTATCTATAGCATGTAAATTCCAGGTCCTAGTTTCTGAGTTAATGATATCCTTAACTATCAAATTAGGGACATTACTACCTGAAATATTTGCAATAGCAGTTAAAGGCAGATTATTCACCCATGGATCATTCCATAAGTCAACGTTTTCTCCATTTCCTATATTCCATCTCAAACAAGACTTAACAGCATCTCTGCCTTTAAGAATACTTTTCCAACTAACAGAGCTTTTTCTTTTAACCTCACAGTTCTAAAAATCCCGATCATGGAAGTATTTAGCCCTAAGAAGTCTAGACATCTCCGAATTGGGATTAGAAAAAACCCTCCAAGCCATTTTCGCCAAAAGGGCCAGATTATTAATCTCAATATCTCTAACTCCTAAGCCCCCATGCTCTACTGGGCTACAGACTTTCTTCCAATTCACCTTATGCATACTTTTCTTATCCTTATCTCCTCCCCAGAGAAAGTTACGCTTATACCTATCAATCTTCAGAGTTAGACTCTTGGGGAGTTTGAGAATGGACATGATATGATTGGAAACAGGGTCTAGAACTGATCTAACTAAAGTAGTCCTTCCATCACAATTTAAGTTTTTGGATTTCCATCCCTGCATCCTATTCGCAAGTTTCTCAGCGAGATCAATATAAGTGTTTGAGCTAATCCTCCCCCACTGAAGAGGAATGCCAAGATACTTACCTGGATCCTTTGCAACCTGAACCTGTAAATCATTAGCCATTCCTCTAGAAAAACTCCTTCCCAAGTTAGAAGACGTTAGAAGAGTAGATTTCCCATCGCTAATCAACTGACCAGACCACCTGCAAAATTTATCAAGAATACTTCTTAAATTGCAAGCATTTTTATAAGAAGATTTAATAAAAATAATGCAGTCATCTGCGTAAAGGGCGTGAGAGATTACAGGGGGACCCCTAGCAATGGTTATCCCTGAAATATCTTTGTTTTCCAACCCCTTAGCAATAAGTCTGGAAAGAGCCTCCAGACAAATGATAAAAAGGAATGGGGACAAAGGGTCCCCTTGTCTCAGGCCATTCTTAGGGTTAAAACTCATACTTGGAGAGCCATTTATCAAAACCTGAAAAGACACAGTACTAACACAAAGTTCAATCCACTTTATAAAAATATCATTAAAGCCCAAACACTGCAAAATTTTATAAATGAATGGCCAGCTGATTCTGTCGTAGGCCTTATCAAAGTCCAACTTCATAGCCATCCATCCCTTTTCACCCTTTTTTTGCTTAAAAGAATGTATTATTTCATTGCATATAACCGCAGAGTCAAATATAGATCTATCAGACACAAAAGCATGTTGATTACAAGAGATAATACTATTTAGAAAAGGCCTTAACCTGTTTGCAATGATCTTAGTAATGATCTTCATTGTAAAATTGCACAAGCTTATAGGTCTATACTCCTTTATCGTGCAAGGGCTAAACTTTTTAGGAATGAGAGCAATAAAAGTCTTGTTTAATCTAGGATCCAACTGGCCATTCTGAAAGAAATCCCTAACCACTTCAACAACACTAGAACCAACCTGGTCCCAATATTTTGTGAAAAAATAGCCCTGAAGACCATCTGGTCCCAGAGCTTTATGGGAACCTAGCTGTTTCATGGCCTTACTAATTTCACTAGTACTGACGTGTCTAGTAAGTTTTTCATTATCATGAGAAGATAAAACAGTTGGAAACAAACAAGCAACTTCATCATCATCACAATCATTACTAGTAGACAAAAACAAAGTACAGAAATGATTCACTATGTGTTGCTCAATCGCAGTATCACTTTCAAGCCAACACCCACTATTATCTTTAAGCCTGATAATCCTATTTCTACTTCTCCTAAAAAGAGTAGAAGAGTGGAAAAACTTAGTGTTTAAATCTCCTTCAAGTAACCAACTGACTCTAGACTTCTGCTTCCAAAAAATTTCCTCCATCCTGAGAAAGTTCAAATAAACACACAAGCAGTTAGTCATGGTAAGTTTATTAATATCATTTGGGTTCCTATCAAACTCAGATTGAGCCTTTTGTAACTCAATAAAAGAATTATCAATGTTCTTAGACAAATTACCAAACACTTCTTTGTTCCATTTCCTAGAATCCGTTTGGAATCTGTCAACACTATTAAAATAGTTGGGTTGGGCATTACTAATGCCCTATGGATTACAAGAATTTTTAACCACCTCAACAAATCTACTATCCTCAGTCCACATAGCCTCAAGTCTATATGGTCTAGATTTAAAATTCTGTTTTGGTTCCAAGTCAATGAGAATAACCCTATGGCCAGAATTAAAATAAGGCATATGCATTACCTGAGCATTAGGAAATCTCTTACACCATTCAGAATTAGCCATATCCATATCTAACCTCTCCTTTATGTTAGCCATACCAACTATCTTATTATTTCAGGTCCATTTTGGCCCATGAGCACCAAGGTCGATAATCCCATTCTGATCCATGACACTTTTCAGTTCTTCCAGATGACTAGCAGTAACCTTCCTGCCTCCAATCTTCTCCTTTTCACTACATATGGTGTTTAAGTCCCCCATCACCATCCACTCAGCATTCTGAATACCACTTATCCCATGCATTTCATTCCAAACCCTTTTCCTATTAGCCTTATTGGTACTGGAATAAATGGTAGACAAAATCCATGATCTTTGAAATTTAGCTGTAACCACCGCATGAATTGCCCACCTCGACTGAGAAGTGGCTTGAATATCCACTTCCTCTTCATTCCACAGCAAAACCATACCCCCAGAGAATCCAGCAGGGTCCACAACAATGGAACTCGTGAAACCAAGATTCTTCACAATTTCAATGGCATGCTCCCTGATGGTTCTAGTCTCCAACAAAGCAACAATATGAGGCTTGTGCTTTTTAACAAGCTGTTCCATCACCCTATTAAAAGAATGCCTAGCAATCCCTCTACAATTCCACATAATGATCTTCATACTGAACTCTACGAGAGGAGAGGATACACTCACACCATTGGGATGACTATTGACAGAGTTCGCCATCACTTCCTGCACCAGTCCTTGGTTCATTCCCACTAACGGCCTGAGTCTTGTCTTGAATATTCTTTCCACTCCCTGTTCCAAGTCCAGCCTTGTAGAAAAGAGCATCTCGAACTTCCAAAGTCCTTTTGGGCTTCTTATTACTGCTGGCGTCTCCACCATTGGTGGAATCACTGCCTCCAGGATTGTTTCTCCTTGCCACATCTTTGACACGCAATCTGGGTCGACCCTCCCTTCGTTTAGGAACTCTAATGGATCCGGATGTATCCAGTTTGAAGGAGAAATCCTTATCGGCCTCAAAATACTTTGAACTCGAGCCAAAAATCCATTGTCGTTCACCTGCTCCGGAGCTTGCACCAGATGTGGCAGTACGTCTATCAATTGTCTTTGCAGTTGATTTGTCTCCTCCATTAGCTGTATCAGTTGATCCAAACTTGTTGCCTGCTCCATTATCAGTTCCACCAGACTGTCCTTCATTGCCAGCAGTTCCTCTTGAGCTATGCGAATCATTAGATCCTCCACCATCCACTCCTCTACTAACAGATTTGGAGATGCTTGAGAAAACAAATTGAGATGCTCCATCTATTTGTCTACGCTGCTCAGAGTTTCTATGTACTATCTGTGCTTCATTCTTCTTCTTATATATAACCCCTTTAGCAGAAACTCTACCATCATTCACAGCCTTCATTTCCAATAAATCACCACTATTACAATCATTATGATTTACCGTTTCAATCACCATATCAGCATGCATATTAAGACCATCCTGACTTAAACTCTCATTTTCTAAAACTGAAAATGCATTTAAGTCACTTCATTTCAAAATTATGTAACTGACATTTTGTTTTTCATTACCACCCGCTTCTTTCCCTGGGCCTTTAGAATTTTTAGTCTGAATGGGCGATTGACCTTGGTGGGATGGTCCTATCATCTGAACATTCTGGCCACTCTTCATTTGCAAAAAATTAGGTTGTGAAGAGGCCAACTTACCTGCACTTAGCTTACCTTTGTTCCTTGAAACTGTCTGCCACTGACCATCTGAGTCACCGGCTACAACATTCTTAGAACCACCACTAGTCTCACCTATCTGATTAACATCTCCTTTGTTACTCCCCTTTGGAGCTGACACTTTCGCACCACCACCTTTGAACTTTTTCTTCATCCTATCCACCATCATCCAAGGGCCAAAGTTCGCCTCTGCAACGTCTGTACCTAAAACAGGTGAAGGTTTAGTAGTTGCAGGATGTAATTGAACAATTGCAGGGCAGTTTTCTTTTTTATGTGTTATCATTCCACAATGGAAGAAAATCATATTTAAACCTTCATATTCAATTTTTTGAATGATGGAACCTATTCTAACAAGTGGAACTAAAGGATTGTCTGTTGAAATTTCAACACAAACTCTGGCATACCTCCCCCTCAAAACTTGTTCAGTAGTATTATCTACTTTTATCAGTCTGCCAATTCTAGCACCTACTTTCTCAAGCACTTATTTATCAAAATATTCAAGTGGGAGTTCAGGAAGTCTAGCCCATACAACGGTGGTATTCACAGAAGCAATAGAAGATTTGAAATTTGGGGTCCATCTTCTCATTGAAAGATGATGACCACCTATGAACCAAGGACCTTCTAAAAGAGCAAATATATAATCATCTGGACAATCAAATTTGAATAAGAAAAAATCATTACCAAGATCAAGGATTTGAATCTTACCTGTAAGCTTCCACAATTCATTCACTTTATAAGAAATAAATTTGAAACCTACCGTTTTCCCCCACAACTTTACCAATTAAGCAACGCCTCCATGGCTGGATTATGCGTTTCTGAGTTTCAATATCTAGCTTAATAGATGGGATTCCATCCACAGTATCTTCATCACCGGTCCTTGAGGCGTCAAGTTCATCCACTTCCATCTCCAAATCTTCCAAACCCCACTCTTGAAAGCAATTTTTCCATCTCAAACCAGAATTAACAAAAGCATCTCTATAAGAAGGAAATTTAGTAGATCTTTGTTGAGAAGTTCGATCCCCAGACTGTGTATTACCACTCCTCTCTGATCCCAACTTATCCAAATTCATGCCATCAGTACTTGTATCATTCCTCTTATCGTTCGAACTATTCATCTTCTCCAAATTCATCTGTGAATCTTCCATTTGCTCATCATTCCCACTATAATCCATAGATTCTTCAATAACCGGTCTATTTTGTGACCCACCTGGATCAATTGATTCATCAATCATGTCTTGATGATTGTTAATCATCACAAAGTAATGGAGAAAAACCTTGAGTCACAACCGATTTTTCGCCCGATTCACGCTCTCTCTCTCTCCTTCTGGTGACCTCACTTTTGACGTACTACTGGTGCTTATCGCCGTGCGGTCGATAACGTTTAATCCCATTAAAATATAGCCCATGCACCATTTTTCCTCAATCTACTCCTTTTTCCACTTACATGCTTATTCAAACTTTTCTTTACACCCAAAAGGAAAATAAAAATATATCAATTCCAACATATCATTTGTCCCTCAATATTCTTTCTCATCATTTCCTTCGTACCTTTCTACAACTTAATAAGGTGTGCCTTACTTCATTTAGACAACACACAAGAAAACCCAAGAAAAACTTATCCTCCCGGAGCAAAAAAAAATCATCTCCCTCATACAAAGATTCTGATTTTCGTAATACCCAATCAAGAAGATTATTATTTATCTTCGAAATAGAAAATACTTCTTCTCACATGTTTCAAGGTTTCATGTACTTTGTCATTTAATCAAAGAAAAATTCAATTACTTTTCTACATATTAGTTATCATTATCTTATGCATTTATAGTTTAATTTTGAGAAAAACCCAACAATCATAAAAAAATTAATAATTAATCAAGTATTGCCTTTAATTTTTTAAAAGATTAACATTAAGTTGCTGCTATTTTAACTACTTTTCGCATACTTACCAAAAACAAGGAGAAAAATATAAGAATCTAAAGTATTGCCCATCTAAGGTATACTGGTGAAATTAATTCCCGTGGTGGATTCGTCTCTCACATTATGATTGCGCATGTTAGTTCACTTAAAATATATTTTTAACGGTTTATTTTGTATTACAATATCTAACTAATACATATTGTGGAAAAATGTAGATATGAGCATACATCGGCTTCCCCTATCACATTATGAAATAAGGATCCCATCATGCCTCTGCAAACCTGTGAGCACCTCAAATCATTCCTGTGGTAAATGAAACCATTAGAAATGTGCATCTCAAATAGTATTTTGGCCAAAGCTTAACTGGTAGTGCGTTGGTATGGTATTCAACCAATGACCGCGTCTAATATGCAACATGGCCGATCAATGCCTTCATCGACTATTTTATGGAGATTCGCCCAGAAGCGATTAATCAAAACCTGGAATAGTACCTTGAAGAATAAAGAAAGAGATTATGGAGGATCAACGCCAGAAGGATGGAGCAGTCATCTGATAGAAGCATCTGCATGATAATTCCCAATGGAGATGCAAAGGACGTCAGAACATCTTCGGACGCAAAAGAACAAAAAAAACTAGGAAGAACGGATGATGAGGGTTCACAACTGACGAAAGATGATCCACAACAATCCTCGTAGACCCCAAAGAATGGAATTTGTATGTTTAATGCACCTTTAATTTTAAAGAAAAATCCTAAAAAAATCAGAAAAGTTTGAAAAACAAAAAAAATGTAGAAAATGTGATTTCAGAAATAAAGAGTGTGAAAACCAATATGACGTCTTGGATTTGGAAGATGACATTACATGAAACCTTGAGTACGGTGAAGAATAAATGATAAATTGTCTAGAAGACGATCTGGAAGAGATCCAAAACAACATAGGAAACATGAAAAGGATCTTGAATTTATTTACGAAGAAATGATTAACTTGAGAACGGAAGAACAACCACGGAATGTCAAGATCGGGACAATGTTATCCATTGAAGAAATAACAGAGATGATCAAGCTAATCATTGAGTTCGAGGACGTCTTTGCCTGGTCTTACGAAGATATGCCTGGTTTGGACACTGATTTGGTGGTTCATCGTTTTCCAACTTATCCAGATGTAAATCCCGTCAAACAAAATCTCAGGAGACTAGGGTCAGAATGGACCTTAAAAGTCAAAGAAGAAGTTGAGAAGCAACTCAATGCAGGTTTTCCTAAAGTGGTTACTTATACTGAATGGCTAATTAACATTGTACATGATCCAAAGAAAGATGGAAATGTAAGGATGTGCATTTATTACGGAGACTTGAACAAAGCAAGACCAAAATATGATTTCTCGTTGCCACATATTGATATCTTGGTCGACAATACCTCTGGGAAAGGAATCCTTTCGTTCATGGACTATTTCTATGGACTGTTGATGAGGAAAAATAATTTACTGGTTTTTTTGGAAATGAAGAGACGACCGTGCTGACGAAGACTCCTCAACCGAGCAAATTGCTTTAACCTTTTTTCAAACAGATGCAATGCACATGAGTGCTTTGAGTTCGAGAGATAATATGTAGGACTCCGGGCTAAACCAAGAAAATGGACGTTTTAGAATCAATTCGATAACAAGAGAGGATGGGTCGGTCTGTAGGAGGGAAGATGAGAAGTATGTGTGAGATCAATGATGATCAAATGGATTGTAAATGTGTTGTGTGTTTCTGCAAATTGATGAACTGCTAGGTTCGAATAAGTGTGAATTCTTCTCTGTTGAGAGTGATTGTTCAGATGAGAATTGTTGTAATAATTCTCGTATCTCTGTTGTTGTTACAATCATGAATTCAGATAACTAATTTATATTGCTAGAATGTGGACACATTGATCTCCAATAAGTATTACGGTTGTTTGAGTGAAGAGTGGGAAAGTGGGAGATCGTGGTTTAACCAGTTCCATGTCGTGTGAAGACTGGGTTGATCGTCCACCCACTACTTTTAGTTATTAAAAAAAAATCTAATAACTACTCTGGTTTTAATTAGATGATCTTTATATAGAAAAATATGTAACAACTCTATTTGTTTTTAAAACAAAATAGCTGATTATAATTCAAATAATGTAGTCGATGATGTTAATTCAAACAAAATAGAGCCATTGGTTCCTCAAAACTAAAAACTTCCATTAATTCGAACAACAATTACATTAAGTTCAATAAACTAAATTTGAAATCTATGTACTATGTTGATAGGTCTTTGATTCTTCCATCTTAACTGAAGTACTCCCCCCATGATCACCTTCCCTGAAAATGCTCAACCCGCGATCCTTTTTCAGCCTAGTTTCTTTGTTAGCCTTTTTATTTCATATGGGCCTCCCCTAATACTTGAAGTCCTAACGAGTCTTTCCATTAGGTAGTACTTTTATCCAATTTTGGACTGGTACAAAGTTATGATGGATGTCTAACATGGCCTTCCTATATTCCACGATGAGTTGATAATCAGATCCAGGAATTTTATCTCTCAACATTTCATAACAAGCATCATAATTGAACGGTTTTCCTATTTAATTTTGAAATTTCTCCAGGCCCTCTCATGTCTGGAACATTGTCTTAAAAACAATAATTTTATTACTATTATCACCTACCGAAAAAACTTAATACAATTGTAAAACTAACTAAGTCTTTTGAAGCACCACTTTTGGTTTGCCGATATATAACGTTAAGAATTCTCTCACATATTTTTTGTTGCATTCATAACCAGCGTCCCTTTCATAAGTATTTCCGTTCCGAGAGATGAAAACTTCATGAAAATGTATCCGAAAAAGAGATGTTCTTTGATGAGCACCAATAATTTCATCACAGCCCAATGTAGTGTAAGATAAATTCCTTCTTGTAAATTATAAACCATATTGAATTGAATTAAAATAAGAGAATTTGAGTAGTATAAGGATAAAAAAAATTAAAGAAGCAGAATAGAAGGGAGATAAGAAAATCAATCAAACTCAATTGATTATGACATGATGGTATTGAGAATTAGAATTTTCTTACATAGAGGAAAAATCTTGAATTTTTGAAAAACTAGCCGTTAAGATCCGATGATACAGAAAATAAAACCGTTAAGAATAACAAATAATTACGACCGGGGACAAGAGGAATCAAAAAATTAATAATTCAAACAAATATTAATAACCAAACAAATATTCAATTTCCGTTAGTGTTGTCACGGTAATTGGGTTTCCATTTCGAAAATCATCGCTTAGCTTAAAAAAGGAATATATTTATTCCTCTCTTTAACAAAGCTAAGCGAAATCGTCACATTAAAACCAAATAATACCCTGCAGTAATTGGATTTCGCTATACTTAAGTTATGACCAAGCGATACCATTGTGCTTGGCCTTAATTAACCTGACATTTTTAGGGGCGACCCCAAAAGAATTAGGGGCGACAAATAAGATAAAAACGGGTCACCCAAACGTAAAATGAAGCTATCCCTTATCTCCCGTTTTTTTTAATGGCCAAACTACCCTTCATAATCGATAGTTAAGTTGGCAATCAGGAGAAACTGCCCAGAATTGGTAGTTAAGTTTACAATCGGGGTGAACATCATGAATTTTTTTAATGGCTAAACTACCCAGAATCAGTAGATAATGGATTACCACATCTACCGATTGTAAACGACTTAGCCAAAATATATCTATAATTGGTAGACAAGGACATTTAATTGGCTTCCGATTACAATGTAGCCCCAAAATTGGATTGTGTTAAATTTTCAAATTCTCTACACAAATATAATTGGTAGTAAGTGTAGTTTATTTAACTTTTGATTACAATCAGTAGTAAATGAACTAACATAATCGGTAGTAAATGAAGTTCGTTTAACTTCTCGATTATAAAGTAGTCCCAAAATTGGATTTTGCCAATTCTTAAATTTTCAAATTCTCTACACAGACATGATCGGTAGTTTCATGATGTTCTTTATATACCGATTGTGGTAGTAGTCCCAAATTCAAAATTTTCAAAAACCAGCGGAATTTTGAATTTCTCTATTTTCCCAGTCGGTAGTTTCGTGATCTTTATTATCTACCAATTGTACAATCGGTAGTTTCATGATGTTCATTTTCTATCGGTTGTGGTAGTAGTCCCTAATTCAAAATTTTCAAAACCCAATGGAATTTGGAATTTCTCTATTTTCACAATCAGTAGGTAGATAATGTTTATTATCCACCGATTGTGATAGTAGCCCCAAATTTCAAATTTCTCAACTTTTACAATCAGTAGTTTCGTGATGTTCACAATCTACCTAGTTGTGTCAGTAGCATCAAATTAAAACAAATGACACTTCAGATTTCTCTACTTTCACAATCGGTAGTTGTGTGATGTTTATTATATACCGATTCTAATATAGCCCCAAATTTATTTATTTTCAAAACAAAGAAAAGAAGAGAAAAACACAATCATAATCGGTTGCTAAAACCAATTCTAAACTACTGATTATAGAAATCAAAATCGGTTGCTAAAACCAATCATAAACTACCGATTATAGAAGGACAAGTATTCTCTGAACTATTAGAACATCCCATAATCTTGTTTATGGGTTGGAAATAAAAAAATCGACTTTAACTTTTTCGGGTTCGCCCCTAAAAATGCTTAAGTTAATTAACACTGAACAATTGTTTTTTTTAACAAGATTTCTTTGCATTATCCTTGTGGTTGCTTTTCTCACTGTTTTTCTTATAAAGCAACCTAGGGCCACGCGTGCTCTTTTCATGCACTACTGCTATTGGAATGTTGAATGTGCATTCCACAATTCTTGAAAAGTGACGATTTAAAAAGGATATAAACCGAATCCAATTTTTTAAAAGCGGAATCCTGGCTGGTGAACGTGAAAAAATGCATTTAGCTAATGAATCTTGGTGGACCTAGTAGCCAGAGTGCCAGACCTCCTCATGTGCTACCCAGCTGTTGCCGATGCAAGATCGAAAAAGCATAAACTAAGCTTATCCTTGCTCCCTATATAACTTGGGACTTGCTCGGGTACCCTTATAACATTTATATCTCAAACTTCTTCATCTAAAAGCTTCCTTTTTAGCTTCTGTTTTTTCTGCCGTAATACTTTTGGTGCTTGGCTAGAATTTTCCGGGTGAACTAAGGTGGAAAGAAGAAAAAGGTTTTTCTTCCTATATTGTTTTTGAGTTTCTGTCTTGTTTTATATTGATCTTTTATTTCAAATGTTCAGTGTTTTTCTTTTTTACATTTTTGAATCAAGGCTTCAAGACGCAAATGAGTCTTGGATTGAAAAGAGGCTTCGTATGGGAATCTGGCGGTGGAAATCTAAATACTTTAATCACAAAGCATCATGGTATCTCCTCTCAAAACAAAGCATGTGGACCTTTGTTATACTGAGGTACATTTGCATTTTTCCAATGCTACCGCCACTGCGTTTTTATGTGTTCTTTAAGTAGGATAACGAAACCGTGTTATATTCATCCGATAGAATAACAGTACAAATCACACAGTATATAGATCTTTATCGTGACCCAAGTCACCCAACTGATGATATTTAGTATATATTTGATTTAGCTACAAAAGCAAAGCCATGAGTTGAACAATATTTAGTATCAATATTTAGAATGATTCAACTTTGTTATGTCTCTAGGATAAGCATGATTGTATGTGTTGCTTTACATCTATCATGGTGCTTGATACTGTATTCTTAATATATAAGGGCCTAGAAAATGAGAAGGATTCTCTGTAAGAATGATTTTTCTTGAGAATCATTCCATTTTTTGTGGGATCATTCCTCAATTTGGAACTTAGATCATACAATCGTCTTAAGCCAGCTCGAGTCCCTCCAACAAGGGGCTCATGAAGGGTTCATCGACTGGATGAGTCGATGGGACAAGAAAGTGTTTGAAATGTTCGAACGTCCATCTGAAGAAACTCAGTTAAGAATGCTAATGAAAAATGTTTCCATGTCTTACAGGGTGTCCTTGTTTCCTTTTCGAAGAAAAGGAGCTAGCATCGAGGATGCCATGAGAGACAGTGCGTATTCTGGATTTCTCATGGGGAAAACCTCAACAAAGAAGGAAGTCAATGAAGGCCTAGATGTCAGGACCCGAACCACAGTTGAGTCAATGTGCAATGGTCTATTTATTGACAAAAGTACTGATGAGTCTTGGACTTTCTTAATCGAAGTCGCTGAAAAGACTCAGCAGTGGGAATCCATCCGTGAACCTAAAAGGACTACCCATGTAGCTAAAGGCTTTGGATAGGAGAATAGAAGTGCTAGAGCTGCAGAAGAATGTAAAAACTAATGCCCATACTCTCCGTAACCAAATTAAAATGGCCACTTGTGCCGCGTGCCATAGTTCAGACCACCTAGTGGATAGTTGTCCAGACCTCCATACATTTCAAGAGTCTAAAACCGAGCAAGCCAATGCTTTGTATCATAGGAAAGAGAACAACCCTTATTCTCAGACCTACAACCTAGGGTGGAGAAATCACCCTAACTTTTCATGGTCTAAAGGGCATGTACAAGGGGGAACAACAAATAATAACCAAGGATACTCATATCCGAGAAACCCCAAGTACAACCACACACTCAATACCCTGTAGAGAAACAGCTTAGCTTTGAAGACAGTTTCGGTCTGTTGACCCAAAATCTTGTACAACTTCAAAAGACCACCACGTTTCACAAGTCTAGTACTTAAAATGGGTCAAATTTGTGATGCATTGAATGAAAGAGAAAAAGGTAAACTCTCTAGTCAACCCCAACAAAATCCAAAGAATGTATTTCAGGAAGGTACTTCAACTTGCAATGAAACTTCACATAGTCATGTGAATTAATGTTATCACCACTCTTCGTAGTGGTAAAGTTGTTGAGAATAATGTAGGTGTACCACAGTCGAGTGAGTCTAGATTAGACTCACCAGTGCATACAACTCCATAAAAAACACATGTTGTGGAAAAGGAATCTGAACATGATACTGACTCTAAAAATTCCACTGATGTTAATCCTAGTTAGCAATTCGGGGTACGGGTAGTAGTTCGGGACGGCATACGTACGAGAATTATACGGATTCAGATAGGTCGGATTCGGTCAAAAATCCGGTCAACGGTTCGTTGTTCGGAACGGCATACGTACGTGTATATTCGTTTTATAAATGTGAGTTCGGCACTTAAAATTCGGATTACATAAATGATAAATTGATAAGTATTATGATATTATTACGAGACTAATTTTATTTGTATATGATTTATAAGATGAAAAAAAAAATTTAGTGTGATTATTTAACAAGAAGTAAACATTTTAATCGCATAAATGTAATTATAAAACGAGTTTATAGATTTTTAAACAAAAATTAACACATAAAACACTGGTTAAACAACTATCAATAAAAAAGTTAACTGAATAATTGTATTTAAATATAAAGTATATTCAAAATCAAACAAAAACCAAGCAACAAAATTCTGATTAAAGAATTACTTATGGGAGAGCGAGGTTGGGTGTGAACTAGGTTCGAAGTTCTAGTTCGGAAATATCATTCGGATTCGGTTAGTTCAGATACGTTCGCGAATCATTCGTGAGGTCCATATAATCCGGGAACTAGGTTCGGAGTTCAAATAGTTCGGAAGTATCATTCGGATTCGGTCAGTTCGGATACGTTCGGGAATGATTCAGAGAATTACTAACTAGGATGTTAATGCCCCTGCACCTTCTCATGTGCCTGTTGCTCCATTTCCACAAAGGGTGGTGCAGCATAAAGGAAGTACCCCGTACAACGATATTTTGGAAATGTTCAAACGAGTTAACATAAACATTTCATTTCTCGAAGCAATCAGGAAGATACCCACATATGCTAAGTTTTTGAAGGATCTGTGCACACAAAAGCGAAAGCTTCATTGTTGTGTCAATAATTCTTCTCCTGTTGCAGAGTGGTTTTTACTGGCCAACATTGTTTAAAGATATCCATGATTTTTGTGTTGCTTGTGACCGATGCCTGAAATTAGGAAGTATCTCTAAAAGAAACATGATGCCCTTACAACTCATTTTGATTGTTGGGCTGTTTGATGTGTGGGGTATTGATTTCATGGGTCCATTTCCTAACTCTGAAGGTAAGTTGTACATTCTTATTGCTGTTGATTATGTCTCTAAGTGGGTAGAAGCCATTGCATCCAAAAAAAATGATCATAAAGTTGTTATTTATTTTCTTAAAGAAAACATTTTCTCTCGCTTTGGAACACCTAGAGCAATAATCAGTGATGTAGGGAGTCATTTTTGCAATAGACCTTTTGAATCACTTGTGCGCAAGTATGGAATCACTCATAAGGTAGCAACACCTTACCATCCTCAGACCATTGGCCAAGTAGAAGTTTCTAATAGGGAAATTAAGCATATCCTTGAAAAGACTGTTAATCCTTCAAGAAAAGATTGGTCTTTAAGTTTAAATGATGCTTTGTGGGCCTATAAAATTGCATACAAGACTCCCATTGGCATGTCCCCTTACAGACTTGTGTACGGTAAAGCTTGTCATCTACCTGTAGAGTTAGAACATCATGCATATTAGGCTGTAAAGAAACTGAACTTTGATCTTGATAAGGCCGGTACCCAAAGAAAACTTCAACTCAATGAGTTAGAAGAATTAAGAAATGATGCATATGATAGTGCCAAAATGTACAAACAGAGAATGAAAGTGTTTCATGACAATCGCATTTTGCGCAAGTCTTTTACACCTGGTCAAAAAGTTTTATTGTACAACACTCGTTTGCATTTGTTTCCAGGAAAGTTACGTTCTCGATGGTCAGGTCCATTCTTGGTACGTACTGTTTTTACCCATGGAGCTGTTGAAATCGAAAATACAGCGAACAAGAACATCTTCAAAGTCAATGGTCAGAGATTGAAACCATTTATGGAGCCTCTTCCACCAGAAGTTGAGACCACAGACCTGAAAGACCCTGTTTATGTGGACTAAACTAGTTCACCCGTGTACATACATATGGATTAAAAGTCCATTCTCTTTCCCTTTTCTTTTTCTTTTTGCATAATTTTTAAATGTGCTAACCAAACTTTTTGTCTTGCACTCATATTGTTAGCTTTCAAAGCATTCATTCAATTCTGGTTTAGCACCACCCTTTTGCATCTGGTAATCTCTTTCCTTTAAATCTGCTCTACCTTGTTCTCTTGGTATGTGTTCTTATCATCTTTTGAAACATTAAGGACAACGTTAGATTTAGGTTTGGGGGAGTATTTTACATATAGAGTTGTTAGTCTTTTATTCAAAAAAATAATATAAAAAAATAAATTCAAAATTCTTTGTAAATATTTGCATAAAATCTCCAACTTTTAGAGATCTTAGAGTCACTAGGATGCTTATAGATATGTTTACATAGAGAGTCTGACCGAAATAACTGAACTTGGAAGCACTGGAGAACACAATCGGGTTTCTTAGTTTATTAGAGCGTTAAAGTTGGATTTAACCATGCCGGGGGGCGAATTAGGTGCTGCAAAGATATTTGGTAGTAGAATTGTGATCACCCTTAGTGGAGACTACCCATTTTTACATCAAGCGAGACACCGACCTTCAATTTTTGTGACTTTCTAAAAAATCTTTTAGAGTGTGTGTCACCGTACATCAATTCCGGGTAGGAATGGTGAGCTACCCAACTTCGCACCACTTTCAGCACTATTTTTGATTTATTGAGTGCTAATTTTGTCAATCATGAGGGTGACGTTTAAAGATGAAAACTCCTTCTTGTAGTTCGATGAGCAATTAGCATCACTCTCTCTCTCTCAACAACATCAACAGATCCATAGAAACACATCATCATCAACGAGCAGAGCAACATCAGAATTAGTCCAAGGTTTACATGCAACAATTCAAAGAAAAGAAAATAAGATGAGAATTAGTGAAGTTTATGAAATCAAGACAATACAAGTTGTGAAGAATTGAGTGATAAATTCCTTCATCCATGGAGTTAGTAGTTTCATTGTTTTTGTTGTTATTTTTATTTTATGTTTTAGTTAAAAAAATAAAATAAAAAAATGCAGTTCATTTTCTTAGTTTAGTTTTGATACCACCATGGTAAAGAAGAAGAATTCAAGAAGAAAATTCCAAGCAACAAGGAAATTAAAGAGAAAAGTTACAAATAATTGTCAAGTTTTTGCGAAGTTCAGAAGTTCATCATCAACAGTTGAAGACCGAAGATTGAAGACACTTCTATGGATCCTGTGAGAGTGGTGTTGATTACCGATCGGATGTGAAGGTAAGTGAGTACTCCCATCCTTGCTAATGGTTGATTTCCTTCCTTAGAGATCAGCAGAAAAAGATTCTTTTTTTCCACAATTCTGTGTAGTCTCCAGAAATTATTTCGGAAGGTTCTCCTTCCCACCATCAACGTGTGCATGATTTCTCTCTTTATTCCTGTCTGCACACATGAGAGACTAAAAAAACGGTCTTTTTGAGTGCAATTATCATAAAACCCTATTGGTGAGGCAGAAGTCGAGGCTTGTGATTACTCTCGAACCCGAATTCTTTCATATGGTATGGTTATTTCTCGCTCAACTCTTAAGGATGAGAATGCGTTCCTTGGTAGTTCTAACTTCGTGTTACTAGCATGCAGAAAGTCTATGTCCTCATAGCTCCTTGGATGCTTGGGACTCTTTTACGCTCTGAAGTTGGAGAAGGTTTTGTGGGTACATCTCTGGTAGGCCCTCACGAGACTACAACTCGTCCACTAGGGACACCTAGGGGTTTAAAGGCTTAGTGCATACGCTAAATGCATTCGAGAGACCAGCGACAGTGGTATAGTTAGGATTTCTTAATTTCTGTTTCACTTGAGGACAAGTAAAATTCAGGTTTGGGGGTATTTGATGAGTTCCAAATATTGCATATTTCTACATCTTTTTACTGGAAATTAACTCATCTTTTGCGCTTTAATATCATATATTATCCCAAATTCTGTATTTTCTTTGTTTTCAAGAATAAATATTTGTATTAATTAACTTTGTGTTTTTAGGTACCAAATAAAGCTTGGATGAATTGAGGAGCCAAAAGAGCAGAAAATTGGAGCCTAGCGGCTGTGGAAGAGAAGTTGCAACCCGCGTGCGCATCCGTTGCAACCTGTTTACAAGTACATGGGCTTGAGCTATCCATATCCTAACCCATACCCGAATCCAATCCCGCTCCATCCTGACCCGTTGGATTTGATCTAGCAGCTGCATCCAATGTTTTTTCCTTGCAGTACATCAGAGTTCGTTGCACCCGACTCACACCCTAGTCGCCTATTTTCTTCCCTGACCGAGCAACAGCCAAACACCACCTTCACTTCTTCTTCTTTTTTCTTCCCGACAAGAACAGAACCCCATCTTCTTCTCCATTCCCCTTTACTCTTTACAGCACCATTTGCAGCTTTTCTTCATTCAGATTCATCTCCCCGAGCACCTCCATTAACATAATCGAACTCTCACTCTCTATCTCTCTCCATCTTATCTTCCCCCTTATTAAAAAATGGTAACCCTAGAAGCTAAGATTAGGGTTAGCTGGAAAAAAAGTTTGCAGAGACAACTTGAAGATGGAAATTGTCAGAAAACACGTTCTGGGTAAGTGGGTTACTGTTAGTTGTCGAATTGAAGGTGAATTTGGAGAAATTTTGTGTATAAATAGGGTTGTTGTGTTGTGTTGTAATCATCCAACTCTATCTGGGTTAAATTTTTTTCATAATATAATTGTGTTTTAATCATCTTCAGCATGTTCTAATTCACTTTGCTAGGGTGTAGATGAAACCCCTAATTTCATGTTGAGTTAATTTCATATTCAAGTTATGTTCTTGTTGTGCTTAATTGAAATAGGATTGATCAGTTAGCTTTTTGATCAAATGAACCAGTGATGAGTTGTACTGTAAGAAGACAACTTATACTAGGGGTAAGTAGTGAAAATAGTTGATGATTTCTCCACCTGAAGCCTTCAAGGGAAGGAACAAGAACATAGGTTGAGTTGTATTGCCTTAGCATAGGGTTAGGAGGTGAATTCAATCACCCTAGTGCTTTCTACCTTTGTTCACAATCTGTTCTTACTTCTTTCTTAGCATTTAATTCAGTTACTACTAAATATCTTGTCTTATCGACACACAAAACAAACTCCTTTGGTTACTCTTGTTTAAATCAGTTTAGAAAGGGCAAAGCTTCAACTTACACTCTCCAAGTCTCTATGGGATCGACCTGTACTTGCACATTACACAATCTGTCACTGTGCACTTGCAGTTTAGTTCGTAGGTTACTTTTCTAAGCCTACCAAGTTTTTAACTCTTTCCAGACCCACCTACATTAAGGCTGTAGGAAAAACACCAATGACAGAGATATTTCGGAAAGACAAATTAAGGTCAGCAGTATGTCGAAAAAAGGTGGAGCAGAAATCGGATATTCTCTGAACTGGATGGAGAAATCAGTGATTTTCCTTCCTGCACTAGTTAAATAGAAATTGATCCAACTTCAGGAACCTAAAACCGTACCTAACCCCAAACCTCGGGGTTATGACAAATCGAAGATGTGCAATTACCATCAAAGCGCGGGGCATGATACCAACTCATGTTATGTCCTGAAACATCTTATCCAAGATTTACTGGATGATGGTAAGATAATCATCGAAGGGGCATCAAAGAAACACAATATCCAGAAAAACCCTCTTCCGGCATATCCGGGGAATCAAAGTCGACGACACCGAAGTATGTCGGACACTCGCAGAAGAATTTCCAATCGAAACAAAGAAAGATGTTAGAGTCATTGCCGAAAATAACGAATAAGCAACAAAAATCACATTAGATGTCAACATCTGTAAAGTAAAAACAAAACCGTTGTTCACTATCACAGGAAGCGGGAAAGTCATATACCCGGAATAAATGCTGGAAAAATGTGAAGAAGTACAATACTAAACAAGGGGAGGGAGACAGTTCAAGCCTTCCAATCTATGGACCGAAAATCTAGGTGTTCTGGCTAGGGGCAACCCAATTTGAATCCGGACCAATAATATAGAAGAAGCGATAAAAGAAGATAACATGCTCATTGAACAATTGCGAAGAAAAAAGGTGAACATCTCCATTTGGGGACTTCTATAAGCATCGAAAATTCATCGCCAAACCCTACAAGAGGCACTAAACTTGATGCAGGTTCCTTTGGGAATCACTCCTGGCGAACTACTGCACCTGATTGACCAAGCTGCAAGGCCGGCTGAAATTACTTTCACAGACTGAAAAAGTGGGGGTCTAACAACCATACCAAATAATTCGTTTGGAAATATGTATAGACTAACTCCAATATACTTTCAAGAGAATCAACTAGACAGTCAGACTCAATCTTAAGAAAAGTATATCAAAGAGTTATATCTCAATTTCTTAATTCAATCTGCAATCAAACAAATAGGAATTTGCGAGCCCAATTGAATATAATAAATAACTTGGACGGTATCAAAAACCAATATCCAAGTGTCAACCAATTTAATCAACAACCCAAAGGTTGGATTCACAGTTGATTGAACTTACGCACGACCTGTGATATTTCAATTATATAAACAAATATAATGCGCAAAAGAAATAACACAGACACCAGAAATTTTGTTAACGAGGAAACCGCAAGGACCTAGTCCAGATTAAACACACGATGATTAAAAGTTATTACACCAATTTCCTACTACCTATTTAGACTAGATGTAATACCTGCTTCAGATGTATTCAACCACTTTTAGAATTCCTAGCACAACACCGACTGTCTTTAGAAATTCTTCTCGTAAATATTCTAGCAGAACCCAAGGCTCTCTTTAGAATATATAACAACACGATTGATACCATTCGATCTTTTGTTTGCACAAAATACCGGTTTGATTTCCCTTTAGATGTGAATCAAGGTTTTGGAAATCTTGTGTTTGTTTTGAACAACTACCAAATAAAAAGTAGTGAAATCAAATCAAACTTGTAGATTAGGGTTTTAACTTACAATCAGTATGCGTACTCACAAGAAGTATGTGAACATGATTTTCGTAAGTGAACTTGGGTGATTCCAAAGATCAATTTCCAAGTTAAGAAAACCCTAATAATTCTACAACAAGAACAACTAGATAAATCTGGAGATATCTTGTTTAAAACTTCTTAAGGATTAGTATGAGATACCTTAATCGAAGTTTTCTTTCTAGCATCCGATTTCGACTAAAAAGTGTTGGTATACGATCGAAAACTGAAATCTATCAAAACCTAGGGTTTATGACCAACAACTCTTGAATGGTTTTATATCAGAAGAGAAAACCTTAGAACAGAAAAGAGGTGAAAAACCTAGATTACAAGTTGTATAATCAATCACAAAGATTAAATCCAAATCGACTTTGTGATCCCCAAAACAAAAACTTTTATCTCACTCTTGTTCATGAAACAACCTTGAAAAGCATACACCGATTTTCCAAAGGGGATGAAAACGTGTAGCACTCACGAACCCTTTATTTATAGTGAAAGGTAGCTTGAAGGCTAAGAATATGTATTTTTATTTTTCAAGAATCTCCAAATTTTGGGAGTCTTTCCTTAGTCACAACTTTTGCCAAAATAATTAAATAAATAATTAATTAGCAAATATTGTGTTTATGTGAATAAATCACATTTTGACTTAGGTAGGAATTAAAAGTTACAAACACTTTTAATATGGTAATCAAATATGTTTGGATTAATAGTAATCTTGCTTAGATAAGGAAACATCACCAACTTGACCGAAAATTCCTTTTAGTCACGTAACTGGTCCCAAGTCCGTGAACCATTACAAACAGTCCATGGATTGTTTCCTACTAACGAATTGTAACAATTACAATAATACTTATAATTGCTACTTTAATAAATCACTCATAATTTCATCGTTATAACTCGGAATTGGGTGATTCTTGGCTCATTGAATTCGTAAGCTCACTCACTATAATATAAGATCATGAAACTTTGACGTTCGTGCAAGATAGTAGCTTTACATGCATTTGTCATCTTGACCTTGTAATCAGCATAAAGATTTCTCATCTTCTTATACTTATCAGCACGTTCAGACTCTAGCTCTTTCTCATGAGGATTAACCAAGTCATTAAGCTCATCATCAAGTTGTTGCTTTGCTCCCTTTACCTCTTCCAACTGATTCTCCATCTCTGCATTGCGCTTACGATCCTTTGCATGATAACAAATGGAAACAGTTAACCTAAGGGAAATTTCACAAGGAATGACATAAAAAAATCAAAAATTGCTAATAGGAAGCCTTCATGTTCAACTAACACAAAAGCTATAAGGTCTGTTCCACTGATATGTGTTTCAACGGATGTTATAGCAACAACACCATCCGGGCACGATAACATATGTCTATCACGCTCCTTCTTAAGCTCGCTTAAGTCGAACAAGTTCTTCTTTATTGTAGTTGCAGGAATTCCCACACTACACCCTTGTTAAGATTCTGCAATATTCAACTCATAATTGAAGATTGAAAACAACACTTATCATTCAAATCTCAGAAATGTTTACAGAAATCTGGATTACAATTATTCTCTCCAAGTTTCTCTCTCCTCAAAGTTTTCTTAACTATCAAAAAAATTCATCATCCCTCTCTCAATCTATTAGAACCCTTTATATAGGAAATTACATAGTGGAGGACAGCTAAGTTTTTCTTTTGTTTCAGATTTATTTTGCGATCTTATCGCGATGATTAAAAATTTATTATCGCAAGCCTCATAACCATCGTGAGACAATCATGCTTTTCCCGTGTTTCTTCAATCGTCAGCTATTACATCATTCTTTAAACCTATTCTGCGTCACCCATCAAACGTTATTGAAGACCTCACGATTACACTCGCAGAAGTGTCGTTAATTTTGCAGACGTATTATTATAGCGATATTCTGGCCCTACATCTTGCCTATTCTCATGTCTTCTTCATAAAATGGAGAAGATATGAGAATCTCCAATTCTTCATAGTGCTCGCAACTTTTTTTCCCTTTCTACCTTTTCTTCTCGACATGATTCCGTTGATTTAGCTTAAACGCCTACACGTGTTGTAATTCTTCTTTTTACCGACACATCTTCACCCAATAGGTCATCTACTTTTTTTCCTATAAAAGGTAGAGTTAGATTACTGAATTAATTTTCTTCCTTTACTTTTCTACTTTCTTTGTCTGTTTAGTTTGTTTTCCGTCTGCAACTCTTCTTCTTCTTATTCTCTTGCTACTGTACTAATGGAGTCATCAAGGTATGTGCTTCAATTACTTCATCTGTTTAAACCGATTTTTATTTATGTTCTTCAATTTTCTTTGTTTGATTCTTCATAATTCCCACATTATGTTTTCTCTTCAGTGGAATTACTCCCAACGCTCAGTCTGCAACTCAAAACCCTAATCTTCGTAAAAGGCCAACTGATAAGAAAAGGAGTTCCGCAAATAATAAGGTAGTAAGAAACACATTTTATTTCTTAATAACAATATTGTTGCCTCTATTTCTTATCTACGTTATTATCTCAGAATGACGAGAACATCGCTAAACCTCACAAAAGATCTCTCCATAATAAGATTCTTGATGATGACATTGTTGTCATTCCCAAGATGACATCAGCGAGAATCATTCCCACACCCTCGCAATTGAATCCTCCTTCTTCCATCTGCGAGAATATCGCCACCAACATATCTTTCTCCACTGTCTCTTTAACAAATGAATCTCCCAAAATTGCTGTAAATGAAGTTCCCACCAGTCCATTATTACCTTCAACTGTTACCTTCCAAAAAACTCCTCCATATGACGATGCAAACCTCACCAATGATTCAAACCTTCAGCTTACCATCATTACCACTTTACCTTCAACACCTCTTCCCTCATCTAAAGAAATACCAGTAGAGGTTGATGCTTCTTTTGAGGTTTTATCCAACATTATAGATGATGCGAGAAAATCCTCTACTGATCCTTTAAAACATGTTGTTTGCGATACTTTAATCAAATATTTTGGTCCTGATCGCACTAACTCGCGAGCGTATTTAGAAAGTGAAATTGAAGTTTTGAAGAGAAACCTCCAAGCCAAAACTTCCGAATGCGATACTCTTAATCATAAACTTCGCAACTCTCTTCTTGATTGCGATAATCTTCACAGAAAAAATGACGATCTGAAAGGTATAATATTCCTGCCTCTGTCTTTTTGTTTTCCTGTTCTAGAAAGTTTTCGTTTTCTCTGTACTTAGATTAAATTCTTGGCTTGTATATTTAGTTTTAAATCAGAATCGATTCATTGAGAGACTTAAATTTGAATCTATCGCTGAAGAAGCTCGTGTTGAAAAAGATTCTTGGATGGACCAGTTCAATAGATTAGATAATCTCTACACGTATTCAATAGATAAAATTGATAATCTTACTAATGAGAACAACCAATTATTGCAAAGCCAGACTCTATTAAGCAGCGAGGTTACTCACCTTTCCTATTTGTTGACCAAAGCTAATTTGGCGATGGAATCTTTATCAGACGAAAATAGAACTTTATCTCAAGAAAGGCATAAATTCTCAAGCTTAGTGGCGATTTCCTCGCAACAATTGAGTAATCTTGAGAGAGTATGTGATAATCAAGAGAAATCCCTTCGTTCCCTTAAGAATGAGCTCAAGGAAATAACTAAATCATCTGTCGCTGAGAAGGATAAACTTATCAAAGCTAGATTAACTCTTAGTTTAAAGGCCAGCAAGCTTCAAGACCAGTATTCCCAACTAAAAGAATCTTATTCTTTACTCGATAAGAAAAACTCATATCTCCTTTCCAAAGAAGAAAAGATAAAATCTCGCATGAAGGGTATAATTGGGGATAAATTTGACGATTCCATGAATCAATGGGAGAACTGTTGTTTATCGCTAATACAAATTTTAATTTCACCAAAGGAAGGTAGTCATTTCGACTATCTTGACTATTAATTTTTCTATTTAATTTTTCCACTATTCTTCTTATGAAATTTTCATCTGAATATTTTCTTGTAATTTTTGTTTCACGCAGAATCTGAAAGAAGCCTTCATTCCACCGTTTCTGAACTGACTGATAAACTGGATAAAGTTCGCAAAGAAAATAGGATCCTCACTTCTGATCTTGTTAAATCTCACGACGTAGCCGAAATAAGATATGATTATATTGAATATTTCCAGAATATTGATATTAGAAACCGTGACAGAGGTTTCCTTCGCAAGGTTCATCTTAGTGCTGAAGTCCTTGTGAACGAAATTCTGATTTCCCACTCTCTTCCTCCTGTATTTGTTCCTCCTCTACCAGTTGAAGATGATGAAGTTCCTCTTCCCATGGACAAGGATTTAGAATATGTAAGTAGTGAAGAAAATACTACCCAAGAAGATAATGAAGAAAATACCTCTCAGGAGAACCCAGAAAACCCTCCTAAAGAAGTAACTACAGGTGGTGAAGCAACTGCTGAAGAAGAACCAAAAGAAGGAGAAAATCGCCATGAAAAGAATGTTAGCGATGCTGATAATACTGGCAAAGATAATGAATCTAGCGAGACCAATGTTGAACCTTAAGATTTACTTTTGTTTTCTTTCCTTTCTTTTTTCTTGCAAACAATGTAGCTTCGGAACTCAACTTTTATTTCTTTTACTTTGAATATTTTCAAGGAAGATAATGGTATTCTGTTGATTAACTCCCATATTTTCCCCTCATTATCTTGCTTGAAACGACTAGTTACTTCTCTTTGTGAGCTGTGTTGCTTTATTATTTGCAAGATTATGAATGATTTTTTGATGTGATGGAGACTGCGATATGGTTGTGATATTTTCCTCCAATAATCCCGTTTTGCGATTCTGAATAACATTTTTGAAAAAATATGAAGGAATATTGTTGCTGCGATGAATAAATCTTTCCTGCATTCTTAAAGAAAATAGTTAATATTTGAAATTATTCTGTTGGTCTTATCTTTCATTCCTAGTTAAAGGTCTTATTTTGCCAACTTTGTGTATGCGACAAAATCGCAGGACGTCTTTACATTTGTATGCAAAAACCCATTGATCTTTCCTTATCTGTTCTTACTTAATTTCTCTGCGACAATATGACAAATCTAAATTCTCTTGCGAGAACAAAGTTTTGTGACATTGCCGTCTAACGATGAAATCGCAAGACGTCTTTACAGTTTTATGTAAAAACCAATTGATCTCATCTTATCATTTTCTCTTTGGGCTTGTTGCCTTTGTATAGTTTTCATCACGCGACAATATGACAGGCCAAAAGGCCATACACTTGTTGAAGATGATAATGGTGCTCCTGGTGCATGTATCTTTTTTCCATATCGCTGGAAATATTCGCAACGCCTTGAGAGTTGCTTTGCATCCTCATGCATATACGACCAGTAATAACCTTTCATTTTTGTTCTATATGCCAAAGATCTTCCTCCACTGTGATTACCAGCATCACCACTATGTAACATCTTTAATATTTTTTGTCCTTCTTCCCTCGTCAAACATCTTAGCGATGGTCCACTAAAAGATCTGCAATATAACACTCCATCTCTTAGCTCATAATTGGTTGCCCTACTTTTTAACTTATGTGCTTCTAATCGATTTCTTGGAATTTCTCCTCTCGCCAAATATGCATGAAGATCTGCTCGCCAATCTGTAATGTTGCACTTTGGTTCTCCATCGCCAGCTTCTACCATCATTACATCTATCTCTTCTTTTTCTTTGTTTATCGATGGAAATAAAAGTGTTTGAATTTTTATGCACCTCGCCAATGGATTTGTCATCATACTAGATATGAAAGCAAAAGCATCTGCGAGCCTATTATCTTTCCTTGATATGTGTCTCCATTTTATTTTTGGAATTCTCGCAGACAATTCTTCAACAAGTCTTTTGTATTTTATCAAGGATGGTTCATTTGTTGTGTATTCTCCTTTTATATGGCGAATAACCAATTGTGAATCGTTGGTGATTCTGGCATTTTCCAACTTCATTTCTACTGCAAATTTTAAAGCATGAATCACAACCTCATATTCTGTCTCATTATTAGTGGATGCAAATTCTAATCTAAATGAAAAAGATATTTTTTCTCCTTCTGGCGAAATAAAAAAAACTCCAATTTCATTTCCTTCTCCATTGGACGATCCATCCACTAATATCTCCCATCTATTGGGTTCTGTTAATAGCTCTTTTGGATCTCCACATTCCTCTTCTACATCCATCATCTCTTCCACAACCTCATCATCTTCTAAAGGAAATTCAGCTAAGAAATATGCGAATGACTTGTGACTTTGGCGAGGATAGAATTTCATATTGGATATCAAAGTGTCCTACTTGTGCATTCCATCTCTCAACTCTGCCTGATCTTTTTGAATTTTTCATTACTGACTCAATTGGCACTTTTGTTAACACTTTGACCTTATGTGCTTGAAAATAGATACGGAGTTTGCATGCACCAATGCTAGAATTAACTTCTCAATCTTTGAATAATTTCTTTCTGCAAAATTGAATATTTTGCTGATATAATAAATTGGTTTCTCTACCCCCGCTCTACTCGCAGCAATACTTCACTTAGCGCGTATGTGGTTGTCGCGAGATAAATCAATAATTCTTCTCCTGGTTCGGCCTTTTGTAAAATAGATATGTTCATTAAATGTTCTTTAATTCCTTGGAAAGCCTTTTCACATTCATCTATCCACTTGAATTTTGTTCCCTTATTTAGTATGTCGAAAAAATGTTTGCACTTTTCTGAAGACCGCGAGATGAATCTCCCTAGCGAGGCTAAGAGTCTATTCAATTTTTACACATCTTTTACTGTCGCAGGCGTTGGCATATCGCGAATTGCTTACACCTTTTCTGGATCAACTTGTATTCCTTATTTTGATACAATATACCCCAAAAAATTTCCCGAGGTTACTCCAAAAGTACACTTGCCAGGATTCACTTTGATATTGAATTGTCGCATTTGATCAAAAATTTCTTTCAAATCTTGAACATGATTGTCAACTTCTTTACTTTTGATTAGCATATCATCTACATACACTTTTAATGTTTTGTGGATCCATTTTGCAAACACCTTCTCCACCATTCTTTGATATGTTGCTCCAACATTTCGCAAACCAAATGGGATCTTTGTATAACAGTACAATCCTCTTGGACCAAAAAATGCAGTATGATCTTGATCTTTTTCAGCGAGAGGAATTTGATTATATCCTTTATATCCATCCAGTGAAGATATTCTTGCATTTCCCGCTGCTGATTCAACCATTTGTGGGATATCTGGTAATGGAAAACTATCTTTTGTACAAGCCTTATTTAAATCAGTAAAATCTATGCAAATTCTTATCCATTTGTTCTTCTTTGGGACCACCACCATATTCGCAATCCATTATGGATATTTTTCTTGCCTTATAATTCCTGCGTCGAGCATTTTCTGTAATTCTTCCTCTATTTGAGAATGGTATGTTGTTGCGATTATTCTTATTCTTTGCTTAAATGGTCTTACATTTTTGTTGATTTCTAATTTATGAAATGCTATTGATGGATCTATCCCTGGCATCTCGTCCATGCTCCACGCAAAGATATCTTTATATTCTCGCAAGAGATTTATAGTTCTTTCTTCCTCATATGCCTCCATTCTAGTCCTAATTTTCAGCATTTTTGGCTCTTCTTTACTCCCAATATTTACTTCCTTTGTTGGTTCGGCTGCAATGTAACTGGCTTCAGGTTCTCCCATTGGTGTTGGTGTTTTCATAACTCTCGCGAGTTCTTCTCCTTCTCGTGAGCTTTCACTGGGTATTCCTTTCCCCTCTTTCGCTCTTATCATGTAAACTTTAAACTCTTCTTCCTTCTTTGCTTCTCTCGCCAGTTTTCTGCGAGCTTTTCGCAGCTTTGGACGTTCTTCACAATTTCTCACTTCAATTTGGTAACACAGCTTTGAAAAATATGTATCTCCTCTAATTTTTCCAATTCCACTGGGTATATGAAACTTGATGCATGATGCAATGTTGATGCTACAGCCTTGATTGCATGTATCCATGGTCTTCTCAATATCACTACACCAAATCCTGGATTTTGTCACATGGTATTTCTGTTACTAAAAAAATTTGTAACACATATACGCCGTTAGAGAAACGCTGTGATATTAATTGTTATCTTTTTTTGTAACAGTTTTCACCGTGACAAACATTGGTTCTGATCACATTTATAAACTGTTACATTATTTAATAGTGTGATTAACCTAATTTTAGAATAGCGACACGTGGCTCATTTGTCACAGAAATTATAACATATTTAATTGTTATTCTCTCTTTGCAACAATTCGGTGATGACACGTGTCTTACACCTCCACGTAGGCAACCATAGTGTTTTGCCACGTGTCACTTTTTCATCCGATTACAATAACACATATAAATGTTGCATATTTTTTGCAACAAATTCGATATGGACACCTATCATCTTTTTTGTCACTATTATTGTAACGTTTAAATAGTTACTCTCATTTGTAACAGCTTTAGGATGATGATACGTGTTGTTTTTCTTCACAGTTTTTGTCACAGTTAAATCTGTGACAATTCTTTCAATTACAATTAAAAAAAATGGATAGTCCAGGTCATTCTCATGGACATGGCCTTCCAGTTTACAGGCCTGCACAATTAAACCACAGGCCTACAATACCTGCAATCTTGTATTTTTCAATCTGCCAAACATTTTCAATTTGCCGACTACAAACTATATCGGCAATTTACAATTCATACATTTACAAAAAATCATTATATTCATTATGTAGGAAAAATTCCAGGTTATATAGTGGTGGAATCCTTGATAAAAAAGCTAATAAACAAGTAAAACCAGTCAATGAACTTACATCAAGAAACTTATTCAAATCATGTCTTGAAACATTCTCGCGCAAGATAGTCAATCTCAATCAGACCATCAATAATTTGCAATAATGGGTCCTCAGGAAGATGGACTTCAGGAATTTTTGGGTGAGACCTGAAAAGAACAATACCAGATTCATAAGATATAACTCAAGGAAAAAAGAATCCATTGGAAAACTTGTAAATGCTCAATCAAATGACCAAGGAGATGAAATGTAAAAGTATTATCGAAAGCAAATGCACATTTTTCTAATAAATCCTAAGCTAGACATTTACATATAAATGCAATATCACCAAAACTAGCTTCAACATAACTTATCCACAATCAACCAATAAACTTCCACAAGTAAGACTACCTGACATCTTTAAACTCTGCCAAAAAAGCTCATCAAAAGAATGATAGCTTCTCATTCGCTACTAATAATCTTGCCATGGATATCTGCCACTATCCTAGATCTCTCCTCATACACAAAACAGTAAACAATAAAATGAAAATATTTTCAAATAACATGATACATTATCAACCAAAACTTTGTGTTAAACATGGATGAACATGGGGTTCATAATCACCTTTATTCTTGGGTGATTGTCATAACCCATGTCCATCGTGTGCGATCATCAGTTTGTATCCCTATTTTAGCGGCAATTCCACTACTGATTCTGGGGTGGCAACAGCCTTGACAACTGCAAAAAATGAAAACACATGAAATGATTGCTTCAACAGAAAAACAAAAAAGGAAAAAAACTCAAAAGTTACAAAAATACTAAACCAATCAACTCGACAAATGACAAATGACAAAGTGAAGAAAAAAAAAACAGAATTACTTGTACTACATATACATAACATTTTCATTTGACGAGAACAAGTAACTATAAGAACGCTGTAAAAGGAAGATTAACATGAAATTATAATGTAGGACAACCAACATGGAATTATAGATCCCGTCAATAGAGATTATCATCATTAGAAAGTAGAATAATGGTAATGAAAGATTATCTATATAATCTGAACCTACCTACAAACACTCGAAACACCTCTCTAGCATTACACAAATCACATAGCACGGATAGAACTATCTGGAGTGAGGAAGTATGCCTTGACACGAGCTCAACAACCTATACTCTTGAGATTTCATTCTACTCTTCATGATTCCTACAAACAATGGTAGGCAAGATTAGTTCAGATATCAATATTTACAAAACCCACAAGATATACAAGAAAATAAAAGGAAAAAAAAAATCAAACCGTACTTCTCAGATCTTCCAGCAGGCTCAACTCTACTACCAAATGTATCTTGAACCTGTGATGTGCACTGCAAACCAAAACAAGATATTAGCAAAGTTTTACTGATTGCATACACATCTTACATTCTAAGGAACCAATGAACTGGGTTTCCAAAATAATCAGTTCATCAGCCATTTACTTACTTTCATATCCAATAGTCATCGTCATCTCGTACACCATTCAGTTGAAGAATTCACAAGGCTAACTACATCGATATTTATTGAATTACGGAGACATGGTATGATTCCACAAAGCAATAAAACAATCAATGTAGGATATCCAAGCTTACATCCCCACTTCTCATATCGTCAACGTTCACCTCAATACTTTCACTAATCACTTATCAGACTCCTCGCCGCTATCAGTCATACGTTCCTGTGAAACCAAGGAAAACTAAACATTATCAACAAATTATCTTAATTTTTCTAAGGCAGACGTGCAGTAGTACAAGACACAATAAAAACAAGAAATGTTATTTAACTACAGTGATTGCACAACCTGCACCTCTTCTTAGAGTTCTTCATTTCCTTGGCAGCATTGTAGATAGGCACAGGTGCACAGGTTATTAACCTATTCAGTCCATTACAAAAAATCTACATCAATAAATACAATCAAGGAAAACTTAACTAGATTGATCTTATATATATAAAACTAAAGAGATGAGGGAAACACAAATTAGTACCCTTCAATCATGTCCACAGAAACCATGTTCAGGTGAGAGACTGAGGAGTTTTTGGGATGTATAACAACAAAAACAAGCCTTGGTTTATCACCAACAACAAACTCAAACTCTCATTCAAATAAATTTTTCTCCATCTAAAACTATGCTGAGAATTGTGAAAATCTAAAACAAAGGATTTTAGAGATTCTTGTATTGGAAATGGATCATCCAATAGGCACTTAAGCAAGCCATATGGGCAGACATCAAATCCAAAATTAAAAGTTTTTTAAAAACCACTAAAATAAGACTGAATTAAAGTTGAGGTCTTCTTTCAAGCAAATAAGAACCCCAAGCTCAAAAATAACTTAAACCACACCCAAATTCAACTAAATCAGGTAATATTAAAGGAAAATCTCGAAAAAACAATAAAAAAGAAGAATTCAGAACAGATCCTTGAACATAATCAGCACTGACAAATTCATCATTCAATGATTCATCAATTCCGAGAGCAAGTTTACGTATTCCTGCAGAAGAAACCAAAAAAATAAATACTTAATCAAATCAAATCAATGAGACAAATCAAACTAGGGAGAGTTAAAAAGTGAAAAAATTTAATGATTTCAGAAAACATCCACCTTGAATCAACATGGACTGAGGTGAACTCATTTCTTCTCGCTCAGATTTAGGGTTTCCCTCTCCTTTTACTTCTTCAAGAAACCTGACATTAGAACACAGAAAACATGATTAGAAATGTAACCTTAACCAATAATATAACTAATTAGAGATTTAGATGCCAGATTTACAGATCTGGAAGTGAAGAAACTTATCTCTTCTTCTTCTTCTTCTTCTTCTTCTTCGAGTGACAAAATTAGGGTTTTGTTTATAGTAGATTTAAAACACAAACCTCTTCTATTTCTTGTTTTTTTTTTTTTTGGAGATTTCTAGTGAAAAATATTAGGGTACCGATTAAGGTTATGATTGATTTAAGATTTAGACAGAAAAAAAAATGTTTGGTTTCGGAAAAAATTACCAGAGGAAAGTTTGAGGGAGAGGAGATGGAGGCGGAGAAGAAGAATGAATGGATTAGATTAGGTTTTGATAACTTTCTCTCTCTTGTATGGGTTATATAGGACCCTTTGGTTAAAGCGCATCAGAGCTGGATGACTAGTACATACAACACTAATTTGATTGGTTTCTAGAGATTAAATGGGTAATCTTTAACCACGTGTCCAAAACAAAGGTTTTGAACGGTTGTCCTTGTTTTCAAAATTATGTGCTATTTTATAACTTAGAGAACCCTATGACAACGTTACGCAGGGGTCCATAAGGCTTAGTTTGGTATTGCTGCAGCTTTTGTATAAGCACTTTTTTGTTGTGCGTTGTTGTGTTTTACTGTGAGAAAAAAATAGTTAGACGTTTGGTAAAAAAATAATTAAAGTTAAACCTGATTAAAAAAACTATCAAAGTATGTTTGGTAAAATATCAAATTCAACCATTGTTGTTGTAGAAAATGACAAAAACAGACATATCTCTGAAAATAATTTTACTTAATTTTATTAGGCTTAAAAATAATTAACTTTTTTATTATTAAATACTAGGTATCACCGGGACCTTACGGCCCCGGCTCAACCTGTGATCATTGTCATGCGTCATGAAGTTTTCGGGCATATAACTCAGGGTTTTTAACCTGATATGTTCCTTGAAAGTGTCTTTAAAAATCACTAATATGCGTATGTTAATATACAGGTATCACCATTGATTGTTTATTACTATAGTTGGACCTGAGTTTCACTTTTGGATGAACCGGAGAAGAAATATATCAGAATTGAACATCACGGGTTCACAGATTACTAGAGTTAGACCTTAGTTTCTCTTTTGGATGAACTGGAGACGAAATATGTTAGAATTGAACATCACGGGTTCAAAGATTACTAGAGTTAAACCTGAATTCCCCTTTCGGATGAACTAAAGAGAAAATATATCAGAATTGAACATCACGGGTTCAAAGATTAATAGAGTTAGAACTTAGTTTCTCTTTTGGATGAATTGAAGGCGAAATATATCAGAATTGAACATCACGGGTTCAAAGATTACTAAAGTTGGACCTTAGTTTCTCTTTTGGATGAACCAGAGAAGAAATATATCAGAATTGAACATCAGGGGTTCACAGATTACTAGAGATGGACCTTAGTTTCTCTTTTGGATGAACTGGAGACGAAATATATCAGAATTGAACATCACGGGTTCAAAGATTACTAGAGTTAGACCTTAGTTTCTCTTTTGGATGAACCTGAGAAGAAATATATCAGAATTGAACATCACGGGTTCACAGATTACGAGAGTTGGACCTTAGTTTCTCTTTTGGATGAACTTGAAACGAAATATGTCAGAATTGAACATCACGGGTTCAAAGATTACTAGAGTTGGACCTTAGTTTCTGTTTTGAATGAACCGGAGAAGAAATATATCAGAATTTAACATCACGGGTTCAAAGATTACCATAGTTGGACCTTAGTTTCTCTTTTGGATGAACTAGAGACGAAATATATTAGAATTGAACATCAGGGGTTCAAAGATTACTATAGTTGGACTTTAGTTTCTCTTTTGGATGAACCGGAGAAGAAATATATCAGAATTGAACATCACGGGTTCACAGATTACTAGAGCTGGACCTTAGTTTCTCTTTTGGATGAACTAGAGACGAAATATGCCATAATTGAACATCACGGGTTCAAAGATTACTAGAGTTAAACCTGAATTCCCCTTTCGGATGAACTGAAGACGAAATATATCAGAATTGAACATCACGGGTTCAAAGATTAATAGAGTTAGAACTTATTTTCTCTTTTGGATGAATTGAAGGAGAAATATATCAGAATTGAACATCACGGGTTCAAAGATTACTAAAGTTGGACCTTAGTTTCTCTTTTGGATGAACCATAGAAGAAATATATCAGAATTGAACATCAGGGGTTCACAAATTACTAGAGATGGACCTTAGTTTCTCTTTTGGATGAACTGGAGACGAAATATATCAGAATTGAACATCACGGGATCAAAGATTACTAGAGTTAGACCTTAGTTTCTCTTTTGGATGAACCGGAGAAGAAATATATCAGAATTGAACATCACGGGTTCACAGATTACGATAGTTGGACCTTAGTTTCTCTTTTGGATGAACTGGAGACGAAATATGTCAGAATTGAACATCACGGGTTCAAATATTACTAGAGTTGGACCTTAGTTTCTGTTTTGAATGAACCGTAGAAGAAATATATCAGAATTGAACATCACGGGTTCAAAGATTACCATAGTTGGACCTTAGTTTCTCTTTTGGATGAACTAGAGACGAAATATATCAGAATTGAACATCAGGGGTTCAAAGATTACTATAGTTGGACTTTAGTTTCTCTTTTGGATGAACCGGAGAAGAAATATATCAGAATTGAACATCACGGGTTCACAGATTACTAGAGTTGGACCTTAGTTTCTCTTTTGGATGAACTAGAGACGAAATATGCCATAATTGAACATCACGGGTTCAAAGATTACTAGAGTTAAACCTGAATTCCCCTTTCGGATGAACTGAAGACGAAATATATCAGAAATATGTAAAGTAATTATTCCAGACTGTAAAAATGACCATATTACCCTTATTAGAAAAAAGTGCAATAAATATTATGGAGACTGTGAAAATGACCAAACTACCCTTATCAAAAATAAGTAAAGTAAATACTTTGAAAATGACCATATTATGCAATAAATATTATGGAGACTGTGAAAATGACCATACTACCCCTATCAAAAATAAGTAAAGTAATTCTTATAGACTGTGAAAATGACCATATTACCCTTATTGGAAAAAAAGTGCAATAAATATTATGGAGACTATGAAAATGACCATACTACCCTTATTGGAAATAATTAAAATAATTCTTACAGTCTGTGAAAATGACCATATTACCCTTATTGAAAAAAAGTCCAATAACTATTATGGAGACTGTGAAAATGACCATACTACCCTTATCAGAAATATGTAAAGTAATTATTCCAGACTGTAAAAATGACCATATTACCCTTATTAGGAAAAAGTGCAATAAATATTATGGAGACTGTGAAAATGACCAAACTACCCTTATTGAAAATAAGTAAAGTAAATACTTTGAAAATGACCATATTATGCAATAAATATTATGGCGAATGTGAAAATGACCATACTACCCTTATCAAAAATAAGTAAAGTAATTCTTATAGACTATGAAAATGACCATATTACCCTTATTGGAAAAAAGTGCAATAAATATTATTGAGACTGTGGAAATGAGCATACTACCCTTATCCAAAATAAGTAAAGTAAATATTACAGACTGTAAAAATGACCATACTACCCTTATTGGAAAAAAATACAATAAATATTATGGAGACTATGAAAATGACCATACTACCCTTATCGGAAATAAGTAAAGTAATTCTTACAGACTGTGAAAATGACCATATTATTCTTATTGGAAAAAAGTGCAATAAGTATTATGGAGACTGTGAAAATGACCAGTCAGGGTAATATGGTCATTTTTATAGTATGTAATATTTACTTTACTTATTTCCGATAAGGGTTGTATGGTCATTTTCACAGTCTCCATAATATTTATTGCACTTTTTTTTCAATAAGGGTAATATGGTCATTTTCCCAGCCTATAAGAATTACTTTAATTATTTCCAATAAGGGTAGAATGGTCATTTTCACAGTCTCCATAATATTTATTGCACTTTTTTCAAATAAGGGTAATATGGTAATTTTTACAGTCTGTAACTTTTACTTTACTTATTTCCGATAAGGGTAGTATGGTCATTTTCATAATCTCCATAATATTTATTGCACTTTTTCCAATAAGGGAAATATGGTCATTTTCACAGTCTGTAACATTTACTTTACTTATTTTCGATAAGGGTAGTATGGTCATTTTCACAGTCTCCATAATATTTATTACCATTTTTTCCAATAAGAGTAATATGGTCATTTTCACAGTCTGTAAGAATTACTTTACTTATATTTTGATAAGGGTAGTATGGTCATTTTCACAGTCTCCATAATATTTATTGCACTTTTTTTAATAAGGGTAATATGGTCATTTTCAAAGTATTTACTTTACATATTTTAGATAAGGGTAGTATGGTCATTTTCATAGTATCCATAATATTTGTTGCAGTTTTTTTCAAATAAGGGTAATATGGTAATTTTTACAGTCTGTAAGAATTACTTTACTTATTTCCGATAAGGGTAGTATGGTCATTTTCATAGTCTCCATAATATTTATTGCACTTTTTTCCAATAAGGGCAATATGGTCATTTTCACAGTCTGTAACATTTACTTTACTTATTTTCGATTAGGGTAATATGGTCATTTTCACAGTCTCCATAATATTTATTGCACTTTTTTCTAATAAGGGTAATATGGTCATTTTTACAGTCTGTAGAATTACTTTACATATTTCTGATAAGGGTAGTATGGTCATTTTTACAATCTCCATAATAGTTATTGCACTTTTTTCCAAAGGGTAACATGGTCATTTTCACAGTTTGTAAGAATTACTTTACTTAATTCCGATAAGGGTAGTATGGTCATTTTCACAGTCTCCATAATATTTATTGCAGTTTTTTCAATAAGGGTAATATGGTCATTTTCACAGTCTGTAAGAATAACTTTACTTATTTCCGGTAAGGGTAGTATGGTCATTTTCACAGTCTCCATACCATTTATTGCACTTTTTTCCAATAAGGGTAATATGGTCATTTTCACAGTCTGTAACATTTCCTTTACTTATTTTCGATAAGGGTAGTATGGTCATTTTCATAGTCTCCATAATATTTATTGCACTTTTTTTTCTTCCAATAAGGGTAATATGGTCATTTTCAAAGTATTTACTTTACTTATTTTTGATAAGGGTGGTATGGTCATTTTCACAGTCTCCATAATATTTATTGCACTTTTTTCCAATAAGGGAAATATGGTCATTTTTAAAGTCTGTAACATTTACTTAATTATTTTCGATAAGGGTAGTATGGTCATTTTCACAGTCTTCATAATATTTATTGCACTTTTTTCCAATAAGGGTAATATGGTCATTTTCACAGTCTGTAAGAACTACTTTTTACTTATTTCCGATAAAGGTAGTATGGTCATTTTCACAATCTTCATAATATTTATTGCAATTTTTTTCAATAAGGGTAATATGGTCATTTTCAAAATATTTACTTTTACTTATTTTCGATAAGGGTAGTCTGGTTATTTTCACAGTCTCCATAATATTTATTGCACTTTTTCCAATAAGGGTAATATGGTCATTTTCACAGTCCGTAATATTTACTTTACTGATTTCAATAAGGGTATTCTGGTCATTTTCACAGTCTCCGTAATATTTATTGCACTTATGTCCAATAAGGGTAATATGGTCATTTTCACAGTCTTTGAAATTTTTATTGCACTTATTCCGATAAGGGTAGTTTGGTCATTTTCACAGTCTTCTGAAGAAGTAGATATTTTTGTTGTGGTTTTGTCGAGAAAATCGAGAGAAAAGGTTTGTATTTGTCAAAGTCAAATGTCCTACAAAGTCATGGCTTGTTGACTTGGTCTTGATCCTTTTTTCTAATATTAAGAAAATTTAAAATTATTTTTTATTTTTTTTTTGATATTTAGAAATTAAATAAAATTGTTATTTTGTATAACTGTTGCGAAAGTAGTGACAAGCAAAATTGTAAGAGTGATTAATTCGGGGTTGTTTTAGATGTGGTGGAATTTTTGAGTGGAAACATCATTTCAGATTATAATTGTGATTGTCTAGATAATTGTCAACAAATATAATTGTGACTAGTAAAAAAGTTAAATATTCAGATTCATTATCACGATTACAAAATTTAATAACAATTATAATTGTTGCAGGACTTATCACAGGTATATCAGTGACTGAAAAATAAACTGTGACAGGTTACACTGTGAGAAAATCCTGGTTTTGGTGTAGTGTATCATATTATACGGTGATTCCATATCTACCACACATAATGTTATTTGTGTTTCAATCTCTCCTAACGGAATTCGTACCACCATTTCGCCTTTCGGTTTTGTTAAAGATTTTCCAAAGCCATGAATATGATATGTTGAACGAGACATTTCTTCATCCTTATATCCCATTTTCATAAAAGTATGATAAAATATTATATACACAGAACTTCCTGCATCTACCAAAGTTCTATTCATAGTCCACTCTTTTATAGATTTTATTGATTCTTTCTTTCTCATTGGCATAGCAGATACCATGATTACCAAAGGAAATGTATGTCTTAGTTCTTCTTCTGGTATTTCTGCTGCTGTAAATGTGATCTCCTGCTTTTCCCAATCTTTCAATGATGACATTTTCTCCACCGTCATAATCTTACTTCCTTCAAAATCCCGTTTATGTATCTTCCCCTTAATAATTTCATGAAATCTATCGATCATTGTTCTTGTTACCATACCACACTCTAATTTTCTACAATCCTTTTTGATTATAATCATTCTTCCTTTAATTATCTCACCGATTTGCTTGATGATTCTCTCAATATTGAACAATTCTTATCTCCATCTTCACTTTTTCCATGATTTTCGTTAATTCAATCCATGTTTCGGGCGCCAAAATGTAGTTGCAGGAATTCCCACACTACACCCTTGTGATTCTGCAATATTCAACTCATAATTGAAGATTAAAAACAACACTTATCATTCAAATATCATTCAAATCTCATAAATGTTTACAGAAATCTGGATTACAATTATTCTCTCCAAGTTTCCCTCTCCTCAAAGTTTTCTTAACTATCAAAAAAATTCATCATCCCTCTCTCAATCTATTAGAACCATTTATATAGGAAATTACATAGTGGAGGACAGCTAAGTTTTCCTTTTGTTTCGGATTTATTTTGCGATCTTATCGCGATGATTAAAATGTTTATTATCGCAAGCTTCATAACCATCGCGAGACAAAAATGCTTTTCTCGTGTTTCTTCAATCGTCAGCTATTACGTCATTCTTTAAACATATTCTGCGTCACCCATCAAACGTTGTTGAAGACCTCGCGATTATACTCGCAGAAGTGTCGTTAATTTTGCAGACGTATTGTTGTAGTGATATTCTGGTCCTACATTTATCATCATTTGCCGGAGCTAGCTGGGGCAGATGATCAGACTACCACTCAATAACCCCATCCTTCTAAGCTCGGAGCAGTTTGACTTCATCCAAGCGAGCCACAACCACTTGCTTATCCTTATCTAACATCACACCAAGTTCAACAATGCTATCTCGGTGAACATCCATATCTATCTAAAGTTGTGTATTTTCATGCTCTGAGGAATCAATTTTGGATTGACAAGAGCTCACATCGAGCTTTAGGATGAAAAGTTCCTCAGCATGCCGATGACCAATATTATCTATCTTCTCCTCCAAAAGTTTTATGGTGGCTACCAATAGAGGGAGTAATTCATAACTCTAAAACCTATTATAGAGTCAAAAAAATTAGATAAATGAAAGAATAAATACCTTACAACTCCTTCTTATCCTGAAGAAAGGACAAGGCCTCCCGCTTATCCATATCCACAGCGAGATGCGATTTCTCATTCTAGTGCTCCGTAGATCTGGCTCTCCTCCTGGAAATGCTGGTCTTGGACTGCATCCCAACCCTCATATTGTTGCTCTAGAAAATCAGAAAATATCACCAGTTAGATTGGGGCACTAACAAATACATACCATTAAAAATATAGTCAAGTTTTAATACATACCGCCAGCACAAGCAGATGCTGAGCGGACTTATCCAAGGAAGTTAATATACGAGCTTCCTCATCCTCGCTCAACCGAGCATACTGATCCGAGCATAACATCTTCATCGCCTCGGATCCACCACCAAAAACGATGTGAGTCGAACTAGAATAAACTGCTAGAGCAGACGGAAAACCACCAGCAAAAGTACTTGGTACGCCAGTACCAACACCACCACTAATTCCAACCTTATAACCTACATCGGGGAGAGCACCCTTATCAGCGAGATTACTCTCCTAGGGCATCCTCACCTCCGATAAGGTATCAGTTCCATCGGGATTGATAGGATCACCCAACAAGGCTTGGTCAACACCATCAAAAGATACATCACCAAGGTCCATCATCTTATTCTCACCAAAAAGATCACCAAAATCAACATCCAAAGCATGTTCTGCAACCTCCACAAGAGCAATAGATGGGTCAGAACCATTAGCAACCCTCATCCTCTGTAAAAAAAATGGCATCAGATGCTAAGGCATAAAACAGGGGCAAGGTATATATATGTTAAATCACTAAGATAGAATTTTCTACCTTAGCATCCTCAATGGCTCGAACGGTTTGTGATGGACGCCTATGAGGAGTAAACCATCTAAGCTCCCATAGATTATAAGATGGAAGATGACTATGCATATCAGGAATCCTGGGAAGAGAATTTCCAAGCTCATCCCAGCCAAAAATTTAAGGCCCCACAATTCAAAGAGGAACTAAAAACCACTTTGGATCATGAGTCTTGTGGAGTGTAGAATTGCTGGGGTTAGGAGAATCTAAATCAGATATGAGCACGTGGCCCTTGATAGCTTTGCGGGATCGAGAAATTCCAACTCCAAAGCCCTTAAAAGTATCATACTGCTAGCATCAATATTTCTCAACAAAAGTCTAAAGTGTATATAAGTTCATTTGTGAAGGAAAGAACTCGTTCTGTGCGTGATCAGTAACCTTACCTTTACTTCACCGAGAACATTCTCGGGCGATCCTATAGAAATTAACATTGGGTTGAAATATACCTCGCTGAGGACTGAGCTGAAAAAACACCTCGTACTGGAAGGGATCTAGCGGGCAATACAAAGGAAGGAGAAGTCCAGCATCGAGTTGTCCCAACGTCACGACGATCTCATTGGGACCACAAGGGTTATCCTCAAGGATCTTCTTTGTCAAAATGCCAGACTGACCCGCCATACTGGCAAAAAAATATCAAATCTCCTCAGATGATGAGTAACTTTCACCGCCTCAATATAAGCAGCGTCATACATACCAGAAGAATGACTGGTACTAGGAGTTCTCATCGGTCTCTTCTCAGCACTAAAAGGTGTAAAACGAAAAAAGAATCAGAACTTACATTAATGAAAAACCAAGTGAAGACAACAAAAAATAAAAAGAAGTAACCATTTTGATATCATAAGAACTATACAATTCAAAATAACGGCGTAAACCACCAATCAAAACAAAAAGAAAAACAAAGAAGAAGGACCATACCATCTTGAAGTTCGAGATGAAGAGTTTCTTCCAAACATAATGAACTTCTTTATAGGAGACAAGAAGTTAAGAAGGAACAACAAAAGATGCAGGAGAAAAAGAATGAAAATATTCTGAACTCTGAAAACAGAAAATAAAGACATCATTCTCTTCCCCCAAAATATTTTATAAGAAACATGTGGACGACCAACCGGCGCCTCTAGTCCAACAGGTAAAAGCGCACTACAAGCGCAGATGTTACGAGAATCTCGGACGTGGCGATAAAGACGGGACGGTTACGAAGTTTTCTCCCGATTATTCCCTTGACAAGATGCAAATACAAGGAGCAAAATGTGAGGGTAAATTACCCGATGGACACGTTTCAACATATCAAGGGATGGTTTCATGATAAGGTGGTGAGATGGAAGCATTGAATCATACTTTAAAAGGTGATTTCAGCTGAATCGAGACACCTGCTATAACATTACATGAATGACGCGTGTGAGGAGTGGTCTAATCGACTCAGACGGTCAAGTACAAAAAGAAGGAATGCATTTAATGAAGGATCATAAGAGACATGGACGAATTTACATCGTATTAGAAGACTCAGACGATCTATACTATAACCCAAGGATGATGCAGCAAGAGGTTCCCAAAGGAAGAGCAATGCGATAACGCACAAGACGAGATAACTCGGAAGGAGAACCGAGCAGGGCATCACTAGGGATACTATAGAACTTGTCCGAAGTAATGAGAAGATGTATGATAGCTCCACCAACTCGGCTAGATCAGGCATTACGAGTCCAATTTTCCTATAAATACCAGTCCATGTAGAAGAAAATGGACGTGTAATCTTAGATGGTCTTTTTACAGACAATTCCTAAGAGAGATTTAGAGAAAGAGAGCGTGAGAAATCTAAGTGATATCTTTAACTCTTTCAAGGGTAAGACCTTAATTCTCTATATAAAAACAGATTTTTTTTCGAGCAACGTGGTTAATCAGAGCTTCTGGTTGATTCTGGCCCTACCAAGATTTAATTTTTGGTAATATTATCTAATATCAACCAATAAAATTCGATGAAAATATTTACTGTCCCACAATATATTTTTTGGCCAATCACATGAAACAAAAACAAAATTACCTAAAACAACTAAACCATAAATATCAAGTTGCTGCCAAAAATATATTAAAAAATTATTCTAAATATATTTAAAATTCATAAAAAGATGGAAATAAAATCATATCAAAATATGTATTTTTCATCATGATTATACCAAAAAATTAAATCAATCATAAAACATAAATTTTAAAATAATATCAAATGTCCAATGTCCAATTACATTTATTAAAATTAAACCAATTTAATTACAATTTCAAACCAGAAACTAATTATAATTTCAAACTAGTAACTAATTTAACCGACACTAACTATGATTTATAATTATAAATCTAAAAGATTAAAAAAGCTTTGATAAAATTCAACTCAATGATTAAAATTTATAATTTAAATACATAGATTTGTGAATACTTACATGTAGATCGAACAGTGCTTCCTTCTCCGCAAAACAAAATGATCGTTCATCCTACCCAATAATCAAACATAAATTATTAAATAGAAAATTGTGATGAACAATATATACTGAGCAAAAATTTGAGAATGGGAGAACATAAAACATTACTAAGAAAAATACAATAAACAAAATGGATGAATTTCGATTTTAATTTTCTAAAAATGGTTAAATCCATAATAAAAAAAAATTATATTCCTAAACATGCAAGATATATTCAAATATTTTTGGACAAATTTTTATTACAACTAAATATGGCCATCTAAAAAAATATTATATTTCATTCCTCAAGAAAGAAAGAAAAGGAAAATAAACATAATTTGGACATGAAAATCTTCACGTGTGATTTGGTTGGTGTATTTATAACTAACAAATAATTGTAACTTAGGTAATTTCATATTTAAAAGAATATTATTTAAGCTAATATTTTATAAAATAGAAACACAAATCTTTAAAAGGAGGATTCTTTTTCCTTTTTACCTAATATACTAGCATCTTAAATGATTACATAAGAATGTTTGCCAATTACTCAAAGAATAATACAAAAAGTAAGATATACACGCCGAAATAATAAAATTCTATATTTATTCATATCAACATTATTGTGAGAAATTGTTTTTCTCTATATAAGGCGTTGGAGCAAAAGCCAAACCCCATTTTCTTCTAGTTTTTTTTTTTTTTTTTTTTAAATGTCTAGTTTTGTTGTCTGATACGCCTCTACTGTTTTGTTTGCGGCTTTTAGGAAACAATGCAGTCGATTGCTTCTTGTTCTTCCTCCTTGCATGTTGTTTCTCCGGTAGTACTCATGAAACATTAGAACTGGTAAGATTTCTCTTGATTTTTTGGCTTTTTTGATGCGCAGAATAATCTTCCATTTTTTATGCTTAAACCACCATTTGTAAGGTACTACTTATCCCAAGAACTCTTAATTGTAATCGATTTTGTTAATGCTGTGTTTTGTATGGAGCAAACACTACACCATTTTAAGGTATTAGCAACCTACCATAGATGTTGCTAAACGGGGTCGCAACAGGATTTTGCCGTTGCTAAACACGGTGTCACAATTTTTAGCAACGACATAAGCTCTGTTGCTAATCTCGGTCAGAAACGACATTTCGCAACGGCCCCTTCCGTTGCTAAATATTTAATTCGCAACAACCACTCCCCGTTGCGAATTTTTTTAGCAACAGAAAAAAAAAGGCGTAGAACCAAGCCGTAGCTTAGAATCAAAGACACGGCTTGAATCAAAGCCACGGATTCATTCTAAGCCACGACTTCATTCCAAGCCACGTCTCAGGATGTCAAAAGTTTACATGGAAATCAACCAGACATAAAAACCATTTTTGAAATCAAATAAACTGAGAATCCATTAAGAGTTTGAAAATTTACACAATCAAATAAACTGAGAATCCATGTAATTGAAAAGTTATACAATTTGGAAACAATATATCCACACACAAATAACTTGAAGGAGAAGATATATATCACTTTAAGAAGATTTTGCAACACAGATCCGGTAGCCTGAATTTTAACCTTTCCACTTCTCTTTCTTCCTTCTCCCAACACAAGACCTGAAAAATTTTGAATTTCAAAGATGCATAAAAGAGACAAGTAGCCAGATCAGTAAAAGAGAAAGAACAATAACCTAAAATAGAAGACGATCAGCACTTGCGTAAAGTATGTATTTTTCTTCTGACCACTTTGAAGTGGATATGGAGTCGTGTCTTCCTCGTAGGAACGACGCGAAACACGGGCTTCCTTCCAAGGTTTTGATCGCGTTGTTGACTCACTGTTGTTCTCGAGGATCTTCATCATGAACAAATGAAAGAATTTTGAGATGATAACAAAAGATGTCCAGAGATCTACCAACTCCCACATTCATCCACTTCATCAAACAATAACATACATCTCCATTCATAGTTACTTTTCTAGAATGAGAGAAGAAGATGGTTATAGCTAATTTACCTCTGACCCACTCAAGAGTTTAGAGGAAGTACGATGAACCATCTTCTGGACCTCATTGTATGAAGGTGTGATTTTCCTTGGTGTAGATTTCTTTGTTATAGTTGGCTAACAGAAATAAAAATTCTGAAGGACTGCCCTGCAAACAAAATAATATTGATTAAGCACTGACCTTGATTCCTATAAGTATACCATTGAACCATAGTGATAAAACACAAACAAGATGCTGCCAAAAACATATCTTGGGTTGTAAAAGGTGAAAAATTGAGTATTGCTTGCAGCCACATGAGCAGATGAAGAGAGAATTTGAGAAGATTAATACCTGCAGCAATTGGAAACCTCGCGATGCATGGGACCAGTAACCTGGAATAAGAAAATTTGAGAAGATTACTAAGAGTTAAATTGGAAAAACTTAAAAATGAATACTAATACTAAATAAGTTGGAAGAACATACTTGTTGTAGAATAGAAAACGCTTCAGAAAACAACGTGTAGGCTTCATTAAGCATTTACTAAAATAAGTCAGAAAACATTTATACCCTCAATTAGTCAACTGTCATAGTTTGAAAACCCATAAATAAGTCAGTTAACAAACAAAAACTGTAGTGACGAAGAAAGTATACCTCAACCAATCAGACCTTGCATGTTTCCACAAGATCCCTAGCTTTTGAGCATACCGGAATTGAATGCTTAATTACAGGTTGGAGATTCAAGATATCCAACGTTTGAAAGGGTGCTGCAGCTTCGAGATCATACTTGTGTGTGGGAATTGTTATGCCAACCTGGAAAATTAAAAAACAAGATTAACTTTTAAAAGAAATATAATAAAGATACTAAATAATCAAAGAAATGAGATGAAGAATATTGATACTTCTTGTAAAAACCAACTTAATTATTATTTTGAACTCCAAGACGAAAACAGAGTTCATTAAAATGACGCCATGATGTATACTTACCTTTTGGCACAGATTACGAATAGCTGAGATTTTTTTCACCCGTTGTCTTGCATCCTCGGGCAACTCAAACTGCATGACAGGAAGTTAAATGAAATACCCAGAAATAAGCATATATGTTACAATGCAGTTCAAGTCTAAATAGAATACCTGATATTTGAACTTTGTGAATTTGTAATTATCAGACCATAAGGCTTCATGAGTTATATGTGCATATGAAGACTGATTCTTTTTTTCAGAAGCTCCAGCTTTCAACTTTGTTTAGCCTTTGGAAGACTTACCAGAAGATTGATCCTGGAGAATAACACTGATGTTATACTAGATTGATCCATGGTCAAAAGAAAGGAACTGCGCTGGATAATGTAAAATGCTATCCAAAAATTTTCTTTGTCAACTAAACAAAGTTATATTACATTCCATGAATGCCTAATGCTTAATGGTCCTGACAAAAGACGATTCTAGATATATGTTCTCCAACTTTTACTGAGTAAGTTTACTTCCGATGAAATTTGTACTTTGCTACTTCTCCAGTTTTTTTATAACCAAAACCATGTAATGTTAATGATTGTTTGCTACATCGAAAAAAATTAAGGGGGGAAACTCAAAATTATAAAATTAGCTGCACAAAAATTCTTGATAAAAAAAAAAGACACATAAGTTTAGCTTCTCTACCTTCTTTTGGGATTTCGAGATGTGTCTTTGAAGATGAGGCACCCTTAATTTGGAAATGAACAACAACTAAATGACCTGATAAAAGTACAAAATGCACATCAATAAAATCCTCCAATTATCTTGCAGTGGAGTAGAAGTATTATATCTCTTTGCCAATACTGTAAGACATTTCAATATTTCACACAAAAAGCAGAAGAGAAAGAAATGAAGTTAGTAAAACAAAATCAGTTTTGCTTCTTGGACAGAAACCTAAGTCACTTAAGCATTTTAGCTAGAAGGCAAAGTTCACCATTTAGTTTTTGTTTTCCAATTTGCCTTATGCCTTCAACTCCATCCTGCAAGCATTTTAGCTAGCAGTAAATATATATTCAGACCGCATGAGATTCAAAATTGTGGTAGTAAAATAAAAAAAATTAAAGGAATATTTGGTCACCTAAGGTTCCATCATCACTTCAAAAGCATCAACAAGGCCTTCCACACCCTTTCGCATTCTCTTTTTCAACTTCATATTCTGAACCAATGGAAGTAAGATGTGGTACTAAAAAAAATTACAGATTCGATGCAACTTTTACTTATCAACCAGGGCCACAAGGAAAGGTATGTGTGTGTGGGGGGGGGGGGATTTCAAAGTAGAGTAGCTAGTATAAGATAATATCATCATAGGTCACAAAATGACAAAATGAAAATTAAGCAACATAGGATATGACAGACAAGCACACAAATCGTTAACAAGTTACAAAAACTTTGTGTTTATACCTCATTAGAACTTTTTGAAAATCCTTCACAAGAGTCTTCCTGTAGTCGAAAACCATATTATATAAGAAAACCACGAGAGGGTCCGTCGCCAACCTGCAATAAGAGAACACCAAGTTTTTCAAGAAATTACAACTGCGAACACTCAATGTCCCAACGAACTCAACCTTTCATATAGACCTCTCTAAAATCCAGCGTCACCGGAAACCTAAACAAGAAAGCTTGTAAAGAGTTAATAAATTATACATATGCAATTCCTGTAAGGAGCAATATCTGCGGTAAATTTCACAAAGATTGATGTAGATTACGTTTCTTCAAATAATAACTGAAGCCAAGCAGTGTTCAAATATTTACCTTGCTAGTAACCATTGCTGGTAACTGACACTCGTCACCAATTAGAATAGCATGTGATAGACGCATTTATGTGTCTATTTTAATCTCAATTATGTATATTGTTAGTACTCGATTTTGCACTTATTTTGGTATTTTATGTCTTTGTAGGTGTTTTTGGAGAAATAAGTTCTTGCGGAGAAATTGGCTCGAAAAGTGGCCTTGAGAGAAAATTACTAAAGGCACCCAGAAGACGCACTAGAGGCAACCCGGAAGTATGTTGGAGATGCCCCATAAAAGTTATACAGTCACCCCAGAGGAAATGCTAAAGGGACCCATCAGTGGATAAGGGGTAACCTAATTACTAAGGGGCACCCAACTGATAAGGGCTATCCTCTTTACTACTCACCACCACCTGTTAAAGGCACCCACAGCTTGGTTAATGGGACACCTTCTGCTTCCCCAGATTTTGGCGGGAAAGTTGAATTCAAAATTCAGTTTGCAGCGTGATTTTCAGGCGAGAATAGGGAGAAGATTCAATCGGATTTGATGCTTGAATTGGACTTGGTATGGTTCGTTGGATCGAAACAGGAATGATAGGAGTTTTTGTTAACGTAAAAAAGGAAGTTTTTATGAAAGTTTCCGTAATCAGGGAGGTGCGAGTATCTCCAGTTTCCTTTTATATTGCATGTATCATGTATGGAAGTTACGTAGAGATTCAGAGAAGACTCTACTTGTTTGGGAACTCTTGGTTTTATATTTGAAAGGTACGTGGAATAAGAGAAGAGATATCATCCATAAGATTCGTTTCTGCATGTTTGGAGAGTTCGGATATACATGGGAAGGCGTATGAGAAGAAAATAAAAAGCCGAGACCTTTGGGTGAAGAAAAGAAGATGTTACCTCGGGATTTTTTGGGTTTGCTAAGTATATATAGGTTGGTTCGTGACCCAGGAAGGATTATCGAGACTTTGGGGGTGTTTTCCGTGGAGAACAATTAGTTGCAGAGACGTGTTCTTCATCAACAGGGAGGAAGAAGAAGAATAACAGAGAACGGCACATAGGAGCAGTCGCAGAAACCGTGACATATTCTTTCAAACTCAATACCATTTGTCACAATTTCTGTAACAATTATTCAAAGTTTGTAACAGTTCTGTGTTAGGGTTCTTTGTAACAGTGGTTCTGTAATAATTATATCTGTTACAAACACGCTGTTTTATACATTCTTCTCTATTTAATTAACTTTTGAGCAACAAACATGTATTTTGAGCAAGTGGTTAACATGAGGAGCTAAACCCCATTGCTGAGGCGGCGGAGGAAGCCGTTTTTCCAATTATTGTGTGGTAAATTCTATTTAACTTAATTATTGCAATTCTTTTATGATTATTTGCACTGAACTGAAATTGGTTATATGATTCTGACTAAGTAGTTGTTTTTTCAATTGATGGGTCATGCTTAGGTTAAGTCTTTTGATGGTCCATGCTTTCGATTTACAACTATTGTTTTGAGAATCTACTTGTCTAGGCAATATTTTAAAATCAAACTGAATGTATGAGTTGCATAATTATTGTTATTGATTGAATCACTGATAATTGGTTGATGGTGGAATCCATAGTCTCAGTTTTCTCTATAATCTTGAATCAATCTTTTTAAATTTAAGTCTAAAGTATCCTTCACAATTCTGAGAGGAACGACAACTTTACTACCTTTTACTACAATACTATTGAAATCACATCAATTTTTGGCGCCGCCGACGCGGACTTGTTTTTAGGTTTTTATTCTTTTGTTCTATTTTACGTTTTCTTGGGTATTTGTGCTTTGGTTACAGGTTTGGATATTGGATCGAAAAGAAAGCTGAGCTAAAGACATTGGTGATTAACGAAATACTTGGAGTCAAAGACAAAGCGAAAAGAAATGAGGAAAAGACAAAGAATTTTATTTTTATTCATTTTTTAGGGTTTTTCGAAAAATGTATTAGGGTTTATTTTGTGTAATTTTTCTTTTCTTTTTGGACACTTTGGACTTTTGGACTTTGGGACATTATTTTTTATTTTTACCCTACGGAAGGGTACTTTTAAATATAAACTGTTTGTAGAGAAGGAGGACAATTACAATATTATCTATGCACCTCGGGTTCGTACACTGACATAGGAGTCAGTGGCCCGAGTCGACTACAACCGATTCATCCCCCGTCTGGAACGGGAGGTAAAATTTTAAACACTCGCGAATCCCCTGTATGCGAGTTACTGGACTCCTTCGTATGCATATATGTTGAGGAACTGAATACGAACATTTATTTTTCTAGTAAAGGGCAAGGCCTGGCCATACAAGATAAGGGTTCGGATTTCATCACCGTTCTCTTCTTGCCTGCCTTAGGAATACGTAACCTACGCGTACCTAAGCCTTAAAATTTTGACTAGAACTAGACCGATAAGGTAACGAGCTTAATAGGAAAGTCATTCGAAAAATATTGGTTACTCTTTTAAGCATACTTCGAAGTTCATGATGGTTTCTGTGAGTTGAATGCGTGACTGCGCCGCCTTGTAATATCGGTGAGGCCTTGGGTATCAAATCTCCACTAAGCTTCCCTCGCCTCGATTCAACTTACTTTGACTCGGATTGATTCTAGAGTGGTTTGCTTAAATTATAACGAATTCCCTTTCGAAGGATTAGAAGCTGGTCTAGAAACAATCTAAGTGGAGCCATCATGCTTTTTGTTTGCTAGAAATCAATAGGTTTGATTTGGTTGAGTCGGCCTTGATTTGTGATTGCTTAGAATCCCTTTCCATATTTTATTTTGTATGCCTGAACGTAAAAGAGATGCCCTAGGTATATTTGTTAAAGAGAAACCTAGTAGTTCTAAGCGTCTCGCTTACCTCAATTTAGAGACTCTGATTTTTGAAAAGTCCAGTTTTGAATGTCCGTCTTTTGCTAAGGAGAGAATCCCTATATATACTAAGGAGAGAATCCATATAGCACCATAAATGGCAACTTTGAAAACTTTGTTGAATCCGACTAGGACTACTCGTCCCTCATGTATCAGGTTAGCTGAAACGGAAGCAAATTATGAACTTAGACCAAGGACCTTACAGATGCTCCCAATCTTTTTAGGGAAAGAAAATGAAAACCCCTATTTTCATGTTAGGGATTTTGAAGAAATTTGTAGTACCCTAAAAATTAGAGATCTTGATGATGATGCTCTGAAACTTAGGTTATTCCCTTTTTCCCTAAAAGATAAAGCCAAATCGTGGCTATATAGTTTGGCTTCCGGGTCAATCCAAACATATGAAAAACTTACATCTGCCTTTTTGAACAAGTTTTTCCCTAGGCACAAAACATCGTCTATTAGGACGCAAATCTGCACATTTTCTCAGCAGGAGGGAGAATCTTTGTATAGGTATTTGGAAAGGTTCAATGATTTATTAGCCCAATGTCCTCATCATGGTATAGAAAAGGTCAGGTTAGTTCAGATCCTTTATGAGGGTTTATATTATTCCACTATGACCACAGTAGAGTCTATGTGTACAGGTGGGTTTGAAAACCAAACAGTTGATGAGGCGATGACATTTTTGGGTGAAATCGCCGAAAAGACCCAACAATGGGAAAATAATAGGGGACCCCAGAAAACAATTCTTCTAGGTAGAGAAAACGTTAATAGGGTAGAAGGAGGCAATGAATCAGATGCAAAAATTGCTGCTATAGCGAAAAGGTTAGAAGCTTTAGAAGTGGGTCACACTAGTGGTAGATTTGAGCCTTTTTAGGAAGGGCAGGATAATGAAGATCAAGCCAATGCTCTTTATAATAACACTAGATTCGATAACTCTCAGAAGTTCGACCCATTTTCAGAAACTTATAACCCTGGTTGGAGAAACCATCCGAACCTTTCATGATCAAAGGACCAGAGTCAAGGTCAGTTTAGTAATTATAATGCTCCCCCAGGTTTTGGTTATACTAAGAATCCTTCAGGATCGGCTCAGTTTAAGAATCAGTCAGATAAGAAAATCCTAAGCCTAGAGGAGTCTCTCAACTTGTTAACTCTGCAAACTACAAAATTTCAGTTATCCGTAGAACAGAGTCTACAAGCTAGTAACAGGATAGGACAAGAAAACAGTAAGGCTATTTCCAAGTTAAAAGACCAGGTTAGTATGATAAATGAATCTTTGAGAGAAAAAGGTAGGTTCCCTAGTCAAACACAACCTAATCCTAGAGGAGTTCATGAAATATGTGCAAAACCATCACATCAATTGAATGTTATTAGCACCCTTAGGAGTGGGAAAGTTGTAGAAAATCAGGTAACCATGCCCGATAGTGAGCATAATATAGTTCACCCCTCAGGACCATCCATAGCTGAGGAGACTGATAAAATTTCTGATGATGCCAATTTGGTTCCTGAGAGGCCCTATTTTATTCCTAGAGCCCCATTTCCACAACTATTAGTACCAACAAAGAGTGAATCCAACTTTAATGATATAATGGAGGTTTTTAAGAAAGTTACCATAAACCTTCCGTTGTTAGAAGCTATTAGGCAGCTTCCGGCTTATGCCAAGTTCCTTAAAGATATGTGTACGCGAAAGTGCAAGCTTAGTGTCCATAAGAAATCCTTTTTAGCCAGTCATGTAAGTTCGATCATTCAGAACCCCACAACTCCTAAGTATAAAGACCCAGGTGCACCTACCATTGCTTGTACGATAGGAAAACATAGGGTAGACAAAGCTTTACTTGACTTAGGATCTAGTGTGAACTTACTTCCGTACCATGTGTACTTACAACTAGGGCTCGGTGAATTTAATCCTACCAAGATAACACTGCAGTTAGCTGATAGGTCTGTTAAAATTCCCCGTGGAGTGATAGAGGATGTTCTTATTGAGGTCGACAAGTTTATTTATCCTGTGGATTTCGTGGTCTTAGATACCCAACCTGTACCTGAGAACCAGATACCTATAATTTTAGGTCGCCCATTTTTAGCTATGTCTAATGCGATCATAAACTGTCGAACTGGTATTATGAATCTATCTTTTGGTAATATGACTATTGAGTTGAATATTTTTAATGTCAATAAGCTATACTCTGAGCTGGATGACACGTGTATTAAAGAGGTGAACATGATAGGAACCTTAATTCAGGAGTCATTACCAAGCATCGTATCAGAAGATCCATTAGAGAGTTTTCTAGCCCACTTTAGCATGGATTTCGATGACGATAGAAATATTGAACAAGTAAATGACCTGTTGGATTCTATTCCTATGTTATATATTGATAAATGGAAAGCTAGGGTCGAACCATTACTAGATTCCGGACTACCTTAATCCCTTGTTTAGAAGAGCCTCCTAAGTTGGACCCTAACTATGCAATTTTAGGCTATTCTAAGACTTTCCCAGTTATTATAGCTTCCGATTTGGATAGTGATCAGGAGAGTAGTCCAGTGACCGTGCTTCAATACAATAAGGAAGCTTTATGGTGGACCATAGCGGATATTAAGGAAACAAGTCTTACTTTGTATAAGAATCAGATGCATTTAGAGGATGAACCACCTGATTATAACTTAGATAACGCAATGGACCTTTTTAAGGAACCTAACGGTCTAGAAATTAGGGATATTGTGACTAGTCTATTTAGAGACACCCAAAATACTAAGTTTGGGGGTGGACTTGGAATATATGCCTCTACCATTTCACAAGAAAATATTCATAGAGCAGTTCAGTTGTTAGAAACCCATCCTCTGGTTGATGTGGTTTATCTAGGATATGATACCCAGATTGACTTTGTTTTCCCACCAAATATTTTTCAACCAATTGTGGGAACGTATAAATTTCAGATGTGCCAATTATTAAGTTCTGAGACTAAACCTAATTATTTTAGGAAAATAGAAGTCACACATTTTCTTAAGATTGATCGCCACTTTCATTGTGGTCAATTGTGTGAGTCAAAGCTGATTGACTTTAAGGATCCTCAATTATTCAGGTTATTATTATGTGCTTCTAAATTCTTATTTGAGTTTTTCCGGACTTTACAACCTGAACATTCAGATCTTAGCTATGAGGAAATCCAACCCATGAAAATATTTTATCTAGACCCTTTCATAGAACCTGAACCTGAACCACAACTAGATATAGTTGTCTTAAATAGGAAACTAGATAAAGGTGCGCTTTATTTGTTAATTTTCTTGGCAGGCTGCAGATTCCTTTTATTTTTGATAGCTCCATTTGGTTTTGATGACCCACAAAAATTTCGGATATTACTTTATGATTCTATAAGGTGACTAACCCTTTCTTAGTCTGGCTGAAGACGTTAAACTTAGCACTTCTTAGGAGGTAACCCAATATTCATGCGACACGGTAATATCTTTCCTTAACTCTTTTGCTTCAAATGGTAACAGTTTCTCCTTGTTCATGCTTTTAATTTTACCTTTAGAACATTGAGGACAATGTTAGATTTAAGTTTGGGGGTATGGGAGAAACTTTTTAGTTGCATTGTTAAACTCCAGAGCCTAGAAATTTATGCTTATTAAGGATAGCACTAACCAATCTAAGTGGATGGAAGCATTTTGGTTGTAGGAGTTGAGGAACCAATCTGATTAGATGGAAACATCTAGAAGAGTCTATTCATAAAAGCACAGAGCTCAGGTGTTAGGAATAACATGATAGTTTCACCATATCTCGTTGAGTCCTTTTCACTTCTGTTTTTATTTTTATTTTTGTAAACTATGTTTCTCTAAGTGATTAGGTGGGGCTCACGATTCAAGTTGTTACCACTGCTAGGGTGAAATAGAGTGATTGAGTTACTAAAAAAAAAAAAAAAACCAGACCAATTAGACCAAACAGAATAAAATTAACACTTGGGAATAGCAATATGTGTGTGTTTTCCCTGTCTCCGTCGCCTAAACAAGCGTGGAATGCAGGATCCATGGGAACTATCATGTAATCTGCTGACAAGAAGCATGCGCTTGGATCCAAAAGATCTAATCATGCAGTTAAAAAAAAAATTAAAAAAAAATTTAAATTAAAAATTAAAAATTAAAAAGTTAAATGTTAATGTTCAGTGAATAAATCGACCGCTGGTTCCCTTGTATATGCCAGACGTGTTGATCTAGAATTAGGATTGTCGACCGCTGGTTCCCTTGTATATTCCAGTTGTGTTGATATTAGTCAGACCAGTATCTCAGTCCATTAGGATAGGTTCATTTTGGCAGTGGCCTTCAGACAGATATGAGAAACATCTTTCACTTAGTCAACATCAAAACCATCTATGTTTTCTATATCCATCTCTTGATCTATCCATGTGATTAGTTTTGACTCCGTTATATTGATGTCCATAGTGAGACTATCTGAGTAGAGCTATGTGACTTATATATGAATTTTAGTATGCTTGAGTGCAAACTCGTGTACAGTAATTGGAATTTCGCATCAGGGTACTTCCTCCTGTAGTCAATAAGTATGCCAACCAAGGAAATTCTATAGTGTCTTCCAAGGTTTTGTGTAGATACACTACACCAAAACCAGGATTTTCTCACAATGTAACCTGTCACAGTTTATTTTTCAGTCACTGATATACCTGTGATAAGTCCTGCAACAATTATAATTGTTGCTAAATTTTGTAATCGTGATAATGAATCTGAATATTTAACTTTTTTACTAGTCACAATTATATTTGTTGAAAATTATCTAGACAATCACAATTATAATCTGAAATGATGTTTCCACCCAAAAATTCCACCACATCTAAAACAACCCCGAATTAATCACTCTTACAATTTTGGTTGTCACTACTTTCGCAACAGTTATACAAAATAACAATTTTATTTAATTTCTAAATATCAAAATTTATATTTTTTTTAATTTTTAATTTTCTTAATATTAGAAAAAAGGATCAAGACCAAGTCAACACGCCATGACTTTGTAGGACATTTGACTTGGACATATACCAATCTTTTCTCTCGATTTTCTCGACAAAACCACAACAAAAATATCTGCTTCTTCTGAAGACTATGAAAATGACCAAACTACCCTTATCGGAATAAGTGCAATAAAAATTTCGAAGACTGTGAAAATGACCATATTACCCTTATTGGACATAAGTGCAATAAATATTATGGAGACTGTGAAAATGACCATATTACCCTTATTGGAAAAAAAGTGCAATAAATATTATGGAGACTGTGAAAATGACCAGACTACCCTTATCGAAAATAAGTAAAAGTAAATACTTTGAAAATGACCATATTACCCTTATTAAAAAAAGTGCAATAAATATTATGGAGACTGTGAAAATGACCATACTACCCTTATCGGAAATAAGTAAAGTAATTCTTACAGACTGTGAAAATGACCATATTAACCTTATTGGAAAAAAGTGCAATAAATATTATGGAAACTGTGAAAATGACCATACTACCCTTATCGAAAATAATTAAGTAAATGTTACAGACTTTGAAAATGACCATATTGCCCTTATTGGAAAAAAGTGCAATAAATATTATGGAGACTATGAAAATGACCATACTATCCTTATCAAAAATAAATAAAGTAAATACTTTGAAAATGACCATATTACCCTTATTGGAAAAAAAAAAAGTGCAATAAATATTATGGAGACTATGAAAATGACCATACTACCCTTATCGAAAATAAGTAAAGAAAATGTTACAGACTGTGAAAATGACCATATTACCCTTATTGGAAAAAAGTGCAATAAATGTTATGGAGACTGTGAAAATGACCATACTACCCTTATTGAAAAAAGTGTAAAAAATATTATGGAGACTGTGAAAATGACCATACTACACTTATCGGAATTAAGTAAAGTAATTCTTATAGACAGTGAAAATGACCATGTTACCCTTTGGAAAAAAGTGCAATAAGTATTATGGAGACTGTAAAAATGACCATACTACCCTTATCAAAAATATGTAAAGTAATTCTTACATACTGTAAAAATGACCATATTACCCTTATTAGAAAAAAAAGTGCAATAAATATTATGGAGACTGTGAAAATGACCAAACTACCCTTATCGAAAATAAGTATAGTAAATACTTTGAAAATGACCATATTACCCTTATTAAAAAAAAGTGCAATAAATATTTTGGAGACTATGAAAATGACCATACTACCCTTATCAAAAATAAGTAAAGTAATTCTTACAGAATGTGAAAATGACCATATTACCCTTATTAGAAAAAAGTGCAATAAATATTATGATATCTGTGAAAATGACCATATTGCCCTTATTGGAAAAAAAGTGCAATAAATATTATGGAGACTATGAAAATGACCATACTACCCTTCTTGGAAATAAGTAAAGTAATTCTTACAGACTGTAAAATTATTATATTACCCTTATTTGAAAAAAATGCAATAAATATTATGGAGACTGTGAAAATGACCATACTACCCTTATTAGAAATAATTAAAGTAATTCTTACAGGCTGTGAAAATGACCATATTATCTTATTGAAAAAAGTGCAATAAATATTATGGAGATTGTGAAAATGACCATACTACCCTTATTGTAAAAAGTGCAATAAATATTATGGATACTGTGAAAATGACCATACTACCCTTATCGGAATTAAGTAAAGTAATTCTTACAGATTGTGAAAATGACCATGCTACCCTTTGGAAAAAAGTGCAATAAGTATTATGGAGAGTGTAAAAATGACCATACTACCCTTATCAAAAATATGTAAAGTAATTCTTACAGACTGTAAAAATGACCATATTACCCTAATTAGAAAAAAGTGCAATAAATATTATGGAGACTGTGAAAATGACCAAACTACGCTTATCAAAAATAAAGTAAAGTAAATATTACAGACTGTAAAAATGACCATATTACCCTGACTGGTCATTTTCACAGTCTCCATAATACTTATTGCACTTTTTTCCAATAAGGGTAACATGTTCATTTTCACAGTCAGTAAGAATTACTTTATTTATTTCTGATAAAGGTATTATGGTCATTTTCACAGTCTCCAATCTCCATAATATTTATTATACTTTTTCAAATAAGGATAATATGGTCATTTTATTAAGAATTACTTTACTTATTTCTAATAAGGATATATGATGGTCTCATAATATTTATTGCACTTTTTGCCAAAGAGGTAATATGGTCATTTTCAAAGTATTTACTTTACTTATTTTCGATAAGGGTAGTATGGTCATTTTCATAGTCTCCATAAAATTTATTGCACTTTTTTTTAATAAGGGTAATATGGTCATTTTCAAAGTATTTACTTTTACTTTTTTTCGATAAGGGTAGTATGGTCATTTTCATAGTCTCCATAATATTTATTGCACTTTTTTCCAACAAGGGCAATATGGTCATTTTCAAAGCCTGTAAGAATTACTTATTTATTTCCGATAAGGGTATTATGGTCATTTTCACAGTCTCCATAATAAATATCATACTTTTTCCAATAAGGATAATATGGTCATTTTCACAATCTATAAGAATTACTTTACTTATTTCCAATAAGAATAATATGGTCATTTTCACAGTCTCCATAATATTTATTGCACTTTTTTCCAATAAAGGTAATATGGTCATTTTCAAAGTATTTACTTTACTTATTTTCGATAAGGGTAGTATGGTCATTTTCATAGTCTCCATAATATTTATTGCACTTTTGTCCGATAAGGGCAATATGGTCATTTTCACATTCCGTAAGAATTACTTTACTTATTTCCGATAAGGGTAGTATGGTCATTTTCACATTCCACATAATATTTATTGCACTTTTTTTCAATAAGGCTAATATGGTCATTTTCAAAGTATTTACTTTACTTTTTTTGGATAAGGGTAGTATGGTCATTTTCATAGTCTCCATAATATTTACAGCACTTTTTTCCAATAAGGGTAATATGGTCATTTTCAAAGTATTTTCTTTACTTCTTTTCGATAAGGGTAGTATGGTCATTTTCATAGTCTCCATAATATTTACTGCACTTTTTTCCAATAAGGGTAAAATGGTCATTTTCAAAGTATTTTCTTTACTTATTTTCGATTAGGGTAGTTTGGTCATTTTCACAGTCTCCATAATATTTATTGCACTTTTTTCAATAAGGGTAATATGGTCATTTTCAGAGTCTGTAACATTTCCTTTACTTATTTCTGATAAGGGTAGTATGGTCATTTTCATCGTCTCCATAATATTTATTGGACTTTTTTTCAATAAGGGTAATATGGTCATTTTCATAGTCCGTTAGAATTACTTTACTTATTTCCGATAAGGGTAGTATGGTCATTTTCACAGTCTCCATAATATTTATTGCACTTTTTTCCAATAAGGGTAATATGGTCATTTTCATAGTCTGTAACGTTTACTTTACTTATTTCTGATAAGGGTAGTATGGCTATTTTAACAGTCCATAATATTTATCGCCATTTTTTCCAATAAGGTTAATATGGTCATTTTCATAGTCTGTAAGAATTACTTTACTTGTTTCCTGTAAGGGTAGTATGATCATTTTCACAGTCTCCATAATATTTATTGCAATTTTTTCCAATAAGGGTAATATGGTCATTTTCAGAGAATTTACTTTACTTATTTTAGATAAGGGTAGTATGGTAATTTTCACAGTCTCCATAATATTTATTGCACTTTTTTCCAATAAGGGTACTCGGGTCAATTCTAGTAATCTTTGACCCGTGATGTTCAATTCTGATATATTTCGTCTTCAGATCATCCGGACGAGAAACTTAGGTCTAACTCTAGTAATCTTTGGACCCATGATGTTCAATTCTGATATATTTCGTCTTCATATCATTCGGATGAGAAACCAGGGTCTAACTCTAGTAATATTTGAACCCGTGATGTTCAATTCTGATATATTTCATCTTGATTCATCGGGTCCAACTCTAGTAATCTTTAAACACAGGATGTTAAATTCTGATATATTTTGTCTCCAGTTCATCCGGAAGAGAAACTCAGGTCTAACTCTAGTAATCTTTGAACCTGTGATGTTCAATTCTGATATATTTCGTCTCCAGTTCACCCGGAAGAGAAACTCAGGTCTAAGTCTGGTAATCATTGAACCGTTGTTGTTCAATTCTGATATATTTCTTCTTCAGTTCATCCGAAAGAGAAACTAAGGTTTAACTCTAGTAATCTTTGAACCTGTGATGTTCAATTCTGATATATTTCGTCTCCAGTTCATCCGGACGTGAAACTCAAGTCTAACTCTAATAATCTTTGAACCTGTGATGTTCAATTCTGATATATTTTATCTGCAATTCATCCGAATAAGAAACTCAGGTCTTACTCTAGTGATCTTTGAACTCGGGATGTTCAATTCTGATATATTTGATCTTTAGTTCATCCGTAAAAGAAACTTATGTCTAACTCTAGTAATCTTTGAACCGGTGATGTTCAATTCTGATGTATTTCGTCTCCAGTTCATCCGGAAGAGAAACTCAGGTCTAACTCTAGTAATATTTGAACATGTGATGTTCAATTCTGATATATTTCGTCTCCAGTTCATCCGGAAGAGAAACTCAGGTCTAACTCTAGTAATCTTTGAAAGGTGATGTTCAATTTCGATATATTTCGTCTCAGTTCATCCGAAAGAGAAACTCAGGTCTAACTCTGGTAATCTTTGAATCGGTGATGTTCAATTCTGATATATTTCATCTTCAGTTCATCCGAACGAGAAACTAAGGTCTAACTCTAGTAATCTTTGAACCTGTGATGTTCAATTCTGATATATTTCATGTTCAGTTCACCCGAACGAGAAACACATGTCTTACTCTAGTAATATTTGAACTTGCGATGTTCAATTCTGATATATTTCGTCTCCAGTTCATCCGAATGAGAAACTAAGGTATAACTCTAGTTATCTTTGAACCTGTGATGTTCAATTCTGATATATATCATGTTCAGTTCACCCGAACGAGAAGCTCAGGTCTAACTCTAGTAATCTTTGGACATTTGATGTTGAATTCTGATATATTTCGTCTCCAGTTCATCCAAACGAGAAACTAAGGTCTAACTCTAGTAATCTTTGAACCTGTGATGTTCAATTCTGATATATATTTCGTCCTCAGTTCACCCGAAAGAGAAAATCAGGTCCAACTCTAGTAATCTTTGAACCTGTGATGTTCAATTCTGATATATTTCATCTCCAGTTCATCCGGAAGAGAAACTCAGGTCGAAATCTAGTAATCTTTGAACCTGTGATGTTCAATTCTGATATATTTCATGTTCAGTTCACCCGAACGAGAAACACATGTCTTACTCTAGTAATATTTGAACCTGTGATGTTCAATTATGATATATTTCGTCTCAAGTTCATCCGAACGAGAAACTAAGGTCTAACTCTAGTAATCTTTGAACCTGTGATGTTCAATTCTTATATATTTCATGTTCAGGTTACCCGAACGAGAATCTCAAGTCTAACTCTAGTAATATTTGGACATGTGATGTTGAATTCTGATATATTTCGTTTCCAGTTCATCCGAACGAGAAACTAAGGTCTAACTCTAGTAATCTTTTAACTTGTGATGTTCAATTCTGATATATTTCGTCCTCAGTTCATCCGAACGAGAAACTCAGGTCTAACTCTAGTAATCTTTGAACCTGTGATGTTCAATTCTGATATATTTCGTCCTCAGTTCATCCGTACAAGAAATTCAAGTCTAACTTTAATAATATTTGAACCTGTGATGTTCAATTCTGATATATTTCGTCTTCAGGTCATAAGAATGAGAACATCAGGTCTATCTCTAGTAATCTGCCAACCTGAGTTCAGTTCATTGGAATGAGAACCTCGGGTCTGTCTTTAGTTATCCGATTTTTCTTTTCCATTTCCTTATTCTTATACGTTATTCGGATTTATATCAAATCGATAACTTTTGATTCTATGAGTTTTATTTCTCATTCTTCTGATTCATTTTCATTCTTATATCATTCTTCAAATTTGTACGTAGTCAGAGATTGACTTTAGATTCTTCAAGGTTCACTTCCAAATCTTTTTCGTTCTTTCGATTCACTATTATTCTTCGAGATCCATCTTTCATCTTATGTTTAATTCTCTTATTAGTCTGAATACTTTTATTTTGTGAAAGATCGACTTTGGATTTTGAGAGATTCACTTCTCATTATTTGGATTCTTTCCCACTTTTATACATTATTCCGATTTATATCTAATCGAAGGTCAACTTCTCATTACCTGGATGCAAAATCTGCCACATCACCTATATGACTTGAAATCTAGAATGAATCTCTAAATCTACTAGCATGGAGTCATGGACTATATGACTTCCGTATCGTTGGTTGTCAATAAGCTGAATGAACGAATTTATTTTAGCACAAAGAGAAGCACAAGCATCTCTCCCCTTTTTTGATCCGTATGACAATTCCAACTCAAATCTTTGTCGTCCAAATATTTTGGTCCCATCACCGTTCAAAGACTTTTAGATAATTTTTTTTTCTCTCACTACATTTTCGCTTCGCTCTTATCTCTTTCTCTGATTTCCTTTCCCCCTCCCTCAGAAGAAACCCTAACTCCTTTACGCCTCTCTCAGAAGAAACCCTAACTCCTAAAAATCTCACCATCTCAGTCTCGCTCTCTCTGTAAAAAAGTTACTGAAATAGTATATCAAAGCTTTGGTTTTTGTTTATGTTTTTTTTAAGCCGTGTTTGGCACCTTTGACAACATAAAACTTACCTAGGTTAGAGTTTTTTCTTACTTGATTAGGATTACCATGAAATAGTTAAGCAAAAATGTTGTTTGTTTTTCCATCAAATCCCGTAGGGTGTATGTTATATTTTGTTTGTCTAGTATTTAATTTTATTTGAAAAGATTTAATTCACTTATTATCATAAAGGGAAAATATAGGATAATTAAAAAAAAGGGTAAAAAATGGGTGAAGTGAGAAAAGTTTAAGGATAATTACCTATTTTAAAGGCAAAATAATTTCATATTCTTGGTTGGGATTTTGGTATCCTAGATATTTGGGAGAATAGTGTAACCTTACTTTTTTAGCTAACTAAAATTAGTGAAGGTTATGTTATTTCTATCCAAACTTAGAATAAAATGAAGACAAACACGTTTTGACGGTTATTTTGGAGATAACCCAACCTAGGATAGGATATCAAAGGTGCCAAACGCGACCTTAGGGATTTAAATAAACATCTTTTTTCCCATACAATCTCTTGAAGTCCAAAATCAAGATCGAAAACAACAACTATTTTTCCAATTTCATAGTATTCATTTACAGATTTTTCATTATTGATTTTTATTTTATTGTTTTTATCTGGGTCTGATTTTGGGAATCGAGGGCTTCAGATTTCATTGATTTTTTTTTCCAATTTCAGATTCCAATTAGGAACGAGGGTTTTGTTCACCGGCCAATGGGAGGGTTGGTTACCGCAACTCTTGACGTGGTGTGAGAGATATCGTGGGATTTTTACAACATTTCATGCTTAAAACCATTGTTGAATGCTAGGTCCTCCAGCCAACATGTATTAAGATAGAAAACACACATGTGAAAAGCACGCGTCACTCATCAGAGCCCTTGATCTCGTTACGAAATTCCCCGAGATTAACAGCGCAAGATCCCTAGAAACAAAACCTTATCCTATATCCTATCATTTTTTCCTCTCTTGCTCTATCCGCCTCTTTTTTTCTCTTTTCTCCTTCTGTCCTTCACCATGTTTACTACTCGGATTCATGTATTTTTACGAAAAATGATTAAGTTTTATCCTTTTCCCACCAAAGATCTTCGAATCAGCATCAGAATTTGTTCTAATAACAACACCTCATGAAGAAGAAAAAGAAATACAGTGTATGGAGGGATATTAGTAATCTGGATAGGTCTTTTTAGGGCTCATGTCGTCGATTTTTTTTTTTGAGACCTCTGATGCCTGGATAGCCGGTGGTTTCGATCTACTAATGTATGTTCAATTTTATTGATTTCCCAAAATTTTCAATTAGGGTTTCTAATTTTCTGTAAACTTTTGAGCTATTGAATTGATTTGTTCAATGAAACAGATACGAAGATTAACTAGATGAGGATGTTATGGTAAGTAGATGATTTATTTTGTTTTATGATAGGTTTTTTTTTTTTTTTGGTAAATTTGTTTGTTACATTATTAGTTGTAACTGTGAATATGTGATTTTGGTATTGATAGGAAGGAGAAAAAGAGGAGGTTGAGAATACCAACGAAGATGAGGAAGAGGAAGATGAACCAGTTGAAAGATAAATAATGGAAGACACCCTCTGTAGATTAGGTATCTTGTTGTTGGACTTTTTATTATATTGTTTTCTTTGAGTTAAAGCTTTGGTAATAATTGTGTCATTCGTTGAGATGAAAAGAGTATACTAACAATGGTTATGTTTTCTACTGAAAGTATGAACACACACCAGTGATGGTTTAGCTGGAGGTACTGACTGACCCACTTGAGGTTAGAAGCTGGAGACTCTTACCCTTTGAATTCGTTTTTACGAATGTATTCTCTGAAAATTATATGATTTTAGTCGGTACTTGTGCTGGGTTTGATCTTTCTGTATCATTACTATTTCTGGTGTTGGGTTTAATCTTGCTGAGATTATCTCCAACTGTAAGCAAATCGCTTAATTTTTACAATGGCGGTGCGATGACTATGGGCATCATCCTTATAGTATTAATGGTTGTTTTTCAGGGGATGAAACTGCATCCAACTTGTCAAAATAATTCCCTGGCAATGGTGAATAATATGTTGAATGTATGCTTCATCTTTCAAGTACTTTCCACAGCAGATTGTGATGTTTATTCCTAAGTTTTTTTATTTTGTTTTCTGTGTATCCTAGTCCTGTTTGCAAATGGAAATTCTTTACTTAATCACAAAATAAATGAAAGTCCGGTTATGGTTTTTGATATTTTTTGTTTGATTGTGTGAACTTCACATATAACCTAGCATACATCTCACATACAGTCGAGTTTTAAAGACCTTATATGATTGGTTTACTTTGTGGGTTCGTTCGATTTCCAACTAAGGTTGAACTTTGAAATGTTGCTATTAGTCTTAATGCCTTTTCCCAATCTCTTATAATTGTCCTTAAAATGTATTGCAGGTTATGGTTATGACCCTCATATTTTATGGAGGTATGAGGAAAGCATTCCTTGAACTATCAGGTGTGTCTAATGGTGTTTGACGATTATCATCATACAACTGGAAACCATTCTTATGTATTCAAGTTTATGAGGAAAATATTCCTTGAAGAAGACATCAGATGTTTGCTTGCAAACATTTTTGTTTTTTTATGGTTATAAGCTCCAAATATTCAAGTTTATAATCATGAATCTCTTCACTGAAAGTTTACACTAGGAGATATATATGCTATCAATGGTTGTGCAACCCTTTTCTTAAGGTACAGATTTTCCCATGTGAAGAAATATGAGGTTTGGAGATGACATACTTTCTTTAAATAAATAAGTTATTATTTCTTTTGTTGGTTTACATGTTGAATAGTTCACTTATATATGTAGGTCGAACTCAATAAGGCTGCTTCAGCCATTGATGATTCTTTTTGGTTGTTCAGATTCTTCCCCAGATTCTTACTCCTTGTATTGTTCTGTTTAATTGTTCAATTTTTTCTAGGATAATAACGCGCTAATATCGGTTCCGGAAGAAAAATTTAGCAACCAAGGAGCCGATACTCTTGGAAAACTATAGCTTGTTTGTGTGGTAAGACAATTTAAATTTAGTCTCTTCTTACATTCTCATTTTATACACGCATTACAGGCTCCAATTTCTTGTTTTTGTCCATTGAACAGGAAGATCCACTATACACTCATTACAATTGCTTGCAGTGCGAATTGAAAGCGATTGATGTTAATTCAATGGAATACTCTATGGTAAAACTCCGTTTGGTATTGCTCTCTTGTTCTTTCTCTGTACTGCATCCTTGATCTCACTTTCCTTTTGATTTTATTGCTCCTCAAACACTAGATTACATAACTTTTACTACTGTGAAGAGCCCTTGGTATTTGTTCAAATTTGTAAATTGTTTGGTTCTCAATTTAGTACTTTTTTTATTGAGATTTTCTAGTTTTGATAGTTTGTTGTTTGTTTTGTGCAGAGTAGTGATTTGGAAGAGATTGTAAATGTAACTGCCGAATGTGATTTGGATTCGAAACAGGTTTGGGAATTTTTTAGTTAGGTTATTTGGCGGTTAGTGTTTTCTCTAGTCCTATGAATGAAAAGCTGGATGTGTAATTTCTGTTTTTGTGTTTTTATTTTAGGATTCTGATTATGGTGAGAAGGAAGTGGTGGAGGGGAATGTGGTAATGTTGGAGTGGTGGGCTGACTGGTTCTCGTGTGTTTTGGTGTTGGCGGTGGTTGTCTTGGACCTGGAGGTTGGCTGCTAGTTGTGTTGTGTGTTGGGGTTGGTGTTATGGTTGATGGTCCTTGTCATGGGAACCAAGATACCTAGTATTCATACGCAGGGGGAAAATAGACTTCATAAGTTTCTGAGCATACAGATTCTTCGGGTAATTCAGCTGGCAATTAGAACCTCTTTCTTAATATCCTTCTTAAGATGACCTGAGAATGCGATTACATTTTAGAATGCGCCAGATTTTCATAAGCATATTTTATTTTTTTCTTTCTCTTATAAGCTGAGGTTTTCACTCAATCTAAATGTCTATTTTAATCTTTTTTATTTGGTTTCTGCTGTTTTTGCAGATCGTGGTTTCTACTATGTAGAGACTGTCACACTTTTTGTAGCCTTGAAAGTTCGTTATAGAGATAGAATTACAATCTTAAGAGGGAATCATGAGAGTCGGCAAATTACTCAAGTGTAAGTTATGCTTTAATCTTTTGTCATCTACCTCTTTGGTTTGTTTTGGGTCTGGTTTATAGATTCAAGTAGCACTAAAGCTCAAAAGATATATTAACACCAGTATGATTCACAAAATATCAGTTATGTAGGATTATTCTTTGTCCGGGATGTTTTCCTCTCAGTTTGTGCTTTGTATGTTCTCATGTTATACATCTCTTGAGTGTACCGTACCGTATGTTGAGAAGAATTTATCATAATAAGATGGTTTATGTTAGAATTAAAGCTTATGATCATCTAAAGTTTAGTGTCAGTGTTAACCGTTTTTTTTTTTCTGGTTTGTTTAGGTTTCATTATTTTTCTTGTATCGAGATTTGTTCAGTATGGTTCCCAAAATATCAGTCATCTAGGAGTAGCAGATGTTTTCCACTCAGTTTGTATGTTCTCATGTTATACTGCTCTTGAATATACAGTGTGTTGAGAAGAATTTATCAGAATAAGCTAGTTTATGTTAAGCTTAGAATCTATTCCTTGATTCGAGAAAATACTGGTTTGTATGTTCTCATGTTATCTCTGAACTACTAATTTTCTCTTTGTTGGAATAAACTATCATGGTTTGAAGAAACTATTTACTTTGTAGTGTCCTTTGCACATTCACATGACGTGCTCTTCTGTTGTGCACTTCAGGTATTTCTAGTGACAGACTTTGTCATGCCTGCAACCTATAGTCTTGTACCGAACAATTTGGAGAAGATTTTTTTGTTGTCTGTGAGCATACTCGAATAAGATTGAATTGTTTTTTTTTTGCGTAGATTTCATAATGAATCTAGATAGTTTGCAGATTGAGATGTGTCATAATGAATGTATGAATGGTAGAATGCGGATAGCTCGCATATTGAAAAAGAAGAAATTACAATTGTGTTTGGAGGTTTATTTGTATTTCTGGCCTGTAACCTGAAAGGGTAGGTCCCTGATAATGTCCTGTACTGCAGGCTCAGAATCTGGAAGGCCAGGTCCATGAGAAAGACCTGGGCTACCCATTTTTTTTAATTGTAATTTAAAGAATTGTCACAAGTATAACTGTGACCAAAAATGTGATAAAAAGCAACATGTGTCATCATCTTAATCTTTGTTACAAATGAGAGTAACAGTTTAAACGTTACGATAATAGTGACAAAAATCGACAGGGTGTCCATTGAGAAATTGTGGCAAAAAGTAGGCAACACTTATATGTGTTACAAAGAATCGTAACAAAAAGTGACACGTGTCCAAAACCAAATAGTTGCATACCGTGTCATCACCGAATTGTTGCAAAAGGGAGAATAACAATTAAATCTGTTATAATTACTGTGACAAATTAGCCACGTGTCTCTATTATAAAATTAGGTTAACTGTTACTATTAAATAACGTAACATTTTATAAATGTGACTGTAACCAAATTTTGTCACGGTATAAACTGTTACAAAAAGGATAACAATTAATATCACAACGTTTCTCTAACGGCGTATATGTGTTACAAATTTTTTTAGTGACAGATATACCCTGTGACAAAATCCAGGATTTGGTGTAGTGATAGCTAGGGTCTGGAGTATAAAGGTTTTGTGGGTACACCTCTGGTAAGCCCTCCCGAGACTATAACTCGGCCACTAGGGCCACCTAGGGGTTTAAAGGCTTATTGCATACGCTAAAATGCAATCGACGATGCCTGCGACAGTGAGTTAGGATTTTATTTTGTAGATTTGATTTGCTCGGGACTAGCAAATAATAAGTGTGGGGGTATTTGATAGACACATTTATGTGTCTATTTTAATCTCAATTATGTATATTGTTAGTACTCGATTTTGCACTTATTTTGGTATTTTATGTCTTTGTAGGTGTTTTTGGAGAAATAAGTTCTTGCGGAGAAATTGGCTCGAAAAGTGGCCCTGAGAGAAAATTACTAAAGGCACCCAAAAGACGCACTACAGGCACCCCGTAAGTATGTTGGAGATGCCCCATATAAGTTATACAGTCACCCCAGAGGAAATGCTAAAGGGACCCCAACATTGGATAAGGGGTAACCTAATTACTAAGGGGCACCCAACTGATAAGGGCTATCCTCTTTACTACTCACCACCACCTGTTAAAGGCACCCACAACTTGGTTAATGGGACACCTTCTGCTTCCCCAGATTTTGGCGGGAAAAGTTGAATTCAAAATTCAGTTTGCAGCGTGATTTTCAGGCGAGAATAGGGAGAAGATTCAATCGGATTTGATGCTTGAATTGGACTGGTTTTGGTTCGTTGGATCGAAACAGGAATGATAGGAGTTTTTTTTAACGTAAAAAAGGAAGTTTTTATGAAAGTTTCCGTAATCAGGGAGGTGCGAGTATCTCGAGTTTCCTTTTATATTGCATGTATCATGTATGGAAGTTACGTAGAGATTCAGAGAAGACTCTACTTGTTTGGGAACTCTTGGTTTTATATTTGGAAGGTACGTGGAATAAGAGAAGAGATATCATCCATAAGATTCGTTTCTGCATGTTTGGAGAGTTCGGATATAGATGGGAAGGCGTATGAGAAGAAAATAAAAAGCCGAGACTTTTGGGTGAAGAAAAAAAGAGATTACCTCGGGATTTTTGGGGTTTCCTAAGTATATATAGGTTGGTTCGTGACCCAGGAAGGATTATCGAGACTTTGGGGGTGTTTTCCGTGGAGAAAAATTAGTTGCAGAGACGTGTTCTTCATCAGCAGGGAGGAAGAAGAATAATAACAGAGAACGGCACATAGGAGCAGTCGCAGAAACCGTGACATATTCTTTCAAACTCAATACCATTTGTCACAATTTATGTAACAATTATTCAAAGTTCGTAACAGTTCTGTGTTAGGGTTCTTTGTAATAGTGGTTCTGTAACAATTATATCTGTTACAAACACGATGTTTTATACCTTCTTCTCCTTTTAATCAACTTTTGAGCAACAAACATGTATTTTGAGCAAGTGGTTAACATGAGGAGCTAAACCCCATTGCTGAGGCGACGGAGGAAGCCGTTTTTCCAATTATTATGTGATAAATTCTATTTAACTTAATTATTGCAATTCTTTTATGATTATTTGCACTGAACTAAAATTGGTTATATGATTCTGACTAAGTAGTTGTGTTTTCAATTGATGGGTCATGCTTAGGTTAAGTCTTTTGATGGTCCATGCTTTCAATTTACAGCTATTGTTTTGAGAATCTACTTGTCTAGGCAATATTTTAAAATCAAACTGAATGTATGAGTTGCATAATTATTGTTATTGACTGAATCACTGATAATTGATTGATGGTGGAATCCATAGTCTCAGTTTTCTCTATAATCTTGAATCAATCTTTTTAAATTTAAGTCTAAAGTATCCTTCACAAGTCTGAGAGGAACGACAACTTTACTACCTTTTACTACAACACTATTGAAATCACATCAGCATGCCATATGCCTTTAAGTTATAAGGGTATTGCTGATTCACACTCTCTAATTAACTGAGCAGCTTCATCAATAACCAACAAGTTCAGCGGATCCATTTCTACTCTATGCAAAGTATACGAGCTAGACGCTGTGTAGAAGATGAGCGAGGCAGATTGAAAGAAAAACAACCATACCATACTTCTGTCCATACACTCTGGAAGGACATGAGAAAGGGACTGACAAAGAGATCTTAGAGCATCAATGCATACATTCCTCATCTTGTACAGCTGAACAAAAATACAAGACATATACGCTTCTTTCTCATGCTTAAGGTAAAAATCAACAACTTCCCCCTGTGCAAAGTGCATCTCTATTTCTTTGTCATTAGCATTATTTTGAGACAGAAGAACTCCAAAAGAATCAAGCAAATTTCGAAGGCATACCATGCTTTCAAAATTATCCTTCAATAGAAGTCATTTTGTAAGGTGGGTGCATAAATCACTTACACATCTTTTCAAAGGAGAAACCACGGCTGTGTATCTATCTTTAATGAACCCAAGAAATGAACTTGGAATCACAGGGGTGGAATCATTGTTGACACTAGTTTTAGCCTCGCCAACTGATTCATTCTCCAACAAACGATATTCAGCAACACAGTCTTCAAGGAATTTTATCATGGATGTAAAGCATTTCTTCCAACTTCTGGGTGGCGCAAAACATTCCATAAGCCTGTCCACACGATAATCTAAAAAAATCTCCTTAATATCATCAAAAATTTCCAAGCGATTCGTACTCCCAAATAAGACCAAATATCCCAGTGAACATAACAACCCATCCTGTCCTCGATCCATGTGGTGAGGATTATCAACAAGCTTTAGGACGCGCAATTCCACTTCCTTAACTGCAATATTTGTTGGAGCACATGCAAGTGTTCTACAGCTCTTACTTAGGAGGGTGTACAACAAGATACTCAGAGTTTTAGTTTTACCAGTCCCGGGTGGACCCCAAATAAGTTTAATAGAAGACTTGTGATTGCACTGTGCTACCGATACAGAGCTACGCACTTAGTTTAATAGAATACTTGTTCATCCCAAGTGCTATCATCTTGTGAAGAACAAAAATTACAGATTTCTTCTACCTGCAATGCATTAAAAAAAGCTATAATTACGTTCTGCACTAAGTTGTCACAAACATCGCACTCGTCCAAACTACATTCTCTTTTTTTCAGTGCAACAGAAGTTATAACCGTAAAATAGGCATATGAAATGGAAGCTTTAAGCAAAGAAATAACACAAACGTTAATACCCATCAATATAACAGTTCTGACTCCGTACAGTATACAGTTCTTATAAGATTTTGTTCAAGGCATTGTTCAAAAACAAGTGATATTTAATAAGATATTCACATTTCTTATCGTGAAATTGGGCCGCAAAACTTCCTTAATGATTTGTAAGTTCCCAGACATGTGTAGTGCTTTCCATATTCTAATTTTTATAGTCATATTAACCAGAAACACAGCAAAAACAGAGTTCTGCATAACATCTTTAATCTCAATTAACTTTGAAGTCCGGAACTTTAAATAACTTGATAATTTATCATCTTCTGTAGCATTGGACTCCTTCACATCTTTCATGACCAAAGCAAAAGTACATGTCCTTACACACTGTTCCAAATCCAAGGAAATTTCAGGTACCACATCAGACAAAACAAAAAGGACACTGCATTTGGGAGAGTATGCCTCTTTGCTACTATCTATTTATCTTCCTCCAAGAATCAAATTTAAGCTCATACAGAAATGAACCATGTGACCCAGACTCCTTTACTGAGATTACTTCAGCAAATGGTGCATCATGTAACACCTCCATATTGGAAAACAACTCAGAACGAGTTTCTTCAATTAATGGTAAAGTGTAAGAACCAAGGTAATCCTCCGCTGACTGGAAACATTCAGGTATTTTTTCCACCTAAACAGTGTAAGAAGTAACTTATGTAAGATTTTAGAACAAAGGGATCGAAAAAGTTCAGTTTAGCAGTAAAGGATTGATTGTTTACTTAACAAATCCTTCAACCGGGCAATAATTGGAACACATAAACCATAGTTAGTCACTAGTCCAGAACCATAGTAACTGGCTTTAACTGCGCTGCAAGTTGATCAATGGTACTTGTCAAGGAAATGACACTTAGACATCCACAACTAGGAAAGTTACAAAAGAATACAAGAGCTAAATCTATGTAATCTGAACTTCTTTAAATTATTTTTGGAAAGGGATCATTGTACTAAAGATCGACATTCTAATAAAAAAAATCATGGTATGAGTGGACATATTACCATGTACCCGCTTGGAGATGACAAGAGGGATAGCCTCCTTAAGGTGAACCTGATCTACATATTAAGAGATTAGTATGTCCTATTACTTCAAAGTTCTATCACACTCAAAGTCGCAAAAGAAATTTTCAGTAATCAGAACCCATATAATGCTTAATTATGATATATTCAATTAAGCAACTTAGTGATTGATGGTTACCAATATCTCCAATGGTGCTCAAGTCCTAGCAAATCCTCGCAAACTCAGCAGATGGCATCCGAACAATAGCTTGATACTACGAATGTCCAACTTCATTTCAAAATCAGCAATCTTGTCCTAAACTATCTATCAACATTATAATTACACAATCAACATAAAAGAAACAAACAGAATCCATACAAATAAATACTCGAACACTTCTCTTCATTCTCCATGAAACTTGATATACCCACACCCGAAATTTCCCCACCAAATAACAAAAACAACAAAAATAAAATAAAGAACCAATTCTACAATAAAAAACACTTGAAATTAGCATCAACAAACCATGATAAGATGGGTGGGGACGTACCAAAACCATCAGATACCCAACAAAAACTTCTATCTAAATTGAAACCCTGCAAATCAACACCAACTGAAACATCACTTCGAATTTATAAGACAATGAAACCCAACAATGAATGATCTCTTGATCAAGAACCTTATGTAGATCAATCGAAGGTCAAAATCACAGAAAATCAGAAACCCTAATTAAAAAAATTGGTGAAGAATGAACCTCTACTAGTTAGTTCTTTGGAACTATAGGAAGTGACTCTTGATTACTAGAAGACGACCTCTAATAGATCTGTTAGGGATTAGATATTAGGTTTACTAGATTTTATAGATGGCTAGGGTTTACTCTTTGCTTTTCTTAGATGTCGGATGGCTGAGTGAAAATAATCAGAAGCTAAAAATTAGAAGAGGGAAATTTTAGAAGTTGATACAGAGAGGGTTTGGGTTTTCCAGAGGAATGAGGTTAAGGGAGAGAGAAATAAGAAGGATTGGGAGGGGGGTGGAGGGGTGGAGGGGGGGGGGTGAAGAGAGTTGTGTTTCTCGGAGCAATAAGGTTGAGCGAGAGAGAAGAAGAAGGAATGAATGGTTGGAACGCGTGAAACCACCGTCGTTGCTATTCGCAACAGAGCAACAACAGTTGCCAAATTAGAAACAGATAGTGGCCATTGCGAAATTTTAGCAACCAACATTAGCAATAGAGATTTAGCAACGGCACTAGATCTATTGCTAATCTGAGTTGCTAATTCCTTAAAATGGTGTAGTGAAATGAAACCAAACTTTCGCTTCAAGCTGGTCGGGTTCTGATCACAAAATTTAAGGTATTGTTATTTCATCATGTTTGTTAAACTTTAAGGTATTATTATTTCATCAGTTTTGTTAAACAATAGCCAATATTTATATTAAGATTTAAGGGGAAATTAATAGCAATTGTTATTATATTCAGTACTCTTTCCACAATTGATTGTACTCTTTTTTAATTTCATCTCTTGGTGTTTGTGTTTTTTCTAAATTTTAAGCTCAAAATGATATCCAAAGTGGGTTGATGCTTAGTGTTTCATAGTGAATCATTTTTGTAATTCATCCATTGATGTAATACTTATGTTTTAGACTATATATACTGATGTATACCAATTATTCTCTCATTTTGCATGACCCTTTTTGTTATCACGAGTATTTTTTAACGTATGGAATATGAATTTTGAATCCAGAATGGTTCTATTATAATATCCGGATCAAATAATTGTTATTCTTATAACCATAAGTTTTGGCACAAGGACAGTCAAAAAGGGAGGTCAAAACTGGTTAACTTTCTTTGTTATACTACTACATCTTTTTATTGTATTGTGATCTCCCTTACATATTAGGCTTTCCTTTTGATTATTCATTCCTTTGCACTGATGGAACACAAAAGCGAAGTCATGCATGCAGGGTATTTGTAATTTTATAATGTAATACTGGATTTTAGACCTTCTATTTTTTTTTGCGATCGTACCTATTTTGGGGTATTCTTCAGCACCCACCTCTAATTCCCAGAGTTTTGGAAGCAGGTTTTGCTAAAAGAACAATACATACCATCTCTTCATCTCTTGGAAAGACATATTAGGGAAAAAATAATGTAAGGAATGATACAGAGGATCAAACACGTAGACAAAAACTAAAACATGTTTTTTTGCACCATAGTTGTACTAAATTATCGGATCAGACCAGGGAAATCGCTCCCAGCTATATGTAACGATTAATAATTTAGAGTTCAAGAATATTTGGGAAAATGGGACATGTAACAATATTTTTAATCGAGTAAACTCAAGCATGAATGATGGCCCCAAGGTTACAAATGTTGTAAATTATAAAGAAAGTTGATTGTGTTGCTCCAAAAATGCGCATCCATGCAGCTAATGAAAATTGTGCACTGTACTTCTATGCGTGTTATGGTACTTAAAGATCATTTCAAGCAAATGTTGTATGCGTGGATAATAAACTTAAATTATTATCCACCGCACAATCTAGGGTAATTCATCTTACAATTTATGAGTACACATATTAGAGTCACTCAATTCACAAGTTCATATTATACAGTTCCTGTGTGTATCCATATGTAAACTCACTTAATTTTTTATTTTATTTTTTAAGCATTTCGTTCTCCCAATTTTTCAAGAAAAATTAATCTCTATATATCTATATTATAAAAAGAAGTGTTGTCTGTCTTGCGTAATAGAAGACCATTAATTTCGGCCATCCAGCGGCTGCTAATAAGAGTTGGGGAGGTTTAAATCCGTCCATCTGCTGGCTATAAGAGGTGTTTATCCGTCCGTTCGTTCCCCCACGTTTCCTGAAATAAGCACAGTCTGTCCGTTAAAATTTTATATTTCCCGATAGAACAGTGTTTCCGTTAATCGTTGTTTCCTGATTTGGTACGCTTCTATTCCATTAATATTTCTGCCATGGCATAGAACGGTTCTTAATATCACCGTGTTTCTGTGAAGAAGGGAAATCGGTTGGAGCAATTAAAGAAGAATTTGAAGGGTATAATCTTATATCTTTCATCATATGCATCCTTTAGCCTTAAACATAAACTTTCCCTCCGCTGAATCATCCTGCAAACTTTTTTTTTCATCTTTCGAATACTGTATCTGCAACCATTAGGGCTTCTCTATCAACAAAGGTGATTTTTAAATTTGAGGATACAAAGTTATTAAGTAGGTTCTCAGCGTTCCTTGCCTCACAAGAGGTAATCTTCCCATCTACAGTACCTTTAATATTGCTTTTTTGTGTTTATATTCGGCTCACAAATGCAATTTACCACTGACCATAATCCATATGTACAAGAATTGAACAATGTTTTTTTTTTTATGTACAAATCATGTTTCACACTGTATTTTGAAAGTATTTAGAAAAATAAAAGCTACTCCAATCAAGAACCATGAATTTAGATTGATATAAAAACTTGCAGCAGCGTGCTTAAGGTCTACTACATCGGCTTTTTCCTTTTGATCTTTCGTCTAGCATGATGAAGTTATGTCCTCAATAGGATGTTGTAGATGGGTTGCGTAAGCCATCCACTTCGATGGCTTCAATGGTAACAAATGTTTCTTGCATACGATGTCGTAGATGGGTGTAAATCTTTCTGGCTACACTCAGAACCGCCACCAGCAGAGCACCTTCTCTTCTCCATGTCTCTTTCACGACTTCTCTGCAATATCATGTCTCGCCACTAGAACTCTTTTCTTCTCCACTTCCTAGGCCTATATACCCCTTTTCTCTTGAATTTACAGCAGTAGATAGTTAAAATGTATTCTAGTATTATGTTGTAAAAGGTTTACTACGCAGTTCTTTAATTTAAAGCCAGTCTCTTCTGTCGTAATTAGGATAGATTAAAGAAACAATAAAAGGAGTTGGAGAAAGTTAAGCATCAAGGAAAACGAATTTATTTAATATCATGGTCAAGGGTGGAATGTCACAAAACTGGAAGGTTAAGCCTCACCTGTAAGATCAAAGAGAATATAAGGGACCATGGCCCCGACTAATTTGATTAGGCCAACAAAACATCGGGATCTTCCTTATAGGTTTAACCATCTATATTTCAACCTAATCACGGCTAATTTTGATGTGGGTACTACATTTGACTTCAATTTTCTAATCCACGGCCGGGGCCTTAGGCCCCGACTACTCTGACCTGACTAACTAAACATGATAAACAAAACTCGAAAGAGGTTGAGCCCCGGCTTTAGGCCGGGGTGATACCTAGTATGTATATAAAAATATATGATTCACTGCAGAATGATTTTAGCATTCACAAATATGCTTGGATTTACTTAATAGTATCACTCCTATGCTCTCTTAAAACACATTGCTTCGAGGGTTATTCTAATAATTTGGGGATTCCTCTTATAGTTCCAAGAGATATATTCTCAATCGATCTTGATAAATTTACTTAATTTGAATCCATTTGTTTAGTTATGCAGAAATAAAACACCGTTGTTCAATACATAAGAATTTCGAGTACAATATAAATCATTGACGCGAACGCAATGTACTGGCGAGTTTAAAACCACACGTATATTATAATTCATGCAAATTCACAGACTTAATTATAATTGATATATATATATAGAATTTATGTACATGCTACATATGTACAACTCTGGATTTAATAATTTGCGTGTTACTAATACTCACACATAATGGAAGTCCAGTTTCATATACGGTAAGCAAAGCAGCTAAAGCTTTTTCCAGTTCAACATGATTTTGCTCCACAAACATAAGTTAGTTCCTACCAAGTCTTCTTAGCTTTTTGTGGTTCTTATGAGTATAACTAACCAATAGACAATTAACAGGAAAAATAGTATGGTTATTTCAAAAAGTCATTATGAAAATCAAAAGGATAAGTTTAAGGAGCAAAATATATTAGTGATCACAGATTTCGTAGTTTCGATTTTCAAAGATAAATATAAGCATATCCTACAAAATGGAATATTATATATCACTATTCAAATACGTATTACCGTGGTTACCAAAGACTACGAAAATATTCCGTTGCATGATTTTAATTTTTCCGAACTAGAGGATATACCTATCCAATATATAGTTTCTCATAATACTCTTTATATATAATTTGTTCATGTTTCGTATTTGATTCTATTTTTACTCTGCTATATTAATTCTAATTTTTTCTTAAGTTTGATGATTTCCATGTTGTTTAGATTTATATATAGAGAGAGAAAAAAAGGCAAAAGAAAGTCATTAGGTTACCAAAGAAAATCCCTTATTGATATCCATTTTACCCCAATAAAATCAAACGGTTGAATGGAATCTTTAAAAAATAAAATAATACATCATGATCTCGAATGACGATTCTGCTAACGAAGTAAAGGACATAATGACTGGTTAGATCAAAAGGATAAATAAATATATATATATATATATATATATTAGTTTACAAGTCTAAAGAATATCAAAATTTAGAGAATGATTAAAACGACATAATTAAAATTTATAAATTTACCGCAAGTGTTTTAAAATGAAGATTTGCAAGCCTGGAATTGCAAATTCATTGTTCAGTATTTTTAGTTGATTTATATTTATAATTTATTCCTTGAATTGCCCTCATAGTCAAGCCTGGAATAGTAAGATTGAATCTGAAGTCATAAATGAGGTAATGTGCATCTTTTTCTATGGTGATCTTTGTTTCTTAACTTTATTCCTATGGTACTTATGATTTTATCAAATCAAAATATCAAATAATGCACAATATATAGACGTGGTAATAACAAGTTCATTTTTGTTGTCATTTTTCGGTTTAATTAGTTTTGGATTTTGTTGAACTAATTTAATCTAAATATTAAATTGTAGATAGACTTATATTGAAAATGTTGTTTTAAGCCAACATAAAGTGGGTTTTGATGGAACAAAGGAGTATAAGTGTAGAACCAATGTGATATGGATGAATTTTCATGCACATATCTGATGATTTTCTTGCAAAAGATGGTGGAGGTGTTTATAAGTTGCATCTTTTCTCTTTTATGGGTTCTTCAATGAGGCAGTATTTTTGGTGATGTTTTGCAGCTTTTCCTGTCAATCCTTCTATATCTTTTTCGATCAACATCAAACGAGATCACTAATTTCATATGAAGGTACATGTTTTCATGAAAGAAGTGGCGAAGATTTCAGTTCGGTGGCTTGGTCATGGAAGATGGCGGAGGTAGACTCTTTAAAGGGTTTCCGGCGGCTGGATATGGGTGACGTTTATATGAACATTGTGAAGTTAGGGTTAGATGTTGAGGTTTCCAGTTAAGGTCTTTCTTGGACACTTTATGGGCCTGAAGTTTCTCACTGTTTTAGGGCCTTCATCCCCTTGGTGGGGTGAGGGATGTTCAATCTAGGGTAATCACTTAGCATGTAGGGTTTCTTACATATCCCCTGTAAGAATCATTTTCTTTTTGGTGTTTGTACTATGTACTTACTATTTCAATAATAAACTTTTATTTACCGAGCAAAAAATAAATAAATAGTTATAGATGAATAGAGTGTTCATTTTGTACTTACGATCGTCTCTCTATTCATTTTTGTGCTCATCATAATCAAGATATTTTGTTCCAATAAATGATATTGGCAGTCAATCAATTTTCTTAAGGGTTTAATGCAAGCAGACACTTATGCATGTACCAAGAGAATGGTGTTGTACTCCGAGTGCCATAAAATCTCTAAAAATTATACAACAATGCCTATTCTTATACATTCACTCGAGACCTATATATGAAATACAAGCCAAAATTGAACCCATACATATGTTGATCTTCTGAGAAGAATACAAAACTATGCTCACTTTTGACCCATTGGTTCAAATTCTCTATAAAAATAGTTTCTCCGAGAGATCTCACAAACCAGAGCTTCTAGTTGATTCTGGCCCCGCCATTTTAAATATTAGCTAATGAAATTTGAAAAAAAAAATTAGGCTCACAATATATTATTTTACCAAACACATTTTAGAAAATAGTTACCTAAACTTACTAAATCTTATAACATTAAGAAATAAATATAAAAAAATATAACATTACCAAAAAAAATGGTTAATTAAAATTAAAATGTCCAACGTCCAAAAATAATAAATAAATAATTCTTCTTAATTAAGTGACCAAAAACATTAAATTAAATAATAAAATTTTCAATATTTTTTAAGAGAATCCCAGAATTAAAACACTTATTTTTTAATGGATAAAAAAGGGAGGTCTTTAATTTGAAAACTCTAAACAAGGAGATTTTGTCGATGTAAATAGTACTCTTAGTACAAGAAACTCAAGATAATGAAATAATGATTTTCATTCAAGACAATCCAAGAAAACAATCGTTTCTTAACAGGACAGAAAAGAATACTTTACGGCCAGGAAAAAGAGCACATGGAAGAATGTTAAGATTCAAGACTGAGAAGCACAAAAAAGGATGTGGAAGAATGCTAAGAAGAAGTTTTTTTTCATTGCGCTGCCTCCTTTGAACTTATATTTGTTTTAGTCTTTTTTGGTTTATTTTATTTATTTGCACATCAACTAAGATATTAGTTTTTTATTCGTACAATTATTATCATACTTACTGATGTAAAGTATGATAACAAGTGTCTAATATTCCGTAAACAAGAAACAGACCCGTCCATCGCGCGGGTGAAAAAACTAGTTGATAAAGAAAACATCTTCTTTCCCATGGATGTAGGTATTCATGGCCGAACCACGTTATATGCTTGTGTCAATCTTTACTTTTCATGTTCTTTACATCCTGTTTATCTTTAAATCTTGAATGTTAGTAGTTTTATAGCTTTTAGATCTAGTTGGGTGTAGCCATCAGAAAAGATCCAACTAAAGTCTCATCATGATCAACTTTGTAGAACTGATAACGAAAATGATTTGTGACTCCCAAAATCGCTACTCCCATTACTCCCAACATTAGGTGGCATACACCTAGGATAGAGTTTCAATTGATTGTGAAATATCAACTAAATATATATTACAGGATTAAATGGTAAGTGAGAGAATAAACTGTTTTTACTTTTGTTAATTCGTTAACATACTAAATCTGAATCTTCTATAATATCAAACAACGTATACTTCTGAATCTGAATATTTAATCGAACTGAGAGTCTTCTTCTTCTTTGAGAATCACCCTCTACATTTTCTTGAAAATAGTATTTTATCTGAAGTTCTTTGTATGCTTTTATAGATGGACGTGGATGGTGAAACATTCAACTATATTACTGATAATGAGGATGTGGACGAGGACGATAAGGATTTCGAGTTCAGAGGCACCGAGGAAGTTGATTCAAGAGAATGTTGTGACATCCGAAGCACCACAGTACATACAAAAACAACAACAACAAGTACAAGGCGCATCCCAAAGAGGTACAGGTAGAGGAACAAGAGGAGGAAGGGGCACACGAGGTGGACGAGGAAGAAGAGGAGGACGAGGCACACATATGAATGGCCATCTTGGCACCTACACGCCCTATCTAGGTGGTTCATATATGAGCCATCCCCATGAGAAATATATGAGTTCTCCTTATATACTGCATATGAGGTGTACCATTCCATATGCCAGTACTTTTGTTCCTTACACTGACCATCGTGTAGTCGGTAGTCCCATATGGAACTCCTATGGTAAGTAGTATATGCAAATTGTCTATGCCAATTTTTGAAAGAGTTTTCTATTGAGACTCTTATGTAGTGTTATTTATTTTGGTTCTTATCCAGCGAACAATGGTCACTTCACAAAAATTTGGCAGTACCCCAACAAATAAAAACCCTATTTCATTCTCAAAAATGCTGGTAAAGTATAATTTTATTTTACTCAAACCTTGTTTTTGTTGTCTTTTAATTCAAAACCTTCACTACAACCTTTATTCATTATTATGGATTTTTTTTTCCACTAAATAGGAGTCGAATCCGAACCCATGGGGTCTTGTATAATGAAGTTTCACTTAGCTTTTGCAAGATATCAGATCTTCAGTTTGATGCCGATCGACTCTTCAAGGACGTTGTTATGTTCAGAATGACAGTGCTACCTTGTCTGCAAGACAGAAAGGGTTTTCGCAGATATTTTGGGAGTCACAAATCCTATATTTTTTCCTTTAAGTTTTATAATTCTGCTTAGTTTTGAGTATTACTGAAATTTTCTTGTCATGCTACAGTTGTTTCTACCTTAATTCACAAGGTGGTTGCTTGCAATTAGACTTGAATTTTTTTATGAATTCAAACCAATGTTTTTATTTTAATACATATCTTCTTCTTTTTTTTCTTCTTGGAATTGATGATTGTAACATTTCAGAGATAACTGCACAATGCGAGTACTGCGATAAGACTAAGATGGAGATAACAGCCTGGTTAGGCTGTCGCAAACTTGCAATGGATTATTTGATGTTTCTCTCCTGCATTTACTGCAACTGTGTTAGGCTGTCACAGGCTCTTTTTCCTGCAATTCTCTGACTGCAACCTGCATGTTGCCATAATGAAAAGATAAGACTGCATATGTGTTATGTGTTCCAATATGGTTTCATACAGTTTGATTAAAACAAAGAAATTCATGAAATACTCCTCTCACCAATAACCGTCAGGGGTTAGTCTAGTTGGCCAGGAGCCTGACTCTCAAGTAGGAGGTCAGCGGATCGAGTCTCCGCTCATGAGTTTGGAGATCTCATGAAATACTCCTCTTATGTAAATACTTATATCTTTGTTGTGAGAATGGGCCGGGTCTGCTCAGGGGAGTAGGCTCGGTGGCTACGCTGACGGGGGGCAGGACGGGCCTATGCCAAGTTTCAAAAAAAAAAAATCATTTTGTACAGCTTTATAGCGCACAATGAAGGGGATAAAAACCAGAATTCTCCTCTGTTTGAATTGGAATGGAGGAAGTTGCATCTGACATACGCTGAAAGTGAGCCTGGAAAATATTGTATCTTAGCCTTTAAATCTAATCGACGGCTAAAAGAATGAACAAAAAGTTAACAATTACTCCCTCCGTACCACATATATAGACGGAGTGGGACAATTCTCTTAGATTAAGAAAATTGCTTTGAATTCCTAATTTTCCATACCTTTTCTTATTTTACCCTTTGTCCTATTCTTAACACAATTTTCCATACACAATAAATGGGGGTATTTAGGAGAAATTATATTTTGGAAATAGGACTCCGCCTATCTAGTGGAAAAAATTAAAATTAAAATTCCGCTTATATAATAGGTACGGAGGGAGTAATTCTCTAACCTCCTATTTTTTTGGTTGATATATCGATGAGATATTTTCACAACTAATTGAAACTCTATTCTAGGTGTATGCCACCTAATGTTGAGAGTAATGGGAGTAGGGATTTCGGGAGCCACAAATCATTTTCGAATTGATAAAGGTTGAACTGGATATACAACTTGTCACGAGATCTCATACGACATTAGGAAAATTATCTTTTCACGGTTGTTAAATACAGGTACCATTATAAAATTGGCCGTTAGATTATGGATTGGTACTCACTCATCTTTATCATACTCGTCTTTAGCAATCATATATTTTTTGGGTTGTTTTAAAAGTCTGCGACATATTTCTTATTTTTACAAGTCACCCGACACACCTGATCCGCATGACTTAGTGAACGAAAATGATTTAGCTCCCCTTGTGACACAATCTCGCCCAACCATCTGCTTCGGCTCCCCTTGGTAAGGTTACCAATGAAGCTCGCTGATAGGCTAACATAACAACCTGTTCAATTAATGTAGTGGTATGTCGTTGGAGCTTAGCTAATACCACTGTCAACACTGTTAGTGGTTTGTCCAAAGACATACAAGAGGAAGATATTACTGCTGATAATGTGGTGTAGGTTAAGGGACACTAAGCAGTGAAGGTTTAGGAATTCCAGCTCATAACAGGCTGTCATGCCGCCGTTGTTTATAGTTGGTCTTTGTCACATGATTTCTGTGACTGTAATGTTCTTACCATTACTATATAAATATGTAAGAACAAGTACTGAAGGTTGTAATGTCAATTTTAATGTTGTGTAATGAAAGAAAGTATTTCTACTAATCTGTAATAACACACTGTCTCTATGGTATCAGAGCAGGAGGGTTATCTTCAACCTATAATTCGATCCTATCTTCAATTTAGTGTGTTTCTTAAGAAGATTATCAAATTCATCTTCTTCTTTGATTCAAGATTAGTATTCTTCCGCTGGATTTTTGGTTGAAGCTTCCTCATCAATTGCTTCAACTTATTCACTTTACTGCTACTACAGTAACGTTTTCTTTGCTTTCTTTCGTTAATCTTTCTCTTCAATCTAGATATTGTTTGTTTTAAATGGAAAATCCAACTGCAAATTCCTTCTCCAAAGTTCCTATTCATCATCTTACTCACTTTGTCAACCTAAAACTTAAGGAAGACAATTTCATTACCTGAAAGCATTTACTTAATCCAATCATTCAAAAATATAAACTCATGCGATTCTTGGATGGATCTTTCTCGTGTCCTGTTCAATTTACAACTCGGCGCAATCAAGAAAATGGAATTGAAAATCCATTATACACGGATTGGATGGATGAAGATTCTTCAATTATCATGTGGCTAAATTCTACAATCTCAGATACTGTTATTGCTTACTTCTCCACCTCCACATCTTCTCATCAATTGTGGACGAGTATTGAAGATCGTTTTGCAAGAGCATCTTCAACTCACTCAATACAACTCCGCACCAAATTACTTTCTTTAACTCAAGGTAATAGGTCAATTCCATCACTGATCAATGAGATCAAGAGTATATCAGATCAGTTAGCATCTGCAGGAGAGGTAGTCTCTGATAAAGAACTTGTGGTAGTCACCTTGAAAGCTTTAAGTCCGATTATATACCATTTGCCACTGCTATGAGACATAGAAGTCCACCTGTGACTTGTGTAGAACTTCATAATAACTTGCTTAGTGAAGAAGCAGTTATTACTGATAGAGCTAAAACAGTGAAGAATGAAACTGAGGCAAAAGCTTTTTTAGCCAACTCACATAGAGGAGCTTTTAGAGGAACTTATAATTACAGAGGAGGAGGTTATAGAGGCAGAGGCTCTTCTGGTAGATATCCTAATCCTGCTATGTTCTCAAGATCTCAATCTGGGAGAGGTTATGCTGTACAAGAAGATCCAGATGTCGATATGTATTGAACCAGGTCATAAAGTGATGTGTGTACTCATAGGCTTCATTTCACTTACAAAGGCAAGCAACCACCTCGCAAACTTGACTGCCATGTTAGCTGCTGCAGACATCTTTGATACAGATGAGTGGATAGCCGATAGTGGTGCAAACTCTCATATTGCTTCTTCTTCGTTGGCTTGCAAGAACTCACACATTATGATGGTGCTGAGGTTATAAAAACGCAACAGGTGAAGGTATGCCTATAACTCATCTTGCTAATGCTAGTAAACATGTGCATGAGCATTCTTTCAATCTTAGTGACATTTCAATAGTACCAAAATCTTCTCATAATCTACTCTCTGTTCACAAATTTACTGCTGACAATAATTGTTCCATAACTCTTGATTCTGCTGGTTTTTCCGTGAAGGACTTGAGCTCAGGAAGACTCTTTTCCAAGGGCCACATAGGAATGGTCTTTATCCAATTCACTTCAATCCATCCACCTATGCTCTCTCATCAACAATAACAGATCATACTCTACTTCACAAGAGATTTGGTCATCCATCTTTTCAGACTTTTCAAAAGATTTGTAATCATCTCAAAATAAAAAATATAGCTAATAAACCATTTACTTGCTTAGATTGTAAAGTTTGTAGAAGTCACAAACTACCATTTCAACTTTCTGTAGGAAACACTCAACATCCTTTGGAGTTGTTGCATATGGATCTTTGGGGTCCTTGTCATGAACAATCAGATCTGGTTCTCTCTATTATGCTAATATCATAGATGATTACACAAAGTATTGTTGGGTTTTTACCCTTAAATTCAAAAAGCTGACTTCAAACATGCTTTTCATTCCTTTGTCACAAGAATTGAAACTCTTTTATCCTGTTCAGTTATCACAATCGAACCGACAATGGGGGTGAATTCCTAAATGACTTTCTCAATTCTTTTTGTGCTCAAAAAGGTATTACTCATGAACTTTCTTGTCCTCACACACCAGATGTAATGGTGTTGCCGAAACTAAACATAAGCACTTACTAGAAGTCACTAGAACTCTCTTATTTCAGTCTGGTCGCCCTCTTCTTATTGGGTTGAAGCATTACTCACTGCTAATCATCTTATTAACAGACTTCCCACTAGAGCCATCAAATTTGGAACTCCTTTTGAAATGCTTTTTCATAAAATTCCAGATTATAATTTTTAAAGTTTTTGGGTGTTCTTGTTTTCCATGGTTAAAACCCTACACTTCAAACAAACTTGAACCAAGAAGTAAGCATTGTGTCTTTCTAGGCTATAGTTTATGTCACAAAGGTTATAGATGCTTAGACCCATCTACGGTACCGTGTACATATCTAGGCATGTTACATTCAATGAGACTTCTTTTCCTTTTAAAGATGCTCTCTCCACTTCAGCATCTATTACTGATTTATTTGATTCTTCATCTACTTCATCACCAATTCTACATTGCAAGATTTTTCTCAGACTTCTTCTTTTCCTGTCACTAAGAATGCTCATCATATGACCACTAGAGGCAAGAATGGCATAAGAACACCAAAATCTTATTTTGCAACCAAACATCCTATGCAGCTTGCTTTGTTGACTAATTCTATTTCAGTTCCTACTTGTATTTCTGTTGCTCATAAACAACAAGTTTGGAGAGTTGCTTCTGCTAATGAATTTACAGCCTTTACAAAATCTGGAACTTGGTCTCTAGTGGATCCTTCTCAAGCTCAGCATGTAGTAGGTTGTAAATGGGTGTTTAGAGTCAAATACAAGGCAGATGGTACTATTGACAAACATAAGGCAAGGCTGGTTGCTAAGGGGTATCACCAACAGCATGGTATAGATTTTGATGAAACATTTAGTCCAGTTGCAAGGCCAGCCACAATAAGAATCATTTTTACTATGGCAATTCAATTTGGTTGGAAGATACATCAATTGGATGTAAGCAATGCATTCCTTCATGGTGATTTGAAAGAAACAGTGTATATGTCTCAGCCACCAGGTTTTATTGATCCTGAGAAGCCACATCATGTATGTTTATTGCACAAGGCTATATATGGATTAAAGCAAGCCCCTAGGGCATGGTATGAAAAGTTAAGTACAGCTCTCTTGGCTTTGAAGTTTGAAAATTCAAAAGCTGATCCATCTCTCTTTGTGTATCATGATGGCTCAAACATTACAATGGCTCTCATTTATGTGGATGATATTCTTCTTACTGGGTCTTCTCCATCTTTCTTATGCTCAGTGATCTCTACTCTCCAAACTCAGTTCCCAATCAAGGATATGGGAGATGTTCACTATTTTTTGGGCCTTCAGGTTCAAAGGGATTCTGACACTTTGATTCTTTCTCAAACAAAGTATGCTGTTGACTTATTAAGAAGATTCAATATGGAAGGTGCAAAGGCTTGTCAAACACCCATAGCAGTTTCAGAGAAATTGTCCAAGGATGCTGGTGAATTACTTGAGGATCCTTCTGAGTACAGATCCTTAGTGGGTTTTCTTCATTATCTAACATGGACTAGACCTGAGCTGTCCTATGCAGTGAATTTGGTTTGCCAACATATGCAACATCCCAGATTACCTCACTTGCTTGCTGCCAAAAGAATACTCAGATATGTCAAGGGTACTCTCAATTTTGGTTTGAAGTTCACAAAGGGTTCTACTTTTCTTTTTGGGATTTTCGATGGCAATAATGGCTGTATTGATGATAGAAGGTCTACAGGAGGTTATTGCATTTTCTTAGGACCAAATGTGGTGTCTTGGTCATCCAAAAAGCAGACAACAGTTGCCAGGTCAAGTACAGAGGCAGAATACAAAACACTTGCACATAGTGCAGCTGAAATTGTGTGGATTTGTTATCTACTTCAGGATTTACACTTCCCTATCACTGGTATTCCTAAACTTGCTTGTGATAACATTAGTTCTCTGTCTCTTGCCTCTAATCCAGTTCAACATTCCAAGATGAAGCATGTTCACTTGGACTATCATTTTATTAGAGAACTAGTGCAGTCCAAGGCTTTAGATGTCTTCTATGTGAACACATTGGATCAGCTGGCAGACATCTTTACTAAGCCACTTCATGGACCCAGATTTATTGATATCAGATCCAAGCTCAATGTTCTTGCTGCTCCCTTGAGCTTGAGGGGGGATAATACCACTGTCAACACTGTTAGTGGTTTGTCCAAAGACATACAAGAGGAAGATATTACTGCTGATAATGTGGTGTAGGTTAAGGGACACTAAGCAGTGAAGGTTTAGGAATTCCAGCTCATAACAGGCTGTCATGCCAGGCTGTTTACAGTTGGTCTTTGTCACATGATTTCTGTGACTGTAATGTTCTTACCATTACTATATAAATATGTAAGAACAAGTATTGAAGGTTGTAATGTCAATTTTAATGTTGTGTAATGAAAGAAAGTATTTCTACTAATCTGTAATAACACACTGTCTCTATTAGCTTGTTAGGTTTCCAACTAGTTTCATGTAATAATATTTAACCATAAATAAATGAAAAAAAAATAATATATTAATTTAGAGAATATTTCCTATTAATGACGTCAATAAATTGAATTTGACTCATTTAATTTGAACGATTTGGAATTTGAAGTGACTACAAAAAATTAGATATTCATTGGAATATAATTTGTTACAATATAATAACACAACTCCGGGTCTCATGAGTGCATTACAAACTATTGGGGATGAAATACAATTAGATTTGAACTTCAAAGAAAAACAAGCAACTATTGATTTATGGTTTCCTAAAGCTTGATATGCATAAAAAAACTTTTCAATTTTCTTATTAATAATTATTAATTTATATAATATTTGGGACCTATAAATATTTAAGGGAGATTTTTGAAAAGTATTAAATTATTATATTGTCAAAATTATTATTTTAGCAAGGCCCAAGAAGGGACTAATAAATTTTATTATTTTAACAAAATTATTATTTTAGCGAATATTAATTTACAGAGGTTCTACTTAATAGATTATAAACTAAAAATTTAAATGACAGCATAATTTTGTCAAATTGACTGCAAGCGTAACCTATCAAATCAAAAACATTAAAAAATAATAATACCATTGCTAACTAAGAAAACTGAAACTACAAAATAAGTTACTTCGTAAAACATATGCAGAGCTGTGGTCTCTACAATACTGGCTCATGGAAAACTATGGACGTCTTCGCCGACTGAATGATGACAATGATGGAAACTTCATGAAACTTTTCTTAGACGATCTCTTTTGTGGAGCATGATCTTCCGTGTTTCCTTCCACCACTTCCTCCTCTTCATCATCATCGCCGTGATTAGGGACTTCAGTTGGTTTACTTGCATCACCATCAATAGATTTCGGGACTCCGGTAGGCGTACCAGCATCACGTTCAACAGGCTTCGGGACTCCGCTAGGTGTACTAGCATCACCTTCAATAGGTTTCGGGACTCCTCGACGTCTAAAAAATGGATCACCAGGTTGTGGGAATCCGATAGGCATACCAGCATCACCTTCAATAGGTTTTGGGACTCCTCGACGTCTAAAAAATGGATCACCAGGTTTTGGGAATCCGGTAGGCATACCAGCATCACGTTCAATAGGCTTCGGGACTCCGCTAGGTGTACTAGCATCACCTTCAATAGGTTTTGGGACTCCTCCACGTCTGAAAAATGGATGACCAAAAAATGGAACGCGACCATCTTCCCGATCACACCTTTCAAAAAACTCTTGAGCATCTTTCATTGAGTTTGCAAAAAATGGATCATCCTCAAATGGATGACGTCCCTGACGCATCATTTCTAAGTGCTTTCTATTTTCTTTGTCAGCTTCTACGAACCATGGATCACGCTCGAATGGAGAATTCATTATTGGAATATTTTAAACTGCGCTAAGGGGGTCCTGGGGGGCGTATCCCCCCAGGCTGTGGTCGATGATGCGAAGTTTGACAAAGTGGCTTTGACATATGGTTTTGTTGTTAATGATGCGGATAAATGTATCTATAGTAAGCATGATAGTTCTGGATGTGTAATTCTCTGTTTTTATGTTGATGATATGCTTATTTTTGGATCTGACATATATCGTATTGAAGAAACAAAGAAGTTTCTTAGTTCTAACTTTGACATGAAGGATTTAGGAGAGGATGATGTGATCTTAGGAATCAAAATCCTAAGAAAGGGAAATGAGTTGGCTTTAACCCAATCTCATTATATTGAGAAATTTCTCAAGAAGTATGGTCATTTTGATGACATCCGGCCCGTCACTCCTTTGGATCCTAATGTAAAGTTAAAGAAGAACACTGGACGTGCTCACGCACAACTTGAATATTCCAGTGTTATTGGAAGTCTTATGTATGCCATGCATTGCACAAGACCGGACATAGCCCAAGCAGTGGGATTACTATGTAGTTTTTCAAGTAACCCAGGAGTTGAACACTGGAAAGCAGTTTCAATAGTGTTGGCTTACTTGAAAGGAACCATTGATTATGGTTTGCATTACCAAGGATATCCCGTTGTATTAGAAGGGTACAATTGATGCAAATTGGAATGATGTAGAATCCAAATCCAAGTCGACTAGTGGATGGATATTTACATTAGGAGGTGCTGCTGTGTCTTGGAGTTCCAAGAAGCAAACCTGCAATTCTGATTCAACAATGTTGTCAGAATTGATAGCACTTAGGGATGCATGTAAGGAAGGAGAATGGCTTAGAAACTTACTTGAGGAGGTCCCATTTTGGAAGAAGCCAACTCCTGCAGTCTTGATTAATTGTGATAATCAGGCTACAATTTTTAATGTCTCTAACAAGATATAATGGGAAGTCAAGACATGCAAGTCTTAGACATCAAATTGTGAGACAACTACTCAAAAGGGGAGTAGTTTCGGTTAACTTTATTGAATCAAAGAAGAACTTGGCAGACCCATTCACAAAGAGTCTACCAAAAGCAGTGTTTTCAATAAAATGTGGGGAAATGGGACTAAGGTCTGTGAATGAAAGTTTACCCCCATAGCAGAAACCCAACCTATGTTTTGAAAAAGATAGACAAGGTTCAATGGGGTACCAACAAGTTATGGAAGTGGTCATGATGCACTAATAATAAACTTCCCATTTCAAATTAGTACAATGGTTCTGCAATAAAATTAGGGATGGATGAAAATCCTTAATAAGCCTAATTTTTACAAGGTGTCTCGCAGAAACACCTTCGAGACTTACCTATATGAGTATGGAAATCAGGCCGTTTCCTAAGAGAAAAATACCGTTTTCTGAGAGACTCATGAATACATGATAAGCACATGGCCATTAATGTGATGGCTACAGAACACACAATCACAGGAATCAGTATGTGTTGAGATTCCGGTTTTATCATATGGGGTACTTGGTTCAAGACTGGTTTCACCACTGAACCCCTATAAGTCTTTGAATTTCTTACACTAAGTGAAGGTTCAAATCCAAAAGATACCTATCATTTATGTGCTGATTTCTACGAAGATGCTTATTTCCCAACTAAGCTAGAACTACGTTGGCTTGATCCCACTCGGGTACGTAGGCAGTCACTTCGGTGATGCAGTCGCTCCGGTTTAAAAGTTTTTAACTTTGTTTTATGGTTTTTTTGAAAATAGGGGGAGAATGTTGGTCTCAGTTCCGAACATATCCAGAAAATTCAAATCCAACAGACTTCAATGGTGTCTGTTGATGAAGAGACTCTTCACGAAACCTGTTGGTGAAAAGATGTCTTTTCCCAACAGATGCCAAACCCTCTATAAATAGTTTCTCCCTAAACTTGTTTCATCAACATCAATCAAAACTTCTTTCTCTCTAATCATCTTCAGAAACAATAAACTGTGTGTTCTTGGTTGAGTCAAGGGAGTACAACTCTTGAATTCAACAACGTTGTTTGGGCTTCATTCTATCCTGAAGGCAATATTTCACTGACCAATTGTACTCGCCAATTCTTTGGGAAGGGTCGAAATAATTGCTGAAAAGAATCGTAAGGGCTTGAAGCTTGTGTTACAACATTCTTTTCAATTTCTGTTTTCATCCTCTGTTACCCTGTATTTTCCAACATTCATTTCTAGCGAAAGAGTATATGAATTCAGCTTCAGTTTAGACCAAGTGCTCAAACATGTGTGTGCGACTATGGTATATATATATATAAAAACAACTAGGGATATACGTACGCTCTTGTCCATATATAGAGTTTGGTTATTACCCAAGTTTGTGCAAGATCACACAAATTATGGAAACTATACTCTTGAATTAGTGGTAAATTAATCTTTTGATATATAGAAAGTTTGAGATCTTTAGGATTATTTCTGTCATGAGAATATGGAAGAAAATTACCAACAAAAATGAACCTTGTCAACTCTATTAGACATTTTTTTTGTATTTTAAGTAGACTCTTTATTTTGAAACCAACTTGAAGATACGAGTATTATTGTAAGTATGGAAATTTAAAGGATCTTATACTTGCAAAATCTAGCAATTCAAATTTAAATAGGGTTATTTATTTATATTAATTTAAGAAAAAAAAATTGGACTAACTTTCCATAAATAAGGGCTTTTTATGCTTTTCCATTCCCGGAGGGGGGTTGGTCTTCATCTTAATATCCCTAAGACGGAGGTTTTCTGGCCCTCAATTGACCCTCGAAGTTTTGATGCTTTAGAGAAAAAATTGGACAAACTTTCCATAAATAAGGGCTTTTTATGCTTTTCCGTTGTGGGAATTATATAAATGCCCCTCCTTCTCATGGGCTTCAAAAATACCCTTGTTCACTATATTAATACCCCTAATCTAAAACCAAGGAAATTCAATTAGAAGATATTTCCTTTATTACCCCTAATCTATTCGATACTTCTTCTTCTTCATTACTAAAAACCGAAACTCATCTTCTTTATTGTCATCTCCGCCAGTACATCTTCAAAGTCGCCACCACCTCCATCGATCTCGTCATCAGTTCCGGAAGCACCTCTTATGCTTCCAGCAAATCCATCACAAGTAGAAGCATCACCACCTGATTTAGATCGATTTAACGACAGCTTTTCCCCGTATTCCTTTCGCCGCCACCATCATGTCCTCCACGATTAGCAGCAGATTCGGAAACCAATCGAAAACCTTAGAAATTTGATCTATTTCGCATCAAAAACATTATATTTTATTTCGATTTCATTTTGATCCATCTTGAAGAACCTAATATCGATCATAACGATGTTTGTTCTTAAATACTTGTATGTATCTATTGGGAAGAGACGATTAGAATCGTCATCAATAAGAGGATCTGAATATACAATCATCATAATCAAATTAAAAGATAAGTTCTTTCTCTTACTGTCATGGTAAGTAGTGGCCTAATTTTATCAGATCTGATTGAACTCCACGCTAAATTTGATTTTTTGTGTTGATTCGACTTAATTTCCTTATTTTTTTCGATTTTCAATTGAGATCTATTTCTGAAACATGCAAATTATTCCATGTTCTTACCATTTCAAGCGACGGTGTTTATTTGCGGTGGATGTCACAACACTGGTATTGGTGTCTGTTGTGGTAGTGGTGGTGGTGGATGTTTGGGGTAGTAGGTGGGATTGAATCATGGTATCGATACAAGAGTTAGTGATGTAGAAGGTGGTGAAAGTTTTGAGAATGTGGAGCAGTGGAGGTAGCGGTGATGGAGCCAGTGGTGTACCAGGTGAGTGGAAATACAAGTTTAAAGACCATTCAACAATTTTGTGGGCATAAGATTGAAAAGCATGTTCGCCTTGCGTTCCTGGTAAGGTTAGTTTCCTCACATTTCTTTGGTTACCATTTATTAGTGTCCGATTTGTTATACACAACCTGGTGTGTTGACTATCATTGAGACTGTAATTTATGAAGATGGTAATTCACTCGCATTGATTTACCAAATTTGTAGCTTCATGATTACAGTAAACATTAAGGAACCAATGAAATTTATAAAGTTAGTAACTAATCAATTTTGTATCTACTTGAAAATCTCCTGGTCGGACCCATCTCCATTTACAACTAGTGGTTGTTCGATATTTAACTTTAATTTATTTTAAACAACGGTAGGTTACTTAACCATCTCCTAGAAGCAGACTTGTTGTGTATATCCCCTTAATTAACTACTATTTCATTTTTTGGCGAGTTTATGCAGGCCAATGAATTTCTTTTTATCAGTTTTAGTTATATTAATTAGCTTAGATTAGTTTTATTTCCTTTGAATTGGTTGGTTGGGGAGAGTGTCAGTGTATTCTAGTTGGATTATCTTCGCAGCAACAATCTAGGGGTACTGTAATTTTGCGGAGATAGATGAATGTTGCACCTTTCGTATCAATCTATTCATTATAGTTCATTTAGAATGAGATTAAGTCTTGAACACATCCAACAATAGAAATTGACCTTAGTTTAGGAAGTCAACAACCAATGTTTTTGTATCAACAATGGAAAAATGGAATCAACAACTAATATTTGTGTATCAACAATAGAAATTGATCTTAGTGTAAGGAGTCAACAACAAATATTTGTGTATCAACAATAGAAATTGACCTTAGTTTAGGGAGTCAACAACCAATGTTTGTGTATCCACAATGGAAAAATGGAATCAACAACCAATATTTGTGTATCAACAATATAAATTGATCTTAGTGTAAGGAGTCAACAACAAATATTTGTGTATCAACAATAGAAATTGACCTAAGTTTAGGGAGTCAATAACCAATGTTTGTGTATCAACAATGGAAAAATGGAATCAACAACCAATATTTGTGTGTCAACAATAGAAATTGACCTTAATTTAGGGAGCCAACAACCAATGTTTGTGTATCAACAATGGTAAAATGGAACCAACAACCAATATTTGTGTATCAACAATAGAAATAGATCTTAGTGTAAGGAATCAACAACAAATATTTGTGTATCAACAATAGAAAAATGGAATCAACAACCAATATTTGTGTATCAAAAATAGAAATAGATCTTAGTGTAAGGAATCAACAACAAATATTTGTGTATCAACAATAGAAATTGACCTTAGTTTAGGGAGTCAACAACCAATGTTTGTGTATCAACAATAGAAAAATGGAATCAACAACCAAATTTGACAAATATTTTTGAATTTTTGAATTTTTTAATCAACTTCAGTTGTTGACACCTAATATTGGTGGCGGCGGTGGTGGAATGTTATTGGTGGTTATATTTTAGTAAGTGGTGGTGGTGGTGGTGGCGGCGGTGCTGTTGGTGGTGGTGAAATGAAAAGATAGAAAAATCTATTTTTTAATGGATAAAATTTTTAAATGGAAAATAATATTGTAAGTGAGGGTATTAAGGTTATCTATTTTTTAATGGATAAGGTATTTAAATGATATGGGTATTTATATTGTTGTATAAGGGTATATTTATTGGGTGTCAAAACTAAGGGTATTTAATAAATTTACCCTTTCCGTTCCCGGGGGGTGTTGGTCTTCATCTTAATATCCCTAAGATGGAGGTTTTCTGGACCTCAGTTGACCCTCGAAGTTTTGATGCTTTTCCGTCTCAGATTGGTAGACCTGCGAAAGAGGTTAAATTATTAGGTGGACCGGTGAGCCTTGATCATGGTTACTGTAATGACTTAGTCAGGGGCAGAGTTATCAAGACTATGGAGTTGATGGATGCAGTAAAGAAGTTGGAGGATCCTCAGTGTGCCTTACTTTTTCTTAGAAGTTGCGCAAGAGTTTCTAAGCTTTACTTCTCCATGCGTACCACTATGTCTGAGTATTTAACAGAGGCACAGAGCATTTTTTATTCTCATTTGGCCCAGCATGTGCGCCATATAATTACGAATGATGGACCTGGTCTGGGATTGTTACAGCTGCGGATTATCTCTTTACCTCTCAGGCATGGTGGTTTGGGCTTATTTTTCATGGCAGACGGGATGCATTATTGTTACTTAGCTTTTGTGATCCATACATAACCCATTCAATCTGCCTTCTTGTGAAATACTTCTATTCAGGAGCCTGGCCTTGGTCTTCAACGGTGTATGGAATTATTTTCACTTGTATGTCCTGGTGTCAACGTCGATCTTACTGTCCCTCATCCCATGAAATTTATGGATGTTAAGTATTTTTAGGTTGTCATGAAAGAAATGCATGTGAAGTTCTATATGACTGCTCGTGATTGTGCCCTTTGGAAATGTAACAAGTCCGATCATGCTTCAGATTTTCTCAAAGCACTACCCATTGAGGGACTCAATTAGAGGCTTGGGGAGCGCCAATTTAGTGTAGTTCTTTGTTATCGTTTGGGTATCCCCCTTTTCACAGCGGATAGTCTTTGTACCTTTTGTGATCGGGATATGGATTGTTTTGGTTATCACGCTTTGCACTGTGCTCATGAGGTGGCCTCAAATTTCGGCATGATCTTGTCAGAGACACTATTGTTGATATATGTTATCGGGATGGGGTTCCTGCTAGGAAGGAAGTTGATTTGGGTCTCTTATCTAATGGTGGTTGGGCTCTTAGACCTGCAGATATTGTGGTTTACAACTGGGATATGGATCGGGATGTTTGTTTGGACGTGACTGGGGTGTCGCCCTTTACTGGTGGAGGAGTTCGTGAATTTTAGCCAGGGTTATCCTTGAAGAATGCTATTTCTCGTAAACATAAAAAATATATTGAAAAATGCTTAGCTCAAGGTTTAGGCTTTGGCATTTTGGCTTTCACGACTTTCGGGGAACTGGGAGGATTTTGTGGATCTTTTGAAGAGGTTGCATAATAACTTGTCTAGGTTTGATGTCAGGACAAAGAAATGTAATTTGTTTTTTCATAGGTTGGGTATTGTCATACAGAAGGGTGTCGGCGCCCAGCTGGTGACAAGGATTCCTTCCAGTAATTTTAAGTGATTTTCGTAAAAATATAAAAATATTGTTAAGTGTTTTATTTATAGGAGAATTCCTTTTTTCAAGGGTTTTTTATAAAATGCCCATACTTTTCACATTACACTAAAAAAGTGCCCCCGTTTTTTAGAAATTTGTTAAAGTACCATGTTTTACTCAAAAGGCAAATTCCATCCATTTAAGTGCTAGATGGCAGTTATCTTTCCAATTAAAAGTCATATTTACCCCATGAACTATATCTCCTTGGTGGGGAGGGTAAATGATCCGACGATCCTGAAAAAGGTGTAACGATCCTGAACCGGACGCGACGAACCTGAAAGTGTTGTCACGATTGATCGCTGTCGTATGCGTCAAAAATAATTTACACTTTCTTACTACTCAAAATATAAAATATAGCAAGGGCAAGAAAGGATCGATCCCACAGAGAGGTCTAGGTTGTCTCGTTGTTTCGGTTTCCTATATAAATAACACCGGGGTTTTCTAATTTTTATATACTAAAATAAAATAAAAGCAAATAAAAGAATAAGCAAACAAATCAAATAGAAGAGATATTGGTTAAGGATTCATCTTCATTCACTAACATGCTTTTTTAACAATAACTAGAATTGATTTTTAATCTCAACTTTTATCAAAAGCCCTAGAATATCTTGATCGCAAGAATATCCCGCAAATTCCCTTTTATTATCAACAAACACATTAAAAGATGCGAGTATGAGTTCTATCTAAAAGAACAACCTAACGTGTAAAAGCACTAATTAAGTTTAATTCCCAAGATGCATTAAGTTCTATGAAATCAGGTCAATCAAAGCAATCGAACGTGGAAAACGCACTAATTTAATTTAACAAAGGTCACGAATCACTTGTGATTATTAGGATGCATCACTACAAGCAATATTCAAAATTATGCTACTTGTATTCAAGGAGTATCACTTTTTCGTATAATAAACCCTAAACTAGCATTAGATATGATTATAAGTTCTACCAATTTGCAACTTGACAAAACTAACATTCAATCATGGAACCTATTTTCAGAGAATCGTGAACGATAATTATGAGACAAAACTAATATATTGAATCAAAGAATCATGCTTTGTGAAATCCAACTATTCCATAACCAATAATAAAATTAAGTACTCATGTTAATGGAGTTCATAACAAGAAGAAAGAGAAATTCGATCATATTGCAAACCCTAGAAAAAAGTAGTAGAATAGATATATGATATTTTTGCTTAGGCTTCCCTATATATGGAGTTTTGTAACCTCCTCTTGAAAAAATTAGGAAAACTAGTAAAATAGGAAAGTGCACCTCCTTAAGAATTATTTCCCGTGCATCAAACCCCTTGCCAAAGGGTTGCCAAAATCTGGCCAAAACTCACGGCCAAGCTTGCTCAAAGTCCCAAGTCACGGCCAAAGAAATAGTTGCAACCTCTGGTCGTGTAAGACTTTGGCTCAATAGCCTATTGGGCTCGTACTCTTATTCTGGTCCTAATATGTATTTTTGGGTGGATAGATTATTGGGCTTGCACTCTTATTCTAGCCCACTTTGTAACTAAAACCAAAACTCCATGACTCCGTCCCCCATCAGTCCATCTATTCCCTGACTCTGTATGTTCTTACTAGCTGAAGTTAACTCGAGATTCATCAACCGTCAACACCATCACTGCCGATAATCACTTCCGGCAGCATCAACCTCAGCAGGCTTTGTTCTTTACCTTCATCATCGATCATCAACATTCTATCCACAGCCAACCAGCAGCAACCCTTGTTTCTCTTCATAGCTAATCACAGAAATAACTATCTTGAACCCTTGTAAACGGCCGAAAGTCACGACTTCACTACAGCATCAACACAATGAAATTGTCTTGGAATGCTTCTTCGAACTCAACAGTCATCACGAGACTCCCATTCCCTTCAACTTCGTAGCTAACCCATTCAACAGCCAATCATTTCCTTCGTCAACTGCAAATGTAAGCAACGTACTTCCAGCTTACATCATCATCGCTTCCATGCCATCTCGTTCAAATGACTGTCAATAGCATCGAGCCATTACTACAGGCAGCAAACAACCACCATATAGCCAGACAATCCAATGTTCCTTCATTGAAATCAAATTCCTCACTGCCATGGTTGGAAACAACAGCAAACTCGTGCTCTAACCGGTTCATCGTCAATGGAAGCACAGCGTAGCTTCTCCTTCCATCTCATCTTCTTCTCTGTCTCGAACACAGGATATGGCAGAAACATTTATCGATCATCATCACCAACAATATCTTCCCTGTCCAACCAAACGCATGCTCCCTTGATTTTCCCATTCACCGCAACCTTCACTGGCAGAAACTACGTCCAACCTCTCATCGATCAATAGCATGTCACAGCATCACTTATTCTCAGACTCGATCTCACTTCTATATCGTCCCTGAACTCACCATGCAGTGATCTGTCCTATTCTTCGTTACAACAACACCAATGTCCCTTTACTGCCTCACTGTCCAACTTCGAACATAAACCAAATCTGTTAACAGCAACCATCGATCAATGGGACTCTTCAACTTCCATCATTCCATTAATCATTCCCCATCAATCCTAATCATTGCCAATCATTAAGTTTCGTTGACAGCGACGGTTCAAATCCATTCCAACTCTCTCCATCGTCCGCTACAGCCAATTCACCACAGTTCTTCCCATGCATTCCAAGTTACACCGAGACAACATCCCTGCATACAATTCCATCAACTTATCAACGCCATGCACGCTAATCCCATCTCCGGCTTCACCAGTAAATCAACTGAGCTTCGCTTGCGTCACAACTCGACTCCACCATTCACTATCTAAGACTCATTTTCAGCTTCTCCTCGAGCCATTGCATCATTTATTCACGTTCGAAACCAAAGCATCACCTAGTCGTTAGCATCACTGCCATACTCGGTTCATACGATAATGGAATCACCTCCATCACTGGCGACCTCTTTTTCCCCTTCTTTGAAACAGACTACACGAAACTCCATCGAAACAGCGTCATATTCCATTATATCGCTGGAAGCAGCTCCGTTCTTCTACTGTTGATTCCATCACTGCCAAGCCTCCATGTCGCTGACAATCGATCACCATCAATCATCATTAATTCCATGAATGCCATAATCTGCAACTCCACTTGTGGTGTAAAATACTTGTTGAGCTAAGTCCCATCATGTGTAACCCGGGTCAGTGTTAAGCCCATTATAAGCAGCTCACATAACTCCATTTAGCCCAATAGCTTCATAACTGTTAATTCTAGCGTCCGATATGCCTACGCGACTGCCCGTAGTAGATTTAATGCAATGATAATTCCGTATCTCTTTTGGAAAATTGGACGATCCTTGTTCTTTTGGCTCCAAATGGATGATTTCTCCTTCTTTTGCTCTTAATGACTCCAAAGTACCTATGAAACTCAAAATCGAACATAAGATACATAATTCATACGAAAAATAGCAAAGAAAGAATAAATACTAGATAGTAAATACGGTGTATTCTACACCTATCAACGATCCTGAACCGGACTCGACAAACCTGAAAAATGTTATAGAAGGTCGATTTTCCTCCAACCAAAAACCCCAAAACCCTTGAAATGGTGAACCCTTTTTAGTAAATGATATAACGAGCTTGAAAGCAGTGTAACGATCTTGAACCGGACTCGACGAACCTGAAAAATGATGTAGAAAATTAATGTGGCAATAGGTAAAGGGAAAATATGTAAAGTAAATTATTCTTAGCTAACACTAGATGAAAAAACTTACGTGAGGGTGCTTTAACAAATTTCAAAATAACTGGGGCATTTATTTTTTGGGTTCCTGAGAGAGGAATACTTTATAAAAATTCTTTAAATATAATTACTTTATTTGCCTATGGTCTCCAAAGTCCCGAGACAGACAAGTCCAAAAACTTTCTAACAAGGATGGTAGTAGGGGTGTACATGGGCCGATATGGACCGGTTTTTTCCTCATCTGCATCCAATCCAATACGGATTTCAAATTTGGCATCCGCATCCAATCCAACATCCAATGGATGCACGGATGAACTGATTGGGTGCGGATAGTCTAATGGATTTGTGTAAGTTAAAATTTATAATAAAAATATAGATGAATTCTTATAGAGCCTACACATTTTATATACATATATAAATATAGAAGTGTCATGGACAACACTCTAAGCAAACACCTTAAAAATTCCAAAACTATCTACATATTTTCTAGAAACTATAAAAATATCCTTAATCTAACGGTTATGGATGTCCAACGGATTTTCAAGGTTGCATCCGGGCCCAATCTGTAATTCGTTGGATTTCAAAAATATCATCCGCCTCAAACCCATTAATGTACGGTCAGGACATCCATTCGCAAGAACACGATTGGTCCCGGTTAAATCCACGGATTTCGGGTAAAATGCTCACCCCTGGATAGTAGAACTGGTTAGGCCAGGCTACTTGGCCCATTGCCTCATCCTAAAGAGCCCATAAAGTTATTTTGGGCAAAGACAAGCCTCATAATGCTAATAAATTTCTTTTTGGATCATTTCTTTTTTTGATCATGTTTTTTTTCTTTTTCTTTTTTCCCGGGATCATTGTTTGTTTCTTAGCAGGACAGTTAAAAGAAATCTAAAACACTCCTTATCTAAATATTTTTATTTATACCAAAATTACTCTTTCATTATTTTAATTATTTATCATTTATTTTAAATTTTCCTTGATTTCTTTCGTAATTTATTTATTTTTAAAACTGAAATAACTTAATACTAGATTTTGTGCCCGTGCTTCGCACCGGGCATTAGACATACCTTTTTTTATGGTGTTCACCCTTCCTTTGGTGATATATTTTTCATTTTGTGTGAATCTTTTTATTTTATTATTATCATAGATTTTTGCTCGTGCTACGCACCCGATATTTTTTTAATCCTTATAACTTGGTGTGCGTGGGGCTTCGTCCCGCCCCACCCCGCCCCGTGGTGATGCATTTTTCGTTTGGTGTGCGTGGGGATTCGTCGGCCCCGTTGTGATGTATTTTTTAGAAAACCAATTATTAATTATAATGATGAGATGTATCAACCACAAACTATTGAAATAATCGTCCTCCTCGTATTAGTTTCTGCCCGTCATTCAATCGTTGTTACAATCTAAAGGCATAGTACTCTCGCATAGTTATGTTTTTTTTCAACACCCAATTTAGCATCTCTGACGCTGGTACTTTCTTTGTCATACGAAATATCGACATGAAAATTATGCTTACCGTAAGGAATAAAAATTGGATATTGCAATGCCATGTAACTGGGATGCAACTCAGATATATTTTTCAGACCCCCATCTTTTTGATCAACGATAATATTTCTTCTTCCATCGGACTCGGGATCATCAACGATAAGCCCAGCAATTTCAGATGCAGTTGGAAAATTGTATTGTTGTGCATCCTTTTTAATTTACCAACGTTAATAAGACGCAACTCAACATAATTTAGTTCATCTGCTTTGTACCTATCTCTCCAGATGTGGTATGTTTTGCAAAGTTCATTGTTTGAATCTAACATTTTTATCAATCCTTCTATAATAACATCATCCAATAAGCTTGTTGTTTCATCTTCATACTCGTATATTTTATTCTTTCCAGGGTCAGTTTCAGTATTTTGGTTTTCCTTTTTCATTTTCCTATTGGAAAGAGCATTCTTTCTATTATGTATTTCATTCTCAGTGTCGTAGATATACAACTGTAGAAATGCAGGTGCCTTACCATCTGAAGGTAATAAAGAACCAATCATGTGGTGATGTTGAACATACATCGAAAACACTCATGAAGCTGAACCATCATTTTGTTGATGCTTTATTTTGGCACCAAGGGAGGTGCATGCAAACATAGAATTATATGTTATAATATTTTTCATGAATTTCGATGCTCTAGATCCGTCGCTTGTATATTGCAAAAGGTTTTTAAGAAAAAATGGCGTATCTTTCAAGAATGGAAATTTTATAGTTCCTCTCATGCAGCACATGTTGAATTCGGGAACACTATTTATATTTCTTTCGTTGCATCTCTCTTCAATCCACATAATATCTTGACAATGAGGACATACTGTTGTTTCTCCTCAGACATTATGTTTATTCAAGTCCATCGATGTTAATTGAGACAGATGCAATTATGAGCATCAAATTATATGCTTGTTCTAAATAAATATCTACACAATTAATTTTGAGAAACTAATTGTGAATTTCTGAATAAACTTATCTGTATATGGGAATTCATCTTCCGAATCTTAATTTGCAATTTCAGCTTCTTTTATGTCGTCGTCTTTTTTTTTTTATTTTTCATGATAAGACAATATTTAACATTAGTAACGGAAAAAAAAAGAAGAACAATCAACACTTTTCCAATCAAATTATAGTTATGCCGAAAAAGTCTTACCATTTAGCATGCTTCTCTTTACACTAGTAAGTAGTATAATGAAAGCAGGATCGTCCTAAGGGAGATATGAAGCAAAAGTTGTTATGCAAATACTCTTAGCAAAGATAATATTATTGTAGAAATTCTGAAAATTGTAATATTGTATTCAAATATGAGATGGAATTGATTAAGGATTCAATCTAGACCATGGAATATAAACCTAATTGATATATAGCCAAGTTCTTCGCATTATCTTGTTATTAACAACCCTAGGATAATTAGTTCGCTCAATTATCTCGTTATTATCTACTAAGCTTACCGTATACGGAAACACCCGACTACCGGTTTCTACTTATCCAAGTTACCTAGAGGTACGCTTACTAGGTATGATTCAAACAAGTGCTCTAAGTTTTGAGAGATAAGATTGTTCCTAGTGATGAATTCAAAATCAAAAATCACCTACTAGTGTCAATTTCTACATATGGGTACTTAACAAAGTCCCATCATCAATACCCATATATTGCTACTTATGTTTATATTTCTAGACAATTACGGGTCGAAGAAAATCTAAACTAGCAATAGGATTATGAATCAACTATTTAATTTCAAACTTAAACAATCAACAAATAATCCATGAACATTATTGGCAAAGTAGAAATCAAACAATAATGAAAATAATTGCGAGAAAATGAGTTATTGCATATCAATTAGAAATCCATATTCCGGGTTTTGAAATCGACCTTAATCAAAGATAGTTTTAGCTACTCATAAGTATGGAGTTCATCATCATAATATTATAGAAATAAAATAAAGAAGATGAAACAAAACCAAAGCAAACCCTAAGATATCCGTCTCTCTCCAAAACTCCAAGTAGAATAAGTTGTAGAAATCCACCCTTTTATGTCTCTTCTTAGGTCAAGTCTTCAAAAGTCCAATAGATAGAAGTCCTCTAAGCCCATGTGTGAGAATACCCATGTAGAAAATATGCTTAAAAGTGTCACCGGAGAACTGGGAACACGTCGGAGAACTGGTCACCGGAACCAATCTCAGGTGGCTAGGAAATCAAACTGGTCGCCGGTCAACCGAGTCAAGTCAAGAAGTCAACTTAAAGTCAGTCACCGAGTCAGAGAATCAGATTCAGAATTTGCTAACTGACTTGTCTAACTGGGCTGAATGGTCTTGGCCTAGGCCATTTGCACTGGCCATAACATAACGCACTATTTTGAAAAGGCCAACACCTGTGATGCTCCAAGATGGCTTGCACTCCAGCACAAGCAACCATAACTGTGTAGCATTTAATCCCTCACTTCGTTCTTTCTGTGCTTCTTCTCACACACACATTACCAGCACCTACAGCTCAACTGAACCATTCACTGCTGCTCCAAATTCAGCTACAACCCTGCAATTACACCAATAATCCTGGCCATTTCATTATCCATACAAACCCAGTTCAACTCCAAACCCAGCACATCTGAGCTACAGATTTGTTTGTATCGCTCAATTGAGACCATTTCGAACCCTTGGCATATGAACATTAAAACCCTTCGAACACAGCTCACAAAACGGACAACAATAATTGCAGTTCTTTGCCTAATCCTCTACATAAAACCATGACCAAAATCTTACGAATTTCAGCTGAAATTCAGCACAACAACTTCAGTACCTCCTCCAAACGGAGCCAGTTCAGCCTGCGAAAATTAGCCTGCCAGAAACTATAAGAAACCTCAATTCCACTGTACAATATTCCACCAATCACTCCCATTTTAGCTACAGAATTCAGTGGTAGCACCTGTGTTGATCTTCCTTGTTCCCCGATCAAAGTAAAATTCAGATGCACACAAATTCTAACACCTTTTTCTGCACATGGTATACTGTTTTCACAGCCTTCAAAACCAGTTATAACACCTGAACTGCCAGAATCACCTTCTTTCATCTGTCAAATCAACATCAGTTCACACTGCCATTGACCCATGGCAACAGCAATAGTTCAGCACCAAGTTGACCACTTTCTTTTTTTACTGATGGCTTCTAAAATCACCTCATATCCATTGATAAGAAGAGCAAAATCAAATGCAGTAGAGTCGCCCTTTTCCAGCTGGTTTATGTCTTAAACCTCCACCAATTATGCCATCAACGTATCTAGCTCAAACCCTGTAGAACAATCCACCACATACACAGCAGCAATACCATCTTTTGAGCTCTAGGATTCGACCAAAACTTCCACAACATCCTGTCCTTGTTCTTTCCTTCCAATACATACCCATACTTCCATCAGTTTCATTGGCCTTTTCTCGAACGTGTTGTATGCCATTCTCTTCTTGTTGTACCCTTGAAACTTCTGCATCTTCCAAACATACCCAATTTACTTTCCCAACTCGAACCAACAAAACCCATATGAACTCAGCCACTAGACAACCTATTCTCAGCCCCGAATTCGAGTTCAAATCCACCAGATGAACTACACTAATACGGCCACCAGAACTCGTCTAATTAACAGCTTCAGATCCCATCCTTGGTTGTGGTTGTCACCTGTTGCTCGCAGTGGCTAGTTGAGCTGATGACGGACTCGATCTGACCTCCGTGAAACCCACCAGACCCATAGCTGGTCTCTCCAGCAACAACAGGAAACTAGGTTTGAGAAACTAATATCATGACCTAGAGAAAGAGTGTGCACTCTGCTGGGATCAAATTGGTTTCAAACGAAACCTAAGTTTTATTTCTCTTAGCACGTGTGCGACTGCCTTGGGTGAACTCCACTAAGGGCAACTCCTATGATATGAAGCTAAAAATATCCATAAGTTGAAGAGTATTCATATATATATATATATATATATGGATAATCAGTATTTAGTGAAGATAAAACCCACCATGGAAACAAAAATAAAAAGCTAGTCCATCTGGCCACTCTTAGTCCGGATTCAAAAAAAAAAAACTCATCCGTCTAAATTTTAGTGGATCTCAAAATCTAAAATTTGCAACGCTTGCAGATGTTACAAATGGCCTGGAAGCGTTGCTATACGTTAGGAACACATATATTTGTTGCTATTTACGTCATTCAGAAAGGTAAGACTCATATCCGGTCATTGAGTGGCCTGATGAGTAAAATGAATTTTGTTGCATCCGGCCATTAAGTGACCGGATAGGAAAAAAAATATTTAAAAAAATACATCCGGACACTCAATGTCCGGATGTTGTATCCAGTCATCCAATGATCAGATGGACCATCTACATCAACCCACTCAAATCTATGGAGTTCCTAATGGACTTGATGGTTTTGTGGACTCTTGAAAACACCATAGTGGCGCTTTTTGGTCCATATCTAATGGATTATCCAAGACTAGCTTATGGATGATTTTACTTCCCATAGGAGTTTCCCTCATGCTTTTCTCTACAGAGTGTAGAAACTGTTGAACCACTGTTAGTGTCAGTCCCATAAATTATGCCCATCACCTTCCGTCCACTATGCCACTGCACATGTGCGCCATTTCCAGTCCATGCCTTTGCATTTCTATGACAGCAACAAAGAGAATTAGAATTCTCATTTAGCTTCAGCTTCGCAGTCAATGTTCTTGGTCTCCAATTTATTGACATGAGCATTTAACCGCATGCATCGATGCAACTCATTTTGGCGCTTTTTCTCCCTTGAATTCTTCCACCAACAATAACTGTCTCTTACTTCTCAGATCCACTTATTCTCTTCAATTTCTCATCATCAATAAAGTTGTCATGCTTTTCAGACAGATAAATTTGCATCACTAAAGCCGACATGCTTTTCAGACAGAGATGAAGAAATAAAAGTAAATAATGAGAAATAATTTGCCTCCAACAGCAGTTGCACATGAGATGAGAGTTTTGCGTTGTTTCTTCTTCTTTTGTCCCAAATGACTCCAAAGTATCTAAACACTCAAAAGCAAACATAATATACATAATTTATAAGAAAACTTAGAAAAAAAGCATAAACAATAGATAAATATCAAGGTGTTTTAGACACCTATCAGTTTTATCCTTTTCGTTGATCACTGGAGAAACTAAAGCCAATATAGATAGTTAATTTCAAAATAAAAAAAGCATATTCTCTCATTAGTTAGCTTAATGGTTGATCTTAAAATACCTTTTTTTTTATCCTCCGCAATTTCTTTCTATTTGTACGGCATTGCTCATGCGTTTTTCCATTGCTTGTTTTGTTCGTGTATCTGTGACATGAGTAATCCAATTATATTGCAGTAAGGAAAATATACAAACCTATTATGTCTTTTAAATATTTCCTTTGCTTACAAACTAAGTTTCCTATTTCTTGTTTGTTTCCATGAATAACCAATCTTTTCTTATGGATTATTTTATGTGAAAATATTTTTGTGTTTAAATCTAATGGATCATAATGCGACATAGAAAGGTTTTGAGAGAAAAAGATTCAGACTCATACTCCTAGCGATCCTAGTTGTTTATTTTTGAAACTCTTTGAGTTGATATTGATCAAAGGCTGCCATGATTTAGGTTTATGCGAAATCTCTGTAACTGAATAGATTTTATGTTATGAATCGCATATATAAAAAAAAAGTTGAATTACCCCGTTTCTAACACGATTTCCATAATTAAGATGATTCACCAATTTCCTTTGTAACAGAAGATCCTGTTATATTAATTTTCCCTTTTTCACTCTCTTAGTTAGGTTCGATCACATAAAATCCAGCCGTAACTGTTTTACAGTTGGACTCGACAAAAAAAAAAAATCAACCGTAACTGATTTACAGTTGTGTTTCGACCAAAAAAAATCAGCCGTAAATGATTTACAGTTGGGTTCTTTCAAGACCAAACCTAACTAGGGCTGCACAGAAATCGCACCGTAACCGATAACCACACTGAAACCGAAAAAACCGCATTGTAACCGAACCGAACCGTTAATCCAACGACCGGTCACGGTTTAAACTTTGATAATCGTTAGATCTTCGGATCGGTCAACGGTTTCACCATATAACCGAACCGAAACTGCACCGCATAACCAAAATAATATTACCCATTGATATAAGTTGTAATCAATCCTAGCAGTGTATTGAACTTATATATAGAATACTAACCTAACCCTAACACTAAAAGAAAAACAAAAAAAAAACCTGTCTCTCTGCATTCTTCATTTTCTTACAGCAGCTCCATCATTGTCTCCTGCTACCTCACCACCATTAATACCAGCACAATTGATCTTCTTCTTTTCCTTCTTCTCCTAGTACAACAATAATAATCAGGGGTTCCTTCTTCTTCTTCTGCATCAATACCCAATAGATAATGCTATAGTATATATTTTAGATCTGAGGTTTGGGTGTTTGCTTGATTTTTAAAAGCTGAGTTTAATGTTACAATATTGTTAATTTTATTAGATTTGAAGTACACAGGCTTATAATTATTATCAGATTTGGAAAATCCTAGGTTTTGGTCTTCATGATAATGGAACCTTAGGCTTTTAACTTGGGGGTTTTCATGATAGTTGTAGGTTCTCAGAGAAATTAATTGTTGTTACAGAGTTGTTTAGAAAGAAAAACCAAGATAAAAAAACTTGAAGGCAGCAGCTATTAGACTTATTTTTGTTTCTATTTAAACTTTGTTCTTAAGTTTTAATCTTAAGCTTTTTTGGAACCTTAATATTAATTGTATAATGATTGAGTTTGTATGTATGATAAAATGAAGCTTGAATACCTGTAGGAACTTAAAGTTGTAGATTTGGAACTTTTGATTTATTTATTTTTAATTCTGGGATTTTGGAACGGTTAAAAATGGAAGAAAAAAACCCAGTAAAAAGCCGTATCTAGTCAGTCCGGTTAAAAACCGAACCGCAATCCTAACATTTCGGCTATGGTTTCAAATTTAGTAACTGCACTATACACGGTTAGGTCAACGGTTTTACCCATAACCGCACCGAACCGCACGGTGTGCAGCCCTCAACCCAACCGTAATATATATATAATTATTAGCACTAACCACATAAGGGTTGTTTAGTCACAATAAAATTATTTTAAATAAGGGTTTTTGGAAATTATTTATGAGTGACTCGTTTTTTGTCCTATTAGGTGAAGCCCCCTCTATTGAAATGTGATGCCCCAATAATAAGTTTCATGTATATATATAGTTAACACCACACAATCATTTTTTTGGATAAGATTTCTTTAGAAACCTATTATAGGGGCTCAAAGGATTTGGTTTTGAGGGCTCATATAGATTCAACTATCCTAAATATGGATGAGAGGAGACCTATTTTGTTATCAAAAATACAAAAATACCCTCTAAAAATCTAAATAATTACTAAACCTAAAACACTAAACCCTAAAACCGGAAAAAAAAGAAAGACTAAACCTAAACCTAAACCCAAAAAAAGAAACCCGTCTTTCTTCTCCTCTTATTCTTCTTCTTCTTTTTATTTTTTATTTTTTTTAACTTTAACAACGAATAATCATGGATTTTAAGCCAACAATAATTTTAATTGGTTAAGAATCCAATCTTTTTTTATTGATTTTGATCCCATGAATAGGTTAGATTTGATTAAAATAGAGATTGAAATTTTAGTTTCAGAACTGAATACGGTTGGGAAACATTGATTTTTCGAACCTTATAATTGATTTACGGTTTGATTTCCTCACCGTATAATATTTCTACGATTGAGAAAATATGAACTCCCAACAATATATTTTGTATACGGTAAGGAAACTTAACCATAACATCAATTTTCAAAAAAAAAAAAAACAAAAAAAACGCAATCTTTAACCTTATTTTCTAATATTATTAATTGATAGTTATTGGAATATATAAATCATACTGAGAACCTTATTTTCTAATATTATTAATTGATAGTTATTGATAACCTAACTACAAGCTGGGCTCCAACACCTCTTTTAATTGCAATGACTAATCTATAAAAAATAAAACTCCCCAAGCACGTAATGTTTGATTTTGGTTTTCAAATGTTAGTTAAATGATTAGACTAATTTTATTATTAATCTTATAACTAATCTTACTTGACTTAGTTTACCTAATCATTCACATTAACTAATCATTGGGATATGGGGTTTTGAAATTATTATTTGGCAACTCCATTTTTTATCATTTTGTGAGTTCTCAAAACAGAAATCTTGTATACCCTGTAATAGGTTTTTTTCTTTACATTATCCTTGTGGTTACTTTTTCTCACTGTTTTTCTTATAAAGCAACCTAAGGCCACGCGTGCTTTTTCATGGACTACTGCTATTGGAATGTTGAATGTGCATTCCACAATTCTTGACAATTGACGATTTAATAATGATCTAACCCTATCCAAGAAACCGAATCCTGGCTGGTAAAGGTGAAAGAATGCAATTTTCTAGTGAACCTGGTGGACCTCGTAGCCAGTCCTCCATGTGCTGGCGAGCTTTTGCCGACACTTGACCGAAAAAGCATAAAGTACGCTTATTCTTTTTTTTTTTTTAACGAAGTACGCTTATCCTTGTTACTTGCTATATATATATAACTTGGGACTTAGCCCGGTTTATATCATCTATATATCTCTGAACTTCTTCATCTAAAATATCTCTCGATATCTTCATCTAAAAGTTTCGGGTTTTTCTGTCTAAATCTATTCATAGTACTTCTGGTGCTTAGCTTGAAGTTTTGGTGTGGAAAAGAAGAAAAAGGTTTTTCTTCCTATACTGTTTTCGAGTTTCTTGCCTGTTTTATTTTGTTCTTTTTTTGTAAGTGTTCATTGTTTGTTTTCTTTTACTTTTTTTTTTTTGGACCAGGGTACCAAAATACAAATGACTCTTGGATTGGAGAGTGGTTTTGTATGGGAATCTGGAGGCGGAAATTCAAATACTTCAATTTCGAAGTATGATGGTATCTCCTCTCAAAACAAATCATGGGCTGTAAGTTTCATTATATTTTTAAACTGACATTTCGGTGTAAACATATTAACTTCCTTTATTTTAGTCGATTTGAACTATATGTATATGACCTTCGTTGTACCGATGTACATTTGCTTTATTTCAGTGACATTGCCTCTGTGTTTTTATGTTTTCTTTTAAGTAGGATCATGAAACGGTGTTATAATCATGAGATGAAATATCAGTACGATACGGTATGTAAGGCTCGTCTTAATTTGAAGGATATTTACGTCTTTTAACTAGCAAGGGTAAATTAGTTATTTTACATTGAAATAAAAATCTTGGTAGTCTATCTGTTTGCTTATAGAAATTACCTCTTCTGGTCGTGTTAAGTTGGATTAATAGGAAATTAAAATAGGGTACTTGAGTATCATTCTTCTCAAACTTAACATCATTGTATGCCTAGTCTTATGTTGATAATGGTTAGTGACGTATGAGTTCTGCTCACTTTTTAAGCCACTACTGTTGTTTATTATTATGAGTTAAAATTCTTTCTTTTCCGTATATTGAGAAATGTCATTGATGTAATTTAGCCCCACATATCCACCAAGTACTAATTAATTTGTCTACCACGATATATTAAGTTTGAACGTGGTGGGAAGAAATATTTCCATTAGCATTTTTATGTCACACTTGGCAATAATGGGTGAAAAACGTGTTTAATCATGTAAGAAACATGATAAATAAATTTGAACTTTTATTATTAAGTTCATGTTGTGTCATCATTTGATAGGCTACTAGCTATCAATAATTGGGAATCTTAATTTCTACCTTTGACCAAAATTATTAAGCATGTGTACTCAAAATTGGGTCTAGCTCATACCAATTGTAATAATGGCTCATCGGTAAAGTATCTTTACAAAAATAAGTTTGATTAAGTATTTCCTTATTCATCTGTTACTGTTCTTCTTGTCGTTGTTAGCGTTCGAGTTAGTCGCAACACAATCTAAATTTTTTTTTATTTATAGTTTTGTTAATTAAATTCATATTTGCAAGTTTTTATGATGTCATTGATGATGATGTGAGCATGATGATGATTATCGGGATGCGGTACATAGGTTATAATCCTTAAAATTATTTTGATGGGATACGAGATATCCTTGGGAACGGTTTTGTTCCCTAAACCCACATGGGGCTCCCTGGGGCGAGCAGATTGATTGAACTTATTGTTGTTTATGAATGTGGTGTTTCCTTATGTTTACGGTGTTATTAATCATGCTAGTTTTTTTAAAAGAAATTGAAAAATGTTTGAATAAAATGTTTTGTTGATTCTTTTCCTACTGGGTGTCACAACTCACGTCGTTTCATGACAAAATTCCATATTTTATGACACCACAAGGAGCTAATGGCGGAAAAACATATATATCGGTTTTGGTGATTTAAGTAGTTTGCATAGGGTTTATGATTGAAAAATTGTAATAAAATATCATCAAACTCTCTTTTGGATGATTTATTGAGTACTTGTTGATTATTAATACTTTGGAGATTATTGGGTTAATGTATAACAAATGAAACAATATTTTATTAAGAAAATTTTAATTGATTAGACAATGAAAATTTATGAATCATGTCAGTTTGACTGTTAATGATAATTATTTTATAATATATATATGCATGAATATTTTATAATATGCATAGAATTCACGGTAAATGAAGTGGTTAAAATATTATAATTTTTTGAGTCCCAGAAGTATTTTCAAAACAATTGTTTCTCACTATAAGAAATTCAGACGTTTTCTAACAGATTCAACTATATTGTAGTATTCTTGTTTTTTTTTTTAATTATTTTAATGCATGTTTTAGGCTTTGGTGTCTTGTAAACTTTAAGATATTTCTTTTTACTTTTTAAAATGGGCAACTAAACCTGATTTGGAGTTGTGAGTGATTTTATACGATTTTTATAAAATGGACTGTGATTTTATACGATTTTTATAAAATGGACTATCTCTGTTTTTCTTTTTTGCAGTTCTGGTCAACTACATGTTTGACTGTGGTCAACAAGTCTTTAAGATAAACTAAAAATTATAGAAAATTTATAAATTGTTGTGTAATGATAATGTTTTGTGTAATGATAACTTATTAGTGGTGTTAGTGGGGTTGGATACAAATATGAGGAGACAACTAGTACACAATATAAATAGAAATATACTCAATTAGGATTCAGAATGTATAATAATAATAATTTTTGGATTTGAATTGGGTTCATTAAAATTCTTGGAGTTAACTGATGTCTGTTTTTGTTTTATGATTCTTCCTTAAACATGCGATTCTTTTGGATTAAATCTGGAATGTTTAACAGTGAAATTAATTTTTCTGGTAAACTATAGTTCCTTAGGGTTCTTGTGGTTTAATAATTACGTCAACTTAACGGTTAGATGTTTCTAAAAGTATCATTTAGGATTTTGGGTTTGGATTTGGGTCGGAATCCAGGCCCGAAATTTGGGGTGTTACAGTTTGGTATCAGAGCCAGGTTGATCCTTTGAACAGCCTAGTTTCTGAATAAGTCAGTGCGTGTATATGCTTGAATGTGAAATTATTTGTGTATTTGTTGATTGTTGTTTGTTAGAATGCGTAATAGGTTGCACTTCTTTTGCATAAATAATTCTCTCTGTGATACTTATGATTTAATGTCCTTCATTCAGGACGTGTCTGTTCGTAATAATGGTTCAACCGGCCCACAAGATGGGGGTTTTGGGGATGTCGTCCGTGCTTTGAATGATGTTGCTCAAGCGATGCAGCAACAAGTGAATCTTAATCAGAATGCACCTCCCCCTCCACCACCACCTAATCAACAAGCTTTGTTAGTTAGAAGGTTTATTGAACAAAATCCCGATTCCTTCAAGGGTATAGTCCTGATCCCCTAGTTGCTGAAGATTGGATAGATAAGATTGAGAAAATATTAACCCTATTAGGCGTGAATGATGAGGATAAGATGGATCTTGCTGTTTATAAGCTTGAGTGTGAGGCCACTTGCTGGTGGAACTTGACTCGTCGTTCTAGGAATGACGGTATGTTTACTTGGTTGGAATTTCGACTCGCCTTCCTAAATAAGTACTTTCCACAAACTGCACGAAACCAGCACATGATCGATTTTATGCAGTTAACCCAGAGGAACATGACAGTAGCACAGTACCAAGCAAAGTTTGAAGAACTCTCTAGTTTTGCTACTTACCTGGTTGATAATGAAGAGCTGAAGGATTTTAAGTTTTAGGTGGGACTTAGGCCTTCAATTAAGAGTAGGTTGTCTATTCTGAAGATTACCTTTTATAATGAGATAGTGGAAAGAGCAATGATTGCTGAGGGATACATTAAGGAGGCAAATGAAATTCGAGAACATCATACTGGTGATAAGAATAAGAACAAAAATAACAACCATCCATACTAGAAGAAATAAAATGGACCGAATATGGAGCTTCCTACACCTTCATGTTATCACTGCAAACAACCTGGAAATTTTAAGAGGAACTGTCCTATACTTATTTCTCAAAGGAACCAACAACCTTTTGTACCTCAGAACCAGCGTCAAGATAATCAACAAAACCATCCTCAGAACAATTCACCACAATACCAAGCTCGACAACCCCCTCAACAACCTAAGTCCTTCAATATTTCCCATGTTGGACAGGATCAGGATAACTCAGTTATTGAAGGTACATTATTAGTTTACAATTCTTGGGCTAAGATATTATTTGATATTGGTGCTACTCATTAGTTTAGTGCTTCTTCGTTTGTCTTTTCCTTGGGTTTGGAAATTGAATTACTTGATGGGATTCTTGGCGTAGCTAGTGCTGTAGGAGGTAGTGCACGTGTTGATCGCGTGGCACGAAAGTGTGTAGTATGTATAGCTAGGCATGAGTTTTTGATTGACCTTTTTGTGATGAATATGTCTAGTTATGACATAATCCTGGGTATGGATTGGTTATATGGTCATCATGTTGTTTTTGATTGCTTTCAAAAATGTGTGACTCTTCACTCGGGTGAAGGTTCAGTTGTCCACTTTACCGGAACTCGTAATTTTGCAGCTCCTCTTATCTTTTCGGAAAGAAATTTTCGACAGACTTATTCTAGAGGTTTTCTTTATCACTTAGAGATGATAGAAGACGAGCATCAAGATTCCGTCTCTACTATGGGTATTCCTGTGGTAGAATAGTTTGAAGATGTTTTCTCTGAAGAATTACCAGGTTTGCCCCCTAGAAGAGAAATGGACTTCACTATTGAAGTTCAACCTGGTACTTCGCCAATTTCGATGACTCCTTATCGAATGGCACCAACGAAGTTGAAAGAACTGGACAAACAACTACTCGAGTTGGAAGCTAAGGGTTTTATTCGAGGTAGTACGTCACCTTGGGGTATACTAGTCATTTTTGTGAAGAAGAAGGATAATTTACTAAGATTATGCGTCGATTATAGAAAACACAATGAAGTTACAGTTAAAAATAAGTATCCCTTACCTAGGATCGAGGATTTGTTTGATCAGTTGAAGGATTCTCAGTTTTTCTCGAAGATTGATATGCGATCAGCTTATCATCAACTCCAAATCAAGGAAGAGGATATTCCAAAAAATGCTTTTCGAACTCGATTTGGACACTTCGAGTTTGTGGTGATTCCTTTTGGACTTACAAATGCTCCAGTAGCATTCATGGATCTTATGCATCGAATTTTCCGACCGTACTTCGATAAATTTGTAGTGGTATTTATAGATGACATTCTTATCTTATGCACGAAAAGAGCACGAGGAGCACCTGAGATTAGCATTGCAGTTGTTGAGATCTCATCAGTTATATGCTAAGTTGAGTAAATGTGATTTCTGGCTTTCTGAAGTTCGATTTTTGGGACACGTAGTTTGTAGAGAAGGAATCAAAGTGGACCCATCTAAGGTTGAAACAGTTACCAATAGGGAAAGGCCAAAGAACGTGTTTGAGGTTCGTATCTTTCTGAGCTTAGCGGGTTACTAGGTGTAATATCCGTCCCAATTTCAAGGTCACTTTTGTCTTTTCACAAAAGAGGTAATTTTGTAACTTTAGTTGGAGGGGTATTTTGGTAAATTCTATTTACATGCAGTACTGTGTTACGATAAAATCATCTCCTTGCTTTTGATAATCTTATAGTAAAATAAATAATATTAATTCCAAATATTGACACTTGTGGACTTGCCATTTCTTGTGAACTTGAATATATTATTTAATTATGTATTTACTTTAGAAAAAGGGAAACATGAGAAGGTCTCATATCTAAGGCCTAGCCAAAAATGATTTACCTTAACAAAATTATGTTTGTCTTATGTGCCACTAGTCAAGTTACTATTAGCTAGTTAATTGATTTAACAATCTCATCGAAAACAAAATAGCTAAGTCATCGTTTTGGATCAGGGAATGGAAATATGGTCAGATATATGCTTAGGTTAGGGTACTTGATTATCATTCTTTTCAATAAAAAAAAACATTGATTAGAGAACGGTCTGATTAATATTTTAATCAGAAGAGGGATTAGTGCCCAGCTTGTTGCTAGGTTGCCAACCACTAGCTTTGTTTGATTTAAAAATTATTTATATTTTATCACTAGAGAACGGTCTGATTAATCCACCCATCTATTCAAAGAAGAAAGGCAAATTGATTAGTAGATTAGTATATTAAAAAGAAAAAGAAAAAGAAAAAGAATTTTTTTTTATGTAATGATAATGTTTTGTGTAATGATAACTTATTAGTGGTGTTATTGGGGTTGGATACAGAAATGAGGAGACAATTAGTACACAGTAAAATAGATGAAAGAAGCTTTTCATTTCTCAAGTTCTTATTACTATATTTTCATAGCAAACACCACTTACTAGATTAGAGTACGACACCACTTTTAACAGAAAGCAAATTCATCTCCACTACTTCGTTATTGCACCCATTTGTTTTCGTATCTCTCCCCTACAAAGGAATAACTTCATCATTTGATTTATGTTCACCATTATTAATGTTATTATCAAAATTTGAAAAAGATTCCCCAACGGTCGTCTTCTCACCATGTATGCCCACTTGACCCGACCCCCGCTACTTGATTGTTTTGGCATATATTCCCATTTACTCGAAACACTCTCACCACTAGCCGAATGGGCCACCTCCTTAGCTGACCCATAGCCAATTTCTTTTGTACTTTCCATAACTAACGCCTGATTTCTCGCCACCATTAGCTCACTCACCACATGCTATATAAGACGTATAATATTAGCAGTCAGTATATTTATCTAGGGAAACAAAACAAAACATAGAAATAGAAACTGAATAGGTCACACCAGAGAAACTAAATTGGCTTGTTAAGGCGGTGAGTCGGTTTGGTTAGAATAAACATATAAGAAAAGTAAAAGGCGGCAGTACCATTTTCCTTTGCTCCAAGAACTATAAATGGTGTTTTATCGGTGTCATTTCCAGCATCGTTGGGTATGGAATTGAGGTAGGCGCAACACAACCAAAAATTCTCTTTATTTCTGGTTTTGATAATTAAATTCATATTTACAAGTTTTTATGATGCTATTGATGACGATTATCGAGCTGCGTTCCATAGATTGTGATTCTAAAAAAAATATTTATGACGTGATACGAGATATCCTTGGGAACGGTTTTGTTTCTTAAACCCACTTGAGGCTCCCTGGGGCGTCATAATTTGGTATCAGAGCATCGATTAGACCCTTCAGGAACTAGTTGTTGCGCAAACAGATAATAAATGTAAACTGTGTTGCGACAAAATTAGTTGTGTGTTTTTTTGTTTAGCTTGAAATTTTTGTCACCATGTTACCTTAAATTAAGGGACTAAATTTCTTGAAGTGTGTGAGGTTGTAATATCCGTCCCATTTTCAAGGGAACTTTTGTCTTTTCACAAAAGAGGTAATTTTGTAACTTTAGTTGGAGGGGTATTTTGGTAAATTCCATTTACATGCAGTACTGTGTTACGATAAAATCATCTCCTGGCTTTTGATAATCTTATAGTAAAATAAATAATATTAATTCCAAATATTGACACTTGTGGACTTGCCATTTCTTGTGAACTTGAATATATTATTTAATTATGTATTTACTTTAGAAAAAGGGAAACATGAGAAGGTCTCATATCTAAGGCCTGGCCAAAAATGATTTACCTTAACAAAATTATGTTTGTCTTATGTGCCACTAGTCAAGTTACTATTAGCTAGTTAATTGATTTAACAATCTCATCGAAAACAAAATAGCTAAGTCATCGTTTTGGATCAGGGAATGGAAATATGGTCAGATATATGCTTAGGTTAGGGTACTTGAATATCATTCTTTTCAATAAAAAAAAAACATTGATTAGAGAACGGTCTGATTAATATTTTAATCAGAAGAGGGATTAGTGCCCAGCTTGTTGCTAGGTTGCCAACCACTAGCTTTGTTTGATTTAAAAATTATTTATATTTTATCACTAGAGAACGGTCTGATTAATCCACCCATCTATTCAAAGAAGAAAGGCAAATTGATTAGTAGATTAGTATATTAAAAAGAAAAAGAAAAAGAATTTTTTTTTATGTAATGATAATGTTTTGTGTAATGATAACTTATTAGTGGTGTTATTGGGGTTGGATACAGATATGAGGAGACAATTAGTACACAGTAAAATAGATGAAAGAAGCTTTTCATTTCTCAAGTTCTTATTACTATATTTTCATAGCAAACACCACTTACTAGATTAGAGTACGACACCACTTTTAACAGAAAGCAAATTCATCTCCACTACTTCGTTATTGCACCCATTTGTTTTCGTATCTCTCCCCTACAAAGTAATAACTTCATCATTTGATTTATGTTCACCATTATTAATGTTATTATCAAAATTTGAAAAAGATTCCCCAACGGTCGTCTTGTCACCATGTATGCCCACTTGACCCGACCCCCGCTACTTGATTGTTTTGGCATATATTCCCATTTACTCGAAACACTCTCACCACTAGCCGAATGGGCCACCTCCTTAGCTGACACATAGCCAATTTCTTTTGTACTTTCCATAACTAGCGCCTGATTTCTCGCCACCATTAGCTCACTCACCACATGCTATATAAGACGTATAATATTAGCAGTCAATATATTTATCTAGGGAAACAAAACAAAACATAGAAATAGAAACTGAATAGGTCACACCAGAGAAACTAAATTGGCTTGTTAAGGCGGTGAGTCGGTTTGGTTAGAATAAACATATAAGAAAAGTAAAAGGCGGCAGTACCATTTTCCTTTGCTCCAAGAACTATAAATGGTGTTTTATCAGTGTCATTTCCAGCATCGTTGGGTATGGAATTGAGGTAAGCGCAACACAACCAAAAATTCTCTTTATTTCTGGTTTTGATAATTAAATTCATATTTACAAGTTTTTATGATGCTATTGATGACGATTATCGAGCTGCGTTCCATAGATTGTGATTCTAAAAAAAATATTTATGACGTGATACGAGATATCCTTGGGAACGGTTTTGTTTCTTAAACCCACATGGGGCTCCCTGGGGCGTCATAATTTGGTATCAGAGCATCGATTAGATCCTTCAGGAACTAGTTGTTGCGCAAACAGATAATAAATGTAAACTGTGTTGCGACAAAATTAGTTGTGTGTTTTTTTGTTTAGCTTGAAATTTTTGTCACCATGTGACCTTAAATTAAGGGACTAAATTTCTTGAAGTGTGTGAGGTTGTAATATCCGTCCCATTTTTAAGGGAACTTTTGTCTTTTCACAAAAGAGGTAATTTTGTAACTTTAGTTGGAGGGGTATTTTGGTAAATTCCATTTACATGCAGTACTATGTTACGATAAAATCATCTCCTGGCTTTTGATAATCTTATAGTAAAATAAATAATATTAATTCCAAATATTGACACTTGTGGACTTGCCATTTCTTGTGAACTCGAATATATTATTTAATTATGTATTTACTTTAGAAAAAGGGAAACATGAGAAGGTCTCATATCTAAGGCATGACCAAAAATGATTTACCTTAACAAAATTATGTTTGTCTTATGTGCCACTAGTCAAGTTACTATTAGCTAGTTAATTGATTTAACAATCTCACCGAAAACAAAATAGCTAAGTCATCGTTTTGGATCAGGGAATGCTTAGGTTAGGGTATTTGATTATACGGTCAGATATATGCTTAGGTTAGGGTATTTGATTATCATTCTTTTCAATAAAAAAATAAATAAACATTGATTAGAGAACGGTCTGATTAATATTTTAATCAGAAGAGGGGTTAGTGCCCAGCTTGTTGCTAGGTTGTCAACCACTAGCTTTGTTTGATTTAAAAATTATTTATATTTTATCACTAGAGAACGGTCTGATTAATCCACCCATCTATTCAAAGAAGAAAGGAAAATTGGTTAGTAGATTAGTATATTAAAAATAAAAAGAATTTTTTTTTATGTAATGATATTGTTTTGTGTAATGATAACTTATTAGTGGTGTTATTGGGGTTGGATACAAATATGAGGAGACAATTAGTACACAGTAAAATAGATGAAAGAAGATTTTCATTTCTCAAGTTCTTATTACTATATTTTCATAGAAAACACCACTTACTAGATTAGAGTACGACACCACTTTTAACAGAAAGCAAATTCATCTCCACTACTTCTTTATTGCACCCATTTGTTTCCGTATCTCTCCCCCACAAAGGAATAACTTCATCATTTGATTTATGTTCACCATTATTAATGTTATTATCAAAATTTGAAAAAGATTCCCCAACGGTCGGCTTCTCAACATGTATGCCCACTTGACCCGACCCCCGCTACTTGATTTTTTTGGCATATATTCCCATTTACTCGAAACACTCTCACCACTAGCCGAATGGGCCACCTCCTTAGCTGACCCATAGCCAATTTCTTTTGTACTTTCCATAACTAACGCCTGATTTCTCGCCACCATTAGCTCACTCACCACATGCTATATAAGACGTATAATATTAGCAGTCAGTATGTTTATTTAGGGAAACAAAACAAAACATAGAAATAGAAACTGAATAGGTCACACCAGAGAAACTAAATTGGCTTGTTACGGCGGTGAGTCGGTTTGGTTAGAATTAACATAGAAGAAATTAAAAAGCCGGCAGTACCATTTTCCTTTCCTCCAAGAACTATAAATGGTGTTTTATCGGTGTCATTTCCAGCATCGTTGGGTATGGAATTGAGGTAGGCGCAACACAACCAAAAACTCTCTTTATTTCTGGTTTTGATAATTAAATTCATATTTACAAGTTTTTATGATGCTATTGATGATGATTATCGGGCTGCAGTCCATAGATTGTGATTCTAAAAAATTTATTTATGACGAGATATGATATATCCTTGGGAACGGTTTGTTTCCTAAACCCACGTGGGTCTCCCTGGGGCGAGCGTATTAATTGAATTTATTATTGTTTATGGATGAGGTGTTTCCATGTGTTGTTAATAATGCTAGATGTTGTTTTAAATGGGATTGAAAAAAAAAAATGTTGTATAAAATGTTTTGTTGCTTCTTTGCCTACTGAGTGTCAAAACTCACGTCGTATTATGAAAAAAAATCCAGATTTGACGCATGACAAGGATTTGATCAACGTGGAGCCTAGAGAATAATTTTAGATCTTTAATATTGTTTTTTAGTGTAAAATTCTAGTTCAAAGATGTAATTATTTTTATATTTAAAACTGTAAAATATTGTTTGGTATTGAGTTGACTGTTTATCATTTTAAATTACCAATAGGTTTTGACATGATTCTTTTTGTAACAAATGTAAAACATCTTAAGGGACATTTTTTGAAAATTATAGATTTTTCTAAGTAGTTTGCGTATTTTAATATAATTCTTTGTACCATTGTTAAATGCAGAAAATACCCGATTGTTTTAAATATCTCATAAATATCCTATTTTAGAACTACGATACATTGGTTTTTAGATATTGGTATATTCTATAAAAATATTTATGTATCTTTATCTTTCTAAAATGACAAACCATATCCAATTTGGAGTTGTGTTTGATTTTATATCATTTTTATAAAACAGAATGGTACACTACGGGAAAAATCATCATTTACAACACTCTATTAGGGTTGTAGTACCCCTACTGCAACGCTTTTTTGTGTATTGTGTAGGTGGGGTATTGTAGAAAGTCCAAGATTTTCTACAATACTTGACTAAGTGTTGTAAAGGGTGATGTGATTCATGGTTCGACAATATCTTTCCAAAGTTGTGATTCTCTTTCGATTTTTTTTTGAAAGCCTAACACAACTCTTGCTTGTGTTGTATGACTATTTTACACAACAAAGGATGTGTATCGTAAAAATATGTAACACAACACTTGTATAAGTTGAAGGACTATCTTAGACAACCTAGGATGTGTATTGTAGAAATATGTAACACAACACTTGTATAAGTTGAAGGACTATCTTAGACAACCTAGGATGTGTATTGTAGAAATATATAACAACTCTTATTACTACTATGAATAAGATTTGCACGACACTTGTTAGAGTTGTAAAACTATGTTCGACAACACCTAGTTATGTCGTAAAGACATTCTTTCACAACCTTTGGTTCGTGTAGTCGAAATATGGAACATAAATCTTGTTAGAAGTTGTGTGCATATAACTATTTTGAAGAAAAAAAATTTATAGCTGAAACCGAATTGCTGAAAGTATTTAACATTCACATTAACCTGGCAATGTAACACACTTACATTCATTCATGTTAACTCCACTTAAATCACCTTGTATGAAAGTGTGTTGCCTAACAATGAAAGAAAAGAAAAATGACATATCCTTTGAACAAAACTAAAAATATCATATTAATCGTAAAACGCAGATATTGGCCTCCCCTACAAATGTGTTAGTATCATACATTTTATAGTATGGTAGTTTGGGTTACATTGCTAGATTGAAGTGATCCGCTTTTGCTGCACTCGCTTCTTTGTAAAACAAACGAAAATTATGAGATGATACCGTAGAGGCAATGGCTTAGATGTGAAGAGTCATAGTTCTCAATGAACTTCATACCAGTTGGCATAGCTTTAGCACCTGCATATCGCTGGTACTCTTCAAGTACAGCAAGGCCTATGTTGTTGTTCATGCAAAGGAAAATTTATCAGAAAACATGTTAAGGAAAATTTATCAGAAAAACAAAACACATACTCTGGAAGAGACAACCAATAACGCTCCTCAATAGGGTCGTCTTGTTGTAGTTCCATCATCCATAACAAGTGTGAACAGATTAAAACACATACTATGGGAGAGACAGAAGAAGAAGGCTAACCTTCTTTAATTCCTCAAGTTTGGAAATGTAAACACTTATGGTTCCACATGCCAAACTTTAACAAGGAAAAGATCCTAAACCTTCACCCTGCAATTGCGAACCAAATGCCAAACTTTAACAAGGAAATACATTCCATTATAGAAAATAGTTAACATGTTATAATTAGGTAATGATCCTATAGAACAACAACAAATTATACACATGCACACTCATCACATATATTGGTGAACGTTTCAAAAGAATCCCAAAATACATAAATCTAGCTAGCATTCAGTAGAATTCAAACTGCCAAAATTAAGGCATGTACTCACAAACTAACGCGTTATAGAATGTTAACACGTTCCAAAATGTTAAGCACCCTACCATGACCAGAATGTTAACGCGTTCCAAAATTAGCACAGATAATTGGCAAGGATGTTGATGACTATAAATTGCATTTCTTTGTATATTTTGACCCAACGACTATAAATCGGATTTCTTTGCAAGAGAAAAACTCATTAAAGTAGTGCACATTTATAATGTAAAACTGGCTAAAGTATCTTTCTCTTAAGGTGTATCAAATCAACTAAAACTGGGCCTTCTCCAGTACAAAACATGATCCATGCCAGTTTTTGTGACCATATATATATATATATATATATGCAATTTCAAGAGATAACTTAAATCTTATTAGAACCTTCGCTAAGCTTCGAATTTTCACAGACAGGGTCTTGAGATGAGAACTGTAAGATTATACATTTCCAATCTAGCATGATGTAAACTTGTTATCTATAATCTCCATTTTTAATCAAAATAGAGGATTTTATCAACGAAAGCAACTTATACTTGACTATATTACTATGTAAGTAACGCAAATAAAAAGAGAAGAAGATAGCCTAAATTAAGCAGAAACAGAGCTCTAAGTGGTAAAAAAAATAAAAAATAGATGTCTTTTTTACCTGAAGAGTAACATAAAATTTCAATCCTTCATTAATATCCTACTTGATTTCTCGAAACTTGGCTATGGAAGCTTGAATTTGTTTATATCTGTTCCCACGAGATGCTGGAAAGGTTCCAAAAAACAACAATAAATTGCTTTTTCAATAGTCAAATAAGCTCAACGGAGTCTCTTGTTTCTTAAAGAATAATCAGAAAGAAAATAGTTCGCTCACCTTTGTAGTCTTCAAGATTAAATAAAGAAGCAAATTCATCATTCTGAGCCTGTAAAAAGAAAAAGGTACAATTCAATATGTGTCTAAAGTAGATGGGTTTGGTTAACTTTCACTGAATCCTCGGAAGATGAATAAGGATTGAGCGGATACTTCTAGTCCAAGGAAGAGTGCAAGAGAGTAGAAACTAATTTACAGAAATGATAGCGCCACTTCAAAGCTAGAGCAAAGAGATAACTTGAATCTTTACTAATAACTGTTCTTGTGCATCGATATTTTGTGCAATTTCTTCACAGACATGGTCATATTTGACAATCTCCTTCCTGAAAAGATCATCGTATGATCCAGGAGAAGTAATCAACTTGGGTAATATATCAGCCTGCAACAAAGAGCAAATGATAAAAAATAATATCTTTTAACATCCAAGACCAGAGGCGGAGCTATTAAGGAGGTGGGTGGGACCTTGGACCCACCCAAAGTTTTATAAAAGCTTAATCACATGTGGTATTAAACGAGATAGAACATGTTGTAATTGCTAAATTAAGTTAAGTAAGATGAAATTAAGCTAATCTAGCAGGATAAAATGGAGAAAAATTATCAGATTGAGCAATATCGCACATATCAGTGACATCATTTACTACTTAACATACTTGACTACTGAGCACTAAGTAATATGTACTCAACAACGAATCATTTGGTTATGATCACACATTTGGTTATGATCACACGTTCATATGTTTACATTTTGCATCAAAAGAATTCTCTCTTTCTTTTTCCAAATGTCTACATAAAAAGAATTGCTAATAAGTTGTATCTTTTTGTTAGATTTTCCCATTTTATTTATAAGTATTAGTATTAGTATTTTTGCCCATTATGACCAATTGATTTTTTGAATCATCATGCGGACTATGTTAACTTGCTTAGTTACAAAAAAAAAGAAAAGACAAATTTAGGTACCAATAGAAATTCAAAGTGCCCCACCCAACTTTAAATTCTGGCTCCGCCACTGTCCAAGACCATTTTTGAGTGCATTACTAAGAAGTTCCCTCTACCAAGAATGAACAAAGAAACTTCAGGAATTAAAATTGTACCTTCCTTTTCATCTCTTTCAGCATGTCCTCGAGACCTGCACGTTGAGCACTAAGAGTCTCCAAATGTCTCTGCAACAGATGAAAGCATCAATTGGTAGGTTTGAAAACGCAACCAAAGAAGAATAGCCAACTGACTAGATCAAATAACTAATTCATAGAACATGGCAATGCCTACAAAGACTACCATAAAGAGAAGTAATATTACCAAGCTATGTTTCAAAGCTCCCACAACTGCATCTTTACCGGTGTCCAGTGACATTCTTGGCCTTGCAAGAGTAGGAAGTGCATATTCTATCTGATCCAGATCAAAGTCATATAATAAGATGGGTTAGGATTTTATTATTTACCATACTCTAAACTGTACTAACCAACATGCATATCATGAAACTGTTGGCAAATCCAGAAGATATTATAGTAATTGATAAATGCCAACACCATAAACTGAAATTATAAGGCCAATTGATCGTTAAGCCAGCGTTTGGAATAATAATGAAACTCAAAATCATGACTTATCAAAGTTGCATCTAATAGTGCATCAGCTTTCTTCTCTTATTATGGACCAGTACATTATAGAGTTACGGTTTGCAGCTAATTTTATACCAAGCATCGCAATGAACACAAAAGCAAAGAAAAGAACATACTGGCTGTCTGTCGAGGATCTCCATGAGAGCAGCATGATCTCTTATAGAACGCTCAATTCGTCCGTCAGTGTCTGTAGCTTGTTCAAGGTTCCTCGCGAATCTACTCAATCTCTCTTGCAAGTTCTTTAAAAGAGTGCTGTACTGAGGTCTAGTCCATCGTGTCCCAATTGCGTACGAAATTGAGCATCTTCTCTCGCTTCTTTCTGCAAAATCTCCTAGGTCTGAACGAAAAATTCGTGGTTCACCCTGCTCAAATCCTTAAGTTGTTGTAATTCAGCTTCAAAACCAGATGGTCATGGGCATGACCAGAGAATGTGCTGGAAGAGTGGGCAACGAATCAGGTGCAGGAACCATCATGAGATAAACTCTGTTATTCTCCTTAACAGATGTCTCTAGATGTCCCTTCAAGAAAAACACACAAAAGGAGCTCAATTTTTCACAAATCACCTCTATCGGATCTATAGTCACTAATTATAAATTCCTCAAAAAAAAATTTAAAAAAAAAAACAGAAATTAAACCTAACTAACGATCACAAGATTAACCCCATACAACCACAAAACTAAACAAACCCCATGATTTATCTACGATTTAATTTCCAAAGCCCCAAGAAACAAACCATAATTTAAAAAAAAAGGTTAGGGATGATATGAAACACGTGAAGAAGCCTCAGAGATCTTGGTGGATAAATAATCTTCAGAAGGGGTTTTCACCCCCACCAAGAGTAGCAAATATTATCCATACATCACTGGCTTTTCATATCTAAAGCCTAACAGCAAATCTAAATATTGACCAAAACCAAAACACGAGATTTAAAATTGAGCAAAACCTTTTTCATGAATCTAACTAAAAACCCCAAATCCAGTCTGGGTTCTCAACAAATCTAATCAAAATATACAAAAATGAAAACCAAATCTCAGTTTCATGTAAAGAGAGTCGAATAAATACAGTGAAAATGAAAAGAAATCACAATCTTATCCCATGTATTATCATCACAGATTCAATGAAAATACTTACGTTTGCCAGTCTATAGGATCCAGTCTTTGTGAGAGACTACTTGTCAATTCCAGGACACGCTTTCTACTGACAGAGCACCTACAACATCATTTTCAAATCAATATAAACAAAATGTATAAATCATCAGGGTGTCGCAAATTTGGAATGCGGTGCTTAAATTATTCAGGTTTAAAAACAACAGGTCTCTCAAGGAAAAGTAATGAACAAGCTGAGAGTGTTTTCCAAGAAAAAAAGTAACTCATGTGATTATTCAATCCTTATTATGGTATATCTATCCTACTTTTATAATTTCACAAGCTCACCTTTTTATCTTAGAGAAATTTATAGATACTTTTCAAGAATATATGAATTGTAATGCTCAACGTAAAAAGTTTTCTAGTTTTCATTTTAAAAGAATATCAAGAAAGATTCAACCAAATGAAGCAAATCATTGACCAAATGTTCAACAAGAACCTGCTAGTGACAAGTGAATGAAAATTATGAAATTAGTAAATTATTTACGAACACACAGATATTACTGATATAGTAAAGTGAAACGTCATTATAGTCATTCTACATAAGAATTAAACTAAGACATAAGGAGCGCATATTTACCCTTTCCAAAAGTCCCAGAGCAAACTTCTGCAGAATCAATTTGTCAAGGACGTGCCCTCCAATTCTATGAACCTCTTCACTAGCTTGGTATACGAAATATGTAAGATAAAGTGAAGGCATGGAAGGAAGTTATATCTTCATATCCACAGGACCCTCACTGGAATTCTCTTGCTTAATGACAGTTTCTTCCCAGCTCTGCACGATAGTCAAATTAGTACATAAACATCATCGAAAAGAAAACAAAACCAAAATCAAAAAAATATTAGAAAGTTATCGTCGACAATGAAGGATAATGCCCTACTATTTATTACAACTCATGTTCTGTGTCCATACAAGAATGGGTAACTTTTTGGACAGATCAAGTAAAAGATTTTCCAGCTAAAAGCTAAAACCATCAAAGAAGTAAAATGGGAGTATAATTACATACAGAGAAGACTTCATTCACCCTCGAGGAAGATGTCAAAGACAATGCATCATCGTTATTGATCTCCTTTGATAGAATGGCTGATAATTCATCGGATACCCAAGTTATCCACAAACTGTGAGCCCAAATGCATATATCTCAGAATTTCATGCTGAGTAAATCAAGTTTTAGACTGGCACTGTCAATTACCCCTGACAAGGCAGTCGAAGTAGATGAAGGTTGTCTTCTGATGCACAGCTCCACTGAATCCATCTGTAGCAGCAAGAACACCATCAGAAATACAACTAAACTGCAGTGACATCATTCACCAGCCTCACCGGAATCTTAAATCAACACCCAACTTCAATCTCCACAAACCAATTCATCTTCTTCATCTGCTGCTTCCGATTTCAGACACCCTAATTTGCATAAACCCTAATTTCAAAATCAGCTTCCTACGGAAACTGAAATTAAACCTATTACATCCATATACAGTTCAATTAAAAAACAAACCCATTACTAAAGATCAAATACACATCAATTTCACACAAACCGAGCTTAATTAAAGAAACACTAAATTAAATCTTTGATTTACCTTTTCTATTCGATTCATCAGAAGAAATGCTTCAACTCATCAATTGATTAACAACCCTCTTAATCTTCAATTGCTACAACTCGAAATCATCCTCGTTTTACACCAACTCATAAAGCAAACCAACTTCAGAAAACCCTAACTCGCTGACTTCTCGATTCATTTTCCTCCTAAACTCAAACAGCAACATCACTTCCACCATCACCTGATTCATGATCAGACTTTTCTTATCTCGATCTCAGAACTATATTTCATCTCCCAAAATCAGGAAGAGAAACAAAGAGGATAATCAGAAAGAAAAAACGAAGAAAGAAGGATTTGTTATGAGATAGGGTTTTGTTTAAGGCGGAGTTAGAGAGAATAGACCGAGAAAGGGAAAGGAAAGAAGAGAAAGAAGAAAGTGAGAGGAGAAAAAAGTTTAGGCTTTTGTATAAAAATACTTTGGACGTTGGATTCCTCCTCATACGGATTGGGGAGATTAATCAACGGTACACAATTGGTTTTGGATTCTCCTACGGATTGAGAGAAGTGTGTTTCTTTAGAACACAAGTGTGTTTCTTTTGAACCTTCGTAAGATCAAAATCCAAAGTTTCGTATTTCGAAATACTCTCATTTTCGGTAAGAATATTGAGTTTTATAGGAGACACATGTCAACAAAATCTTAACTTCAAACTAATCGTCGTTTAGATGTTTTAGAGAAACAGGTGCCACCATGTCAAGATGATAAGAATGAATCAAAAGAATGATATTGTTATCGACCTTCTGAATATATATAAATCCGAAAAATTTATAAGATTGAATCAAAAGAATCAAAAATGAAATCAAAAAATGTTACTCTCGTTCGATTAAACAAAATTTCAACACTCGGTATAAGATGTTTTTTTACCCACGAAGAATTGAAGATTGTCCCAGAAAATCCTCTTCCTCCACTTAGTAAATGTTTTTTTTTTCCTTCCGAACCAAATTTTTTGTTGCTGATATAATTATCGACATTTGACTTGGTAGAATTCTGAAGAATATGATTAAGGAGTCGATTTAAATTCTAATTAGAAGTTTAGATTTAGTACTTGTGAAATTTGACGAACAAAAATCGATTTTCTGAAAATGAATTATAACGAACAAAGATTGACATTAGATTGAACACTCACATGAAGATAGTAATTTTGACTTACAAATGAACTGAAGATTATATCGATTGAACACTCGTTTGAAGATTGTAATTTTAACATGCATTAAATTGAGGATTATCTTGGTAGATTGTTGAACATTCTGAGTTCCAAGAATGGACTAATCAAAAATTCGAGTTTCGAGAATAAACTGATCGAGATTATGTCATTAGAGATTGAACATTCGTCAGAGGACATATTCTTGAATTGACATCAAAGATGCATTTTTAACATACAACGAACTAAAAATTCCAACATCAATAAATACGAAGCTCAGTGTCGATTTAAACTTGAAATATGGTATTACAACATAAAAAATATGAACCAAGAAGCTCTGGGAGGGTTTTGACTTAAAACTTAGCATGATACATCATAGAAATCGATAAACATGAAGCTCAACATTGATTCGAACTTCAAACTTGGTATAATGGTACATAATCTATGGACCACGAAGCTTTGAGAGGGTTCCGACTTCAAACTTAGCATGATCCATGCTCTGAGATCGAAACATGGACGCGAGTTGACTACTCTAAGTAAGAAACTTGGTAATAATGACGAATACATCCATTTACAGGTAAGATTCCTCCGAAATATTCTACTAAACTTTAAACAAACCCTATTTCTACATATTGTACGCATACCAGGCTCCGATATAGAAACCTGGTCGTGAGTGGAGTAGTCTAAGTAAGAAACTTGGTAAGAATGACGAATCCATTCATTTACATGTAAGATTCCTTCAGAATATTCTACGAAACCTTAAATAGACCCTATTTCTTCATATTATATGCAAACCATGGTTCTGACTTCAAACTTAGAAGCTTGACTTCAAACTTAGAAGCTTGACTTCAAACTTAGCTGGATACATCATCAAAATCGATAAATATGAAGCTCAGTGTTGATTCGAACTTCGAATGTGGTATAACAACATACAAACTATGAGCCAAGAAGCTTATGGAGGGTTATGACTTCAAACTTAGCATGATACATCATCGAGATCGATAAATATGAAGCTTAGTGTTGATTCGAACTTCAAATGTGGTATAACGACATACAAACTGTGAACCAAGAAGCTTCTTGAGGGTTCTAACTTCAGACTGAGCATGATACATCACCGAAATCGATAAATTTGAATCTCAGTGTCAATTCGAACTTCAAATGTGGTATAAATCCATATAAACTATGAACCAAGAAGCTCTGAGAGGGTTCAGACTTCAAACTTGGTAAGAATGATGAATCCATCCATTTACAGGTAAGATTCCTTCGAAATATTCCCCAAAACATTAAACAAATCCTATTATGGCATTTTGTATGCAAACCCTGGCTCCGAGATCGAAACCAGGACGTGAGTGGACTACTATAAGTCAGAAACTTCGTAAGAACGATGAATCCATCCATTCAAAGTAAGATTCCTTCGGAATATTCCCCGAAACATTAAACAAACCATATTCTGGCATATTGTATGCATACCATGGCTCCGGGATCAAAACCTGGCCGTCAGTGGACTACTATAAGTCAGAAACTTCGTAAGAACGATGAATCCATCCATTCACAGGTAAGATTCCTTCGGAATATTCCCCGAAACATTAAACAAACCATATTCTGGCATATTGTATGCATACCATGGCTCCGAGATCGAAACCTGGCCGTGAGTGGACTACTATAAGTCTGAATATTCGTAAGAACGATGAATCCTTCCATTTACAGGTAAGATTCCTTTAGAATATTCCCCAAAACATTAAACAAAGATTACTAGAGTTAGACCTGAGTTTCTCATTTGGATGAACTGAAAATGAAATTTATCATATTTGAACATCACAGGTTCAAAGATTACTAGAGTTGGATCTGAGTTTCTCATTCGGGTGAACTGAAGATGAAATTTATCAGATTTTAACATCACAGGTTCAAAGATTACTAGATTTCGACCTGAGTTTCTCATTCGGATGAACTGAAGATGCAATTTATCAGATTTGAACATCACGGGTTCAAAGATTACTAGAGTTCGACGTGAGTTTCTCATTCGGGTGAACCGAAGATGAAATTTATCAGATCTGGTGCAATAAATATTATAAAATGTGAAAATAACCATATTACCCTTAATGGAAATAAGTGCAATATATAAATATTATGGAGACTATGAAAAATGACCAGACTACCCTTATCAGAAATAGGTAAAGTAAATATTATAGAATGTGAAAATGACGATATTACCCTTAATGGAAATAAGTGCAATAATATTATGGAGACTGCGAAAATGACCAGACTACCCTTATCGGAAATAAGTAAAGAAAATATTACAGACTATGAAAATGACCATATTACCCTTAGTGAAAATAAGTGCAATAAATATTATCGAAACTTTAATAATGACCAGACTACCCTTATCGGAAATAAGTAATATAAATATTACACTTTGAAAATGACCATATTACCCTTGATGGAAATAAGTGCAATAAATATTATGGAGACTGCAAAAATGACCAGACTACCCTTATTGGAAATAGGTAAAGTAAATATTATAAAATGTGAAAATGACCATATTACCCTTATGGAAATAAGTGCAATAAATATTATGGAGACTGTGACAAATGACAAGATTACCCTTATCGGAAATAGGTAAAGTAAATATTTTAGAATGTGAAAATGACCATATTACCCTTGATGGAAATAAGTGCAATAAAAATTATGGAGACTGTGAAAATGACCAGACTACCCTTATCGGAAATAATTAATTTTCAGAGAAGGCTTCGCGCTGTTTGCGGCTCAGTCACCTGAGCATTATTTTTTTGGCATTACATTTTGTTTTACAACACTTATGAAGGGTTGTCATAAAGTTAGTGTATTAAAGAACCACAAACTTGACAGAACTTGTGATAGTGTAGGATGGTTAGTGGTGTATATTTCCATGCCCGAGGCTCATGATCGAATCCCCCCAACCTCATTTTTTCCAACATTATATATTTTTACTTCAACAACACTTATAAGTGTTGTTATAGGTTTCTATTTAAAAAAAATCAAAAAAAAATCAAAACTTGTGAACTGAAAGGATGGTTGATGAACTAGACTTCCATGCAGTAGGCTCATGATCGAATCCCCACAACCTCATTTTTTCCAACATTATATATTTTTACTTCAACAACACTTATAAGTGTTGTTATAGGTTTCTATTTTAAAAAAATTAAAAAAAAAACAAAACTGGTGAACTGAAAGGATGGTTGACGAGCTAGACTTCCATGCAGTAGGTTCATGTTCGAATCTCCCCCCTAACATATTTTTCATTATCATATTTTTTTGTTCTTCAACAACATTTGTGAGAGTTGTGATAGGCTAAGTCACTACACTTATAAAACAGAGTTGTTATAGCTAAATGTCGTCACAACTCTTTTTCTTAAAGAGTTGTCGTTTGTTTTCTTAGCGGAACCCCTTGGTCCTAAGTGTTGGTAGTGATGATATACGACAACTCTTCCTTTGAAACCAGTTGTAAAACATAGGACTTTCTAACCAGTTGTAAAACATAGGACTTTCTACAATGTTTAGAAAAGTGTTGTAAAACCCCAGTTGTAGATGTATATTACTAGAGAACGGTCTGATTAATCCACCCATCTATTCAAAGAAGAAAGGCAAATTGATTAGTAGATTAGTATATTAAAAAGAAAAAGAAAAAGAATTTTTTTTTATGTAATGATAATGTTTTGTGTAATGATAACTTATTAGTGGTGTTATTGGGGTTGGATCTGGAATGAGGAGACAATTAGTACAGTAAAATAGATGAAAGAAGCTTTTCATTTCTCAAGTTCTTATTACTATATTTTCATAGCAAACACCACTTACTAGATTAGAGTACGACACCACTTTTAATGAAAGCAAATTCATCTCCACTACTTCGTTATTGCACCCATTTGTTTTCGTATCTCTCCCCTACAAAGTAATAACTTCATCATTTGATTTATGTTCACCATTATTAATGTTATTATCAAAATTTGAAAAAAGATTCCCCAACGGTCGTCTTGTCACCATGTATGCCCACTTGACCCGACCCCGCTACTTGATTGTTTTGGCATATATTCCCATTTACTCGAAACACTCTCACCACTAGCCGAATGGGCCACCTCCTTAGGCCGACACATAGCCAATTTCTTTTGTACTTTCCATAACTAGCGCCTGATTTCTCGCCACCATTAGCTCACTCACCACATGCTATATAAGACGTATAATATTAGCAGTCACTATATTTATCTAGGGAAACAAAACAAAACATAGAAATAGAAACTGAATAGGTCACACCGGAGAAACTAAATTGGCTTGTTAAGGCGGTGAGTCGGTTTTGGTTAGAATAAACATATAAGAAAAGTAAAAGGCGGCAGTACCATTTTCCTTTGCTCCAAGAACTATAAATGGTGTTTTATCGGTGTCATTTCCAAAGATCGTTGGGTATGGAATTGAGGTAAGCGCAACACAACCAAAAATTCTCTTTATTTGGTTTTGATAATTAAATTCATATTTACAAGTTTTTATGATGCTATTGATGACGATTATCGATTGCGTTCCATAGATTGTGATTCTAAAAAAAATATTTATGACGTGATACGAGATATCCTTGGGAACGGTTTTGTTTCTTAAACCCACATGGGGCTCCCTGGGGCGTCATAATTTGGTATCAGAGCATCGATTAGATCCTTCAGGGAACTAGTTGTTGTGAAACGGAGATAATAAATGTAAACGTGTTGCGACAAAATTAGTTGTGTGTTTTTTTGTTTAGCTTGAAATTTTTGTCACCATGTGACCTTAAATTAAGGGACTAAATTTCTTGAAGTGTGTGAGGTTGTAATATCCGTCCCATTTTTAAGGGAACTTTTGTCTTTTCACAAAAGAGGTAATTTTGTAACTTTAGTTGGAGGGGTATTTTGGTAAATTCCATTTACATGCAGTACTATGTTACGATAAAATCATCTCCTGGCTTTTGATAATCTTATAGTAAAATAAATAATATTAATTCCAAATATTGACACTTGTGGACTTGCCATTTCTTGTGAACTCGAATATATTATTTAATTATGTATTTACTTTAGAAAAAGGGAAACATGAGAAGGTCTCATATCTAAGGCATGACCAAAAATGATTTACCTTAACAAAATTATGTTTGTCTTATGTGCCACTAGTCAAGTTACTATTAGCTAGTTAATTGATTTAACAATCTCACCGAAAACAAAATAGCTAAGTCATCGTTTTGGATCAGGGAATGCTTAGGTTAGGGTATTTGATTATACGGTCAGATATATGCTTAGGTTAGGGTATTTGATTATCATTCTTTTCAATAAAAAAATAAATAAACATTGATTAGAGAACGGTCTGATTAATATTTTAATCAGAAGAGGGGTTAGTGCCCAGCTTGTTGCTAGGTTGTCAACCACTAGCTTTGTTTGATTTAAAAATTATTTATATTTTATCACTAGAGAACGGTCTGATTAATCCACCCATCTATTCAAAGAAGAAAGGAAAATTGGTTAGTAGATTAGTATATTAAAAATAAAAAGAATTTTTTTTATGTAATGATATTGTTTTGTGTAATGATAACTTATTAGTGGTGTTATTGGGGTTGGATACAAATATGAGGAGACAATTAGTACACAGTAAAATAGATGAAAGAAGATTTTCATTTCTCAAGTTCTTATTACTATATTTTCATAGAAAACACCACTTACTAGATTAGAGTACGACACCACTTTTAACAGAAAGCAAATTCATCTCCACTACTTCTTTATTGCACCCATTTGTTTCCGTATCTCTCCCCCACAAAGGAATAACTTCATCATTTGATTTATGTTCACCATTATTAATGTTATTATCAAAATTTGAAAAAGATTCCCCAACGGTCGGCTTCTCAACATGTATGCCCACTTGACCCGACCCCCGCTACTTGATTTTTTTGGCATATATTCCCATTTACTCGAAACACTCTCACCACTAGCCGAATGGGCCACCTCCTTAGCTGACCCATAGCCAATTTCTTTTGTACTTTCCATAACTAACGCCTGATTTCTCGCCACCATTAGCTCACTCACCACATGCTATATAAGACGTATAATATTAGCAGTCAGTATGTTTATTTAGGGAAACAAAACAAAACATAGAAATAGAAACTGAATAGGTCACACCGGAGAAACTAAATTGGCTTGTTACGGCGGTGAGTCGGTTTGGTTAGAATTAACATAGAAGAAATTAAAAAGCCAATAGTACCATTTTCCTTTCCTCCAAGAACTATAAATGGTGTTTTATCGGTGTCATTTCCAGCATCGTTGGGTATGGAATTGAGGTAGGCGCAACACAACCAAAAACTCTCTTTATTTCTGGTTTTGATAATTAAATTCATATTTACAAGTTTTTATGATGCTATTGATGATGATTATCGGGCTGCAGTCCATAGATTGTGATTCTAAAAAATTTATTTATGACGAGATATGATATATCCTTGGGAACGGTTTGTTTCCTAAACCCACGTGGGTCTCCCTGGGGCGAGCGTATTAATTGAATTTATTATTGTTTATGGATGAGGTGTTTCCATGTGTTGTTAATAATGCTAGATGTTGTTTTAAATGGGATTGAAAAAAAAAATGTTGTATAAAATGTTTTGTTGCTTCTTTGCCTACTGAGTGTCAAAACTCACGTCGTATTATGAAAAAAAATCCAGATTTGACGCATGACAAGGATTTGATCAACGTGGAGCCTAGAGAATAATTTTAGATCTTTAATATTGTTTTTTAGTGTAAAATTCTAGTTCAAAGATGTAATTATTTTTATATTTAAAACTGTAAAATATTGTTTGGTATTGAGTTGACTGTTTATCATTTTAAATTACCAATAGGTTTTGACATGATTCTTTTTGTAACAAATGTAAAACATCTTAAGGGACATTTTTTGAAAATTATAGATTTTTCTAAGTAGTTTGCGTATTTTAATATAATTCTTTGTACCATTGTTAAATGCAGAAAATACCCGATTGTTTTAAATATCTCATAAATATCCTATTTTAGAACTACGATACATTGGTTTTTAGATATTGGTATATTCTATAAAAATATTTATGTATCTTTATCTTTCTAAAATGACAAACCATATCCAATTTGGAGTTGTGTTTGATTTTATATCATTTTTATAAAACAGAATGGTACAGTTTTGATTTTCTGCAGTTCTGGTCAACCACGTGTTTGACTGTAGTCAAAAGGTCCTTAAGATAATCTAAAAATTGTATAAACTTTATGAATGGAACTATACTCAGTAAAGATTCAGAATGTATAATCATAATAATTTTTTGATTTGAAATGGGTTCAGTAAAATTCTTGGAGTTAATTGATGTCTGTTTTTGTTTTATGATTCTTCCTTAAACATGCGATTCTTTTGGATTAAATCTGGAACGTTTACGGTTTAATTAATTTTTATAGTAAACTATAGTTCTTTAGTGTTCATGTGGGTTAAAAATAACGACAAGTTAACGGTTAGATGTTCCTAAAAGAATTTTTATGTATCCGCTGCGACAGAATTTCTGAATTGAACATAACTAAAGATTAGACAAAGAATTAGTTGTTTGAACTTGGACCAAGTGTGGAAGTCTAGGCTTGCTATTAAAAGTAGCATTTCGGATTTGGGTTTGCATTTGGGATCTGGGCCCGGAATCCGGGGCGTCACACTAGGCATGACTCACCATTGACAAGATTGACTCGAAAGGATACCAAGTTCTAGTGGAATAATAATTGTGAGAAATCTTTCTCCATTCTCAAGGAGAAATTACTACTGCACCAGTTTTGACAACACCAATAAGTGGAATTGGTTATGAGATCTTTTCTGATGTATCATTGAAGGGTTTAGGATGTGTTCTTATGCAAGAAGAAAAAGTGGTAGCCTATGCCTCAAAACAATTAAAGGCACATGAATTGAATTACGCAACTCATGACCTCGAGTTGGAAGCTATTGTGTTCGCTTTGAAGTTGTGGAGACATTATCTGTATGGTGACAAGATAGACATATTTTGTGACCATAAGAGCTTGCAGTATATTTTTACCCAACGAGATTTGAACCTGAGACAGAGGCGTTGGGTGGAATTTCGAAAGGATTACACGCATACTTTCCATTACCACCCAGGAAAGGAAAATGTTGTAGCAGATGCGCTTAGCCGAAAATCGAGGGCCGGTATAGCAAGTATGACTTTTCATGCTTGGGATTTGTGTAGGCTTATGGAGGAATATGACTTGGGCCCTGATGAGATGATTTACAATACTATAGTTGTTCCAGAATTACAACATCGGATTGTAAAATCTCAACAGACTGATAGAGGGATGAATTCAATTTGTGACCAGATAGAGAAAGGTCAAACACCAGAGGGTTGGACTCAATCTGATGGTGGACTTCGCTTTATGGGGAAATTTTTTGTGCCAGTAAAATTGAGGATGGAGGTACTAGAACATGCTCATAATTCTAAGTTTACCGTTCATCCAGGAGGATCAAAGATGTACCATGACATGAAAAGGAAATATTTGTGGAAAAGGATGAAGTAAGATATTGCCTTGTATGTGTCGAGATGTCTCACGTGCCAGCAAGTGAAGATTGATCATCTGAAACCAGGAGGGTTAGTTCAACCATTTCCCATCTCAGAATGGAAATGGGAACAAATCACTATGGATTTTGTCATGGGATTACCTAGAACTGCACATGGAAAGGATACTATATGGGTTATCGTTGATATACTTACCAAGTCAGCGCACTTCTTAGCAATCAAGAAGACTGATACGTTAGCCACGCTAAGTCATATGTATATCCATGAGATAATAAGGTTACACGGTACGCCGGTGTCAATTGTATCTGACAGAGATCCTCGTTTTACTTCTCAGTTCTGGCAGAGTTTACAGAAGGCGTTAGGTACACGTATTTCGCTTAGTAATGCTTTTTATCCACAGACCGACGGGAAGTCTGAACTGGTAATTCAGATTGTGGAGGATATGCTACGAGCTTGTGCCTTGTTTTCAAAGGAAGTTGAAGTGAGCACTTTCCATTAGTAGAGTTTTCTTATAACAATAGCCATCAGGCTAGTATTGGTATGGCACCTTTTGAAGCATTATATGGACGACCTTGTAGATCTCCAGTGTGTTGGACCGAGATTGGCGAACATAGAATTTTTGGACCTGATTTGGTACGAGAGACGAATGAAAAGTTTTAGTTAATCCGGCAGAGGTTAATGATAGCTCAAAGTCGACAGAAGAGTTATGAAGACAAGAGATGTCGACCTTTAGAATTCATTGAAGGTGAATTGGTGTTACTCAAAGTAAGCCCAAAGAGAGGTGTTAAGCGTTTTGGCAAGAAAGGAAAGTTATCACCACGTTACATTGGGCCTTTCCAAATTATTCGGCGTGTTAGTGCAGTAACTTATCAGTTGGAGTTACCACAGCGAATTGGGCACGTTCATGACACTTTCCACTTGTCAATGTTGCGGAAGTATGAGAGAGATCCGTCTTATGTTATTTATCCTTCGCATATCATTGCTTGGGAAGATTTGGAGATCCAACAAGATGCTATGTATGTGGAGAGACCGGTTCGAATTTTGGACTTTAAGGAACAGGTGCTTCACACAAATACCATCCTTATGGTTAAGGTGCAGTGGCAACTTCGCCAGGTCGAGGAAGCAACATGGGAATTAGAGTCCGAGATGTGGAGCAAATACCCTGAGCTTTTCCAAGGTAACCTCTAAATTCCGTGACGAAATTTCTTTTAAGGGGAGTAGAGTTGTAAAGCTAGTCTTAATTTGAATGATATTTGTGTATTTTAACTAGTAAGGGTAAATTAGTTATTTTACATTGAAATAAAAATCTCGGTAGTCTAGCTGTTTGCTTAGCCGAGCCAATATGTTAGCTTATAGAAATGACTTCTTCTGGTCATGTTAAGTTGGATTAGGAAATAAAATAGGGTACTTGATTATCATTCTTCTCAAACATAACGTCATTGTATGCCTAGTCTTATGTTGATAATGGTTAGTGACGTATGGGTTCTGCTCACTTTTTAGGCCACTACTGTTGTTTATTATTATGAGTTAAAATTCTTTCTTTTCCGTATATTGAGAAATGTCATTGATGTAATTTAGCCCCACATGTCCACCAAGTACTAATTCATTTGTCTACCACGATATATTAAGTTTGAACGTGGTGGGAAGAAATATTTTCATTAGCATTTTTATGTCACACTTGGCTACGGGTGAAAACGTGTTTAATTAGGTAAGAAACATGATAAATAAATTTTCAACTTTTATTATTAAGTTCATGTTGTGTGTCATCATTTGATAGGCTACTAGCTATCAATAATTGGGAATCTTAATTTCTACCTTTGACCAAAATTATTAAGCATGCGTACTAAAAATTGGGTCTAGCTTATACCAATTGTAATAATGGCTCATCGGTAAAGTATCCGTACAAAGATGCGACACCTATTTATGCTTAGTACAAGGCAATAAAATTCTTCCTCTTCACATGTATTGAAAATCTGACTTTTGAATTGTTTTGTTAAGTTTTTGATTTTGTGTTGACACTAGGTAAGCTAGGATTGGATGTTTTGGTAGAAATAAAAATTTCCTAATAAGACTTCTAACAACTCTACTATTCACTCAAAGATTTCTAAAAACATTAGTTATCAAATTTTGACACTTGTCGACTTTTAATTGATTCCTTAATATTATTATATCAATAGATCAAAGTTGACACTTGACACATGTCACGTTCCTACTAGCCAAGGTCAAATGAGATAATTGTAGTAATGTGAAGACTTTGGGCTGTATAAAAGGAAGTGTTAAAACCTTATTAGGTCATTATTCGCATATAAATTCTAGCAGAGAAAACTTGTTAATCTATTCGGAAAAAAAGACTATTTAGTGCGGCACTAATTTTGGATCCGTAAAAAGAAAAAAGAAAAATCAGTTTGATTCTTGCGTAAGGATTTCCTTATTCGTCTGTTACTGATCTTCTTGCCGTTGTTAACATTCGAGGTAGGCGCAACACAATCTAAAACTTTTTTTATTTATATAGTTTTGTTAATTAAATTCATATTTGCAAGTTTTTATGATGTTATTGATGATGATGTGAGCATGATGAAGATTATCGGGCTGCGGTCCATAGGTTATAATCCTTAAAATTATTTTGACGGGATACGAGATATCTTTGGGAACGATTTTGTTCCCTAAACCCACGTGGGGCTCCCTGGGGCGAGCGGATTGATTGAATTTATTGTTGTTTATGAATGTGGTGTTTCCATGTGTTTACGGTGTTATTAATCATGCTAGTTGTTTTAAAAGAAATTGAAAAATGTTTGAATAAAATGTTTTGTTGCTTCTTTTCCTACTGGGTGTCACAACTCACGTCGTTTCATGACAAAAAATTCCATATTTTATGACACCACAAGGAGCTAATGGAGAAAAAGCATATAGATCGGTTTTTGTGATTTAAGTAGTTTGCATAGGGTTTATGATTGAAAAATTGTAATAAAATATCAGCAAACTCTCTTTTGGATGATTTATTGAGTATTTATTGATTATTAATACTTTGTAGATTATTGGGTTAATGTATAACCAATGAAACAATGTTTTATTAAGAAATTTTTAATTGATTAGACAATGAAAATTTCTGAATCATGTCAGTTTGACTGTTAATGATAATTATTTTATAATATATATATGCATGAATATTTTATAATATGCCTAGAATTCACGGTAAATGAAGTGGTTAAAATATTATAATTTTCTGAGTCCCATAAGTATTTTCAAAACAATTGTTTCTCACTATAAGAAATTCAGACGTTTTCTGACAGATTCAACTATATTATAGTATTCTTGTTTTTTTTTAATTATTTTAATGCATGTTTTAGGCTTTGGTGTCCTGTAAACTTTAAGATATTTCTTTTTACTTTTTAAAATGGTCAACTAAACCTGATTTGGAGTTGTGAGTGATTTTATACTATTTTTATGAAATGGGCTATCTCTGTTTTTCTTTTCTGCAGTTCTGGTCAACTACACGTTTGACTGTGATCAACAAGTCTTTAAGATAAACTAAAAATTATAGAAAATTTATAAATTGTTGTGTATAATGTTTTGTGTAATGATAACTAATGATAATGTTTTGTGTAATGATAACTTATTAGTGGTGTTAGTGGGGTTGGATACAAATATGAGGAGACAACTAGTACACAATATAAATAGAAATATACTCAATTAGGATTCAGAATGTATAATAATAATAATTTTTGGATTTGAATTGGGTTCATTAAAATTCTTGGAGTTAACTGATGTCTGTTTTTGTTTTATGATTCTTCCTTAAACATGCGATTCTTTTGGATTAAATCTGGAACGTTTAACAGTGAAATTAATTTTTCTGGTAAACTATAGTTCCTTAGGGTTCTTGTGGTTTAATAATTACGTCAACTTAACGGTTAGATGTTTCTAAAAGTATTTTATGTATCTGCTGCGATAGAATTTATGAATTGAATATAAATAATAAAAAAATAGTCAAAGAATTAATCGTTTAGACTTGGGCCAAGTATGGAAGTCTATGCTTGATATTAACAATATCATTTCGGATTTTGGGTTTGGATTTGGGTCGGAATCCAGGCCCGAAATTTGGGGTGTTACATAGTATATAGATTGTTCCAACCATTTTTAGGGGTGACTCAAAAAAAATTAGAGGCGACATTTTTATACCCATCCCGGGGATGTGTCTGTGGGCTGTCTTGATTGTTAGAAAAATACGTATATGTCATTTTATAATCATTAATTGATACTTATTATTAATAATTATTAACCTATTATAATTGATACTTATTATTAATAATTATTGATACTTATCTACTGATTATGTTTGACATCTGGAGTTTTTATACCCAAATTTAGACATAATCAGTAGATATCTAATTTTTCATACTACTGATTGTGAAAATAGAGAAATTCAAATTTTCATTTGTTTCGAAAAAAATGAATTTGGGGCTATTATTACAGTTGGTGAATAATGAATATCACGAAACTACCTACTGTAAAAGTAGAGAAATTCGAAGTTTTAGCTTTGAAAATTTAGAATTTGGGTCTACTATTATCAACGGCAGATAATGAACGTCACAGTTGATACCCTTCGCACTCTCCAGGAAAAAATATTAGAATTATACTTCGAAGCCGGATGCAATTTTTTTTTATGTGGAATCATTAAGGATTTCCATATCCTTAAAGTTAAGCCTACAAACACTACCCAATTACCTATTTCACTACCCAAACACCTATTTCAGTTTCACTATCCAATTATCCATTTCCATAACCCATGTAAAATAATAAAAAAATTCATTCTATTTATCGACAATCTTCTTTCTCACAAATGGGAAAAATTATCTACATCATTATCCCCATTCCACATCCTCATTATCCAATAAAACAAATCCTTTTACATTTTTCACATGCCCCCATCTAACCCATTACCTCAAAAAGCAAAAACAAATATCTTTATCAAATCCCACTAAAACCCATCTTTTTATCAAAAACAATAAAAAAAGAAAGAAAAAAATTCCTCATCCCATAAATATTTTAAATCCTATCAAAATATACCACATGCATCCTCTCTCCTCACCCCACTCTCTTTTACCCGCATGCATGTTCAAACTTTTCTTTACACGCAAAAAGAACATAAAAATAAATCAACCCTAACACATCATTTTCCCCCAATGTTCCTGCTCATCATTTCCTCCTTACCTTTATATAACTATATAAGAACAAGTCTTGTGGTAGAAGAATTCCATCTTCCACTCCTCAACATTTGGAATTCTTCATGGAAGCTCAAGTCTTATGATGGAAGAATAACTTTTAACGCTAAAAAGAATAGCGTTTGACTTGGAAGATGGTATTTGCCTAAAATATTATTAAGAGTGGATTTTCTGTGTTTGACTTGTGCTAAAGACGAAAAACATTCACTATTAAGAATAACTTTAAAAAAAAAATCTTTAGCACGCTATACATAATAGCTTTTAACGGTATTCAGATTACCATTTCTTTAGATTACACACACCATTAACGGATATGGAAACCAAGGAACATGGATTGGAAAAAGTGTGGATCGCACCATCTTGGAATTCATTAGACTTGACATTCCACACTTTTCCAATCTTGGAATAGGTTGGATTCCACCATAAGACTTGCTCTTGGTGTTGGTACCCTAATTTCACACCCTCCGCAAAAAAAATATCAATTTTATACTTTGAAGCCGGATACAAGAGAAATTTTATGTGGAACCATTAAGGATTCCCATATCCCCATAGTCAAGCCTATCAAACTCTACACAATTATCCATTTCACTACCTAAGTCAAGCCCACAAACACTACCCAATCACCCATATTTCACTACCCAATTACCCATTTCCATAACCCATGTGAAAAAGAAAAATTAAAAAGAAAAAATCTTTCAACATTACCGACATCTTTATTTTTCTCACCAATTAAAAGAATTCCCTCCTCCTCTCACACACCATGAAATCATCCCCCCTTTTTTTTTTACCCCCATTCAACCCCATTACCCAAAAAACAAAAATTATTCTTCTCAAGTCCCACTAAAACCCACCTTTTTATTTTACCAAAATAATAAACCTCTCTCATCCCATCATCCAATAAATAATTGAATACACCACATGTACCCCTCCTACTCATTTCTCTCCTTTTTCCACCGGTATGGATATCCAAAAATTACTTTACACCAAAAAAAAAAGGTAAATCAATCCCAACATATTTGTCCCCTAATATTCCTTTTCATAATTTTCTCATGCCTCTTTTACACCTATTCCGTACCTTTCTACAACTATATAAGGCATGCCTTATTTCATTTGGAAACCAACCAATCGCATTAAGAAAATCTTATTATACCCAAGAAAGTTTTACTACCCCAACCAAGAGAAACTTATTCTCCCCATGTAAAGAAAACCAACCCCTTCATGCAAAAAATCCTGATTTCCATAATACCCAAATCAATAAGAATTATTATCTTCAAAATAGAAAATACTTCTTCTCACATTTTCCAAATCTTCATGTATTTTGTCATTAATCAAAGAGAGATTTCAATTTATTTCTAATATTAGTTATTATTGCATTTGTAGTTCATTTTAAGAAAAACCCCCCCAAAACTAGATGTAATCAATCAAGTATTGTCTTTAAGTTCTTATAAGATTAGCATTAAATTGATGATACTTTAATTACTTTCAGCAGGGAAAGCATTGATGACCGAGACGTTTCGTCAAGACAAAGGTCAGTGTGAACAGTATGTCGAGAAAAGGTGGAGCAGAATTCGGGTATTTTCTGAACTAGATGGAGAAATCAGTGATTTCCTTCCCATGTTAGTTAAAGAGAAATTTATTCAACTTCAGGATCCTAAACACATGCCTAATCCTAAACCTCGGGGTTACGACGAATCAAAGATGTGCAATTACCATCATAGCTCGGGGCATGATACCAATTTGTGTTTTGTCTTGAAACATATTATCCAAAATTTACTGGACGATGGTAAGTTAGTCATCGAGGGGGTGTCAAAGCAACCAAATATCCAGCAAAATCCTCTTCCAGCACATCCTGGGAATCAAGGAGTCAACTTCATCGAAGTCGACGACACCTACGAACACCGGGCACTCCTAGTAAAATACCTTGCAAAAGAATGACCAATCCAAACAAAAGAAAATGTTAGAGTCATTGCCGAGAACAACGAAGAAGCAGCGAAAATCAAGTCAGGTGTCAACATCTGTAAGGTAAAAAATAAAAACGTTGTTACCATTGCAGGGAGCGAGAAAGTCGTATAATCAGAACAACTGCAGAAAAAATGTGAAGAAGTGCAGCACCATACAAGGGGAGGGAGACAATCCAAGCCTTCCAACTTGCGGACAAAAATCCAGGTGTTTTGGCTAGGGGCAACCCAGTTCGAATTAGGACCATCAATCTAGATAAGCGATAAAAGAGAATAACTTACTCATTGATCAGTTGCGAAGAAAAAAAGAGGACATCTCCATTTGGGGACTTCTAAAAGAATCAAAAATTCATCACCAGGCCCTACAAGAGGTACTAAGCTTGATGCAGGTTTATTTGGGAATCACTCCCAGCAAACTAGTGCACATGAACGACCAAGCTGCAAGACCAAGTGCAATTACTTTCACTGACGACGACCTACCACCAGAAGGAATGGATCACAATAAAGGGCTATACATCACCATAGGGTGGGAAAACATGATTATACCATCAATTTTCTTGGACAATAGTGCAGGTGTTAACATATGCTCCCTAAAAGCAGCAAAAAGAATCGGGATTGACCTCATTCGTGTAACCAAAAGTAACAAATCAGCTTTAGCAGTCAAAGGCTACAATAATGCTAAAAAAATAGGAACTGGAGGAGTCACGCTCGAAATATGGGCTGGGCCTAAGAAAACCAAGGCTACCTTCCTCCTCATGGATATATCAGCGAGTTTGAACATGCTTCTGGGACGTCCTTGGATGCATAAAAATGGAATTGGTGCATCCTCCCTTCACCAGAAATCTAGGTTCTGGATGAGAAATGAATTAATTACTATACATGAAGATAACGAGGAAAACGAAATAAGGTCTCATCAAGCTAAATACGGTCCCAATGATTTACAATATATTGCGGAGATTCGATACGAAAGTGAAGCTGAAGTGGAAAGTCACCATGCACGCTCGGTTCAATTCAAATACCGGAACCGGAAAACACGAAAATGCTACAAAAAAGCAAGTTCTTCTAGGGAATGAGACTTGGGATTCGACAACAAGGTCCCACTACAACCAATAACAGTACCATGGAGAAAAGCATTCGATACTGTAGGCCTAGGATATCAGCCGACGTACCGGAATTCTACAACATTCAAAAAAAGGAAAGAAAATCGAGGAATCGACTGGAGACGTTAGCCATAAACATAGTTTGTTATAATTTTTCGTGTTTTCCTTCTCTTATACCAATTGAAATGAAGTGGGTACCCAAGTACACCACAATATTTTTGTTTCAACCTATAAGTCCAACACCTAGTGTGATCATCTATGGAAAAAGTCGAGACAATACAACAACAAGGTATACACTTGATAATAGTTACAATATAAAAACGATATACTATAAGATCACTATCAAGTGCCTTGGATTAATGTACTAGTATATTTACTTTTAATTATTGAAAAGACAAGGGTACGTACCCAAATACACCTCAATCTTTAAATTATCCACCTATAAGTCCTCTTACCGAAAGTGATTGTCTATGGACAAAGTCAAGACACTACGAAAAATTGGTATTCACACTTTGTGTGATCATCTATGGATATGAGATCGAGACAATACAACAATCAAAGTGTCATTACTTGATAATAGGTTCAGACTTAACCAACCTCTATAGGATCACTATCAAGTAATATGGAATTAATGTTTGTGTATTTCAATTCTAATTATAATAAATAATTATAATTGCAGAAATAGAAAAGTAAAAGACACAGCAAGATTTTGTTAATGAGGAAACCGCAAATGCAGAAAAACCCAGAGACCTAGTCTAGAATTGAATACTATCATAATTAAGCCATTATACAGAATCTAAACCAACTTCGTATAGTTGAGACCAAGAAGCTACCCCTAGTTCACTTAGTTTCTTCAGTATCCCTGTGCTTCCGACATTTGATAATTGCATGCACTAGAACAATTCCTTTGGTTCGTATTCCAAACAGTAAAGGAACAACAAATATGTTCGGTAACAACTATATTCAAACAAAGTTATTTGAGTTTTACAAAGGCTCTTCCGTTTAATCTAATAAACTCCTTTGTCGGGTTTAAGATCTATCTATCCAACAACTACCAAAGTAGTAGAATTCAGACTTGAAATAAATCTATATATAATCCAAAAAGAAACTATAAACTGATGCCGATATACGCAACTAATCAATCGAATAAATCTGATTCTAGTTGGGTCCTAGCCGATCAAGTTTTGTGCACACCAAAGATATGAACCTAATAAGAAATATTCTTTTTCTTCAAATCTTCTTTGATCTTCAATAAACACCTGCACAATGCAACTTGAATCTCTTGTGATCAATCATGCACATGACGGAGTCTGTTAACAATGGACTATCACAATATGTCTTTAGATCTACAAACAATTCTAAAGATCCCATCGAAACTTCGATCAGAATAGAAGATTCTCAAGAATAAACAAACTATATAGGTGCAATCAAAGTTCAACCACCGTTAGTAAATCAAATCAAATCTAAAACTAATAACACTGCAATTATCTAGTTTCCCACCAACGGTACTCGTAAAGCTTCTTGATCCCACAGAAGTCTTTAAACGAGCGGTGGTAAGAGATTTCGCTTAATTAAGTTACTTTCCTCTCCGAATACACGGCTTCACCAGAAACAACAAAAAGATGAAGTTTGCATGGCTGTTAGGATGGTTTTCTAGAAATGCAAACTTGGGTATTTATAGACCAAGGATGTTTGGACACCAAGGAATTTCCAAAACCAAAAATATTCTCAAGATATGCAATAAATAGCAAAATTCGGTTTTCATAATTCCTGGAAATGCTTTGTCCAATATTTCTGAAATCCTCAATAGAAAATCTCCAATCAGTAAATGCACATTACTAATTTTTATTTTCTAGAGATATGGATTTAATTGCTGGTAATTAAAGAATATAAAAATAACATTTCACAACAGTTGCTGGTAATATGCATTTCCTTCATCCTTTATAGATTACATTATGCTATGTGTCATAACAGTTACATATTAGGTCAACATAAATGGCACACCTCATGGCTACATCAACCCAATTAGAGGTATCAGACTAGGAGATTCACTATCTTCCTATATTTTCATCATATGTGCTGAAATCCTATCTACAAATCTAGGAAACCTTGAAAACCAAAAATTAGTTCAAGGACTAAACATTTCAAAAAAAAGTTATGTAGTAACAGGATTTCCCACACTACACCCCTATTAAGATCCTATAAAAATCTAAGTGAAACTAGTTGAAGATTAAAGAATTAAATGACACTTTTATTATTTAGATCTCAGAAATGTTTACAGAAAATATTCAAACTCAGAATTACAACTTTCCCTTCTAGAGTTTCTCTCTCCTCAAGGTTTTCTCAACTCTAAAAAATACATCATCCTCATCTGGACTTACTTGAACCCTTTATATAGGAAATTACATAGTGGGTGACAGCTAAGTTTTCCCCTTCTTTCGGATATATTCTGCGATCTCATCGTGGTATTTGCAATATTAATCTTCGCCAACTTTTGTAATCCTCGTGAAACAATACTCTCATAACATATCTCTTCAATCGTCAGCTATTATGATGCTTCCCCGTGACGCTCGCCAAATTTTGCTGAAGAATCCTTACGACACTCTCGTGAACAATGTCATTTATATTTATAGGAATATTTGACCTTCTCGTGAAAGCGTTGTTTTTACTACGAGAATATCGTTGTGGCGATATTCTGGTACTACATCTTGCCTCTTCTCATGTCTTTTCTGTGAAGAAGAAACGATCATGAGAATCCTTGACTATCGCAAGAATATCTAAACTTTTTTTCCCCGGCAATATTCCGCTAATTCAGCTTTCCTTGTTAACACGTGTTGTAAATCTGTCCTTTTGTATTGACACGTCTCACATAATTTACTCCCTTCTTTGCCTATAAAAGGAAGAGTCGAATTTCATTTCTAGTTTTCTTTTCTTAATTCTCTTTCTTCTTTACTTAGTTTCTTTGCTTTTTGTTCTGCAACTTCTTCTCCTTCTCATTCTTCTGCTACTGTATTAATGGAGTCCTCGAGGTATATTTTTGATCATGATATTTTCTTAGATCAAACTTTTTATTTATATTCTTCGATCTTCTCTTACTTAATTCTTTATAACCCCATATTATGTTCTCTTCAGCGGAGCTGCATCTATTTCCCAATCCTCGACTCAAAAACCTATTATTCACAAGAGGCCGACTGGAAAGAGGAAAGAAAATTCTGCGAGCAATAAGGTAGTAAGAAACACATTCCATCTCTTAATAACAATATTGTTGCCTCTGTTTCTTATCTAGATTATTGTTTGCAGAATGACGAGGGTAATGCTAATCCTCCTAAAAGATCTCGCCAATTAAATAAGACCTTTGGAAGTAATTTCGTCATTCCTCCCTTAATGTCTGCGAAAGCTTCACCTACACCTGTGCAATCTGATCTCCCTCCTTCTTCTGGCGAGAAGCTCGCTTTCACTACCACTACCTCTACTGGTCCTCCACCAATTCAAATTGCAGAACCCATCACAACTGAAACTCCCTCTAGCCCTTTACTTCCTTCAAATGTTACTTTCCCGAAAACTCCTCCTTCTGATGATACAACCATTGCTAATGACTCAAATCATCATCTTGTCCTCACTTCTTCTATTTCACCTTCTACATCCCTTCCTTCATCAAATGAGACCATCGCAGGAATTGATGTTGCTTTCAAAATTTTATCTAACATTCTAAATAATGCTAGAGATTCTTCTACTGATTCTCTTCAAAGAGGAGTTTGCGAAACTCTGCTCAAATATTTTGGCTCAGACAATTCTGTTTCACGATCTTCTCTAGAGAATGAAAATGCTGCCTTGAGAAAAAGTCTTCAAGATAAGACTTCTGAATGTGAAACTCTAAATCACAAGCTCAATAACTCTGTACTGGATCGCGAGAATCTCGCTAGAAAGGTTGATGAGCTAAAAAGTAAGCTTCTTTTTGCCTCTGTCCTTTTATCTTTTTATTCTATTTCCATATTCTTCGTACTTAATCCTCCCTTTAAATTCTTGGTTTATATATTAGTTTCCAACCGAAATCGTTTCATCGAAAAACTTAAATCTGAAACCATAGCTGATGAAGCTCGCATTGAAAGAGATTCTTGGATGGACCAGCATAGTAGATTAGATAATCTTTATACGTATTCAGTTGATCAAATAAGAAATCTCACAAATGAGAATAATCAATTATTGCAAAATCACAGTTTTCTAAACAACGAGGTTACTCGCCTCTCATATTCTTTATCCAAGACTAATTTGTCTATAGAATCTTTGTCAGACAAGAATAGAACTTTATCTCAAGAGAAACACAAATTATCAAGCTTGTTGGCGATCTCCTCGCAGAAAGTAAACAATCTTCAAGGGATATGTGATGACCAAAAGCAGTCTCTCCGCTCTCTTAAAAATAAACTTGACGAAGTAACTTAATCATCTGCCGCTGAAATAGACAAACTTATCAAGGGTAGACTAACTCTTAGTTTGAATGCCAGCAAGCTTCGAGATGAATATTCCCAACTAAAGGAGTCTCATTCCTCATTGTCAAAAGAAAATTCATATTTACGCACCAAAGAAGAGAACATGAAATCTCGTGTAAAAGGCATAGTTGGCGACAAATTTGATGATGCTATGAACCAATGGGAGAACTGCCTCTTTTCATTAATCCAAAACTTAACTTCGCAAAAAGAAGGTAGTCAATTATGACTGCCTCACTTGTTGATTTCCCTTGTCATAATTTATGTTATATTTCACTTGTTGATATTCTCACGATATATTTATTTCTATAACCTTTCTTTATTTTGTTGCTCGCAGAATCTGAAAAAAGCCTTCATTCTACTATCACCAATCTTACTAAGGAGCTAGACAGTGTTCGCAAAGAAAACAAGACTCTTCTTCTCAACCTTTTAGAAACTCGTGATAAAGCAGAAAGAAGACTTGATTATCTTGAGTATTTCAAGAATATAGAGATCAGAAATCGTGACAAAGGTTTCCTTCGCCAAGTTCATCTTAGTGCTGAAGTTCTCGTGAACGAAATTTTGATCTCCAACTCTCTTTCTCTTGTATCCGTTCTACCTTTGAAAGTTGACGATGATGAAGTCCCTCTTCCTATGGATAAAGATTTAGAATACCCGTCTTCTGAAGGAGATGTTGAAGAAGACGCTGAAGAAGAAGATGATCAAGGAAAAGAAGAAAACTCTCCAAAAGAAGGAGAAGATCGTAACAAAAAGAACTCTGGCGATGATGTTCGCGATGAAAGAAATATTGGTGATGATAATAATCCTGACAATTCTAAATCTGGCGAGACTACCGCTTGAAGCTTGAGTTCTATTTTTAGTTTCTTTTTTCTTCTTCTTTCTCGCAAATGATATAACCCTTTTTTGAACTATAATATTCTCAAGAAACTTAATGAAATCCTACATATTTATTCCCTTGCTTGCCTCCTCATTAAATTTCTTGAGACTTGTTGAACTCAACTTGTTTCTTGTGATAAAGAAATCTTCCCTGCATGCTTAACAAAGAAGAATTAATTTTTGAGATTATTCTATTGGTCTTATTTTGCCTTCCTAATTAAAGGTCTTATTTTGCCAATTTTTTCTTTTTGCGACAAAATCGCAGGACGTCTTTACATTTTCATGTATTGACCCATTGATCTTGCCTTATCTATATTTCTTTATTATATTGCGACAATATGACGAGTCTAAGTTTTCTCGCGAAAATAAAGCCTCATGACATTGCCGTCTTGCGATGAAATCGCAGGACGTCTTCACATTTGCATGTAAAAACCCCTTGATCTCATCTTAACTTTTTCTTTCTCTTATGGCTTTTTGCCTCTGTATAATTTACGCGACAATATGACAGGCCTAAATGATCTTGCGATCTTAGAGCCCCATGACATTGCCGTCTTAAGACACTTATCAGCTCCCTAATGGAGGGTGCCGCCCTTATCTTCCCCCTGGTTGCCCTTTCAAGGAGGGCACATCGGCCATACAAGACTAGCTCCTCCCATCCATATTTACTAACAACCAGTTGTTTTCGCAGCCTCTTGTCCTTTATGCCTATATGGCTTATAGTTACAAGACTGCACCCTAGGTGGGGTTTTCTTCATGCCAAGTGCATTGTAGCCAAGACTTACCAAAGATGGCCAGGGTAGGTTCGTCCGTCCCGGGCACCCTTGGCTAAACCGTGTACCTCGGCGCCTTGGTCATACTCTGCACTTCTTGGAAGAGACTCTCAGTCGTCCAACCAGGGTATAACCTTATAAAGTTGGAAATCCAAGATCTCTCTCACGGATAGGTTTTCTTTAACCCCTACATCTGTATGACTCAGGTTCCAGTAGCGGTATAACCTTATCCCTGAATCATATAAAGAGATACCCCCTTTACAACGTGCTTGTAGGTCTTACATTTGCCTCTTACGAAATTGTACTCGCGAACTAAGTTGCACGCCATAAAGGTTTGTCCCATTCTCTTAATCTCTGCAAAATTTCATTCGTGTTTCTCGCGATATTGCTCGCGTAATCTTTAAAATAAAAATAGTCACTGATAATAACCTTTAGTTATGCCAATATTTCTTACCTTACAGCATTTGTCACTGATAATACCTTTTCAAAAATAGTCTATTCCATGGTCTATCAAGTCGTTGGCCAACATCTCTTCCTTCAGGATCCATTAATTTGTATGCCCCATTTCCAATTATTTCTTTAATTAAGTAAGGTCCGTCCCATTTTTTTCGCCAATTTTCCACCATTCTCTCGCTGATATCTTGGTGTCTCTCGCAGAACTAAATCACCAATTTGGAATTCTCGTTTTTTGACACGTTTGTTGTATTCGCGAGCTAACCTTCGCTGGTAGTTTTCCATATGTTGTAGAGTCTTTTACCTTTTTTCTTCCAATTCATCTAGTTTATGTAAAATCATACCAGCACTTAAATTCTTTTCCCACGCTTCTCTTTTTGTTGTAGGAATAGCAACTTTTGTTGGTAATACAGCTTCAACCCCATATGTTAAACAAAAGGGTGACATTCCAGTAGCCTCTCTTCTAGTGGTGTTGTAGGCCCATATTGCATTATGTACTTGCTCACACCATGATTTGTGATACCCTTCTAATTTCTTCTTCAGAATATCTGCGATTGTTTTATTAGTTGCCTCAGCTTGACCATTTTCTTGTGGGTATAAAGGAGTAGATTTTCCACATTTTATCTTAAATGCATTGAGTAGTAACTCTATGTTCTGTCCTTCAAACTGCTTTCCATTATCAGACATCAACTGTGCTGGTATTCCAAATCTGCAGATGATATTCTTGAATATGAATGTGAAAATATCTTTATCACGAATATGTTGTACTGCTTTTACTTCTCCCCATTTTGTGAAATAATCTGTAGCCACAATGAGGTATCTCCTTTGTCCAGATCCAGGCACAAATGGTCCCACAATATCTAATCCCCATTTTCCGAAGGGCCATACACTTGTTGAGGATGATAGTGGTGCTCCTGGTGCATGTATCTTTTTTCCAAATCGCTGACATTCTTCACAACGCCTTGAATGTTGTTTCGCATCTTCATGCATGTAAGGCAAGTAATACCCTTGCATCTTCGTTCTATATGCCAAAGATCTACCTCCGCTATGATTACCAGCATCTCCACTGTGCAGCATTTTTAACACCTTTTCTCCTTCCTCCCTTGTCAAACATCTTAGCGATGGTCCATTAAAAGATTTGCGATATAACACTCCGTCTCTTATCTCATAATTAGTTGCCCTGCTTCTTAGCTTGTGTGCCTCCAGTCTATTTCTTGGAGTTTCTCCTTTCGCCAAATAAGTAAGAAGTTCCGCTCGCCAATCTTTGTTTCTCTCTTTTGCTTCTATTTCGCCATTTTCTACAATCATCACATCTTTCTCTCCTTCTTCGTCAATTTAGACGGAATTCCCATCCACATCTTCGTCTTCTTTATTTACTGAAGGTAATAAGAGTGTTTGAATTTTTATGCATCTCGCAAGTGGGTTTGTCATCATGCTAGATATGAAGGCAAAAGCGTCCGAAAGACGGTTATCTTTCCTTGATATGTGCCTCCATTTTATCTTTGGAATTCTCGCAGATAATTCTTCCACGAGTCTCTTGTATTTCTTTAAAGAAGGTTCATTTGTTATATATTCTCCAGTTATTTGACGAATAACCAATTGAGAATCGCTTGTGATTCTAGCATTTTCCAACTTCATTTCTATTGCAAATTTCAAAGCGTGGATAACAGCCTCATATTCTGTCTCATTATTAGTGGATTTAAATTCTAACCTGAATGAGAAAGCTGTTTTTTTCTCCTTCTGGTGAAATAAAAACAACTCCAATCCCATTTCCTTCTCCATTAGATGATCCATCCACTAATATCTCCCATCTATTGGGTTCTGTTAATAATTCTTTTGGATCTCCATGTTCTTCTTCTGCCTCCATCATTTCTTCCACATCTTCGTCATTTTCCAAAGGAAATTCAGCTAAGAAATTTGCGATGACTTGGGATTTTGGCGAAGATAGAATTTCATATTTGATATCGAAATGTCCCACTTGTGCATTCCATCTTTCTACTCTTCCTGATCTTTTTGAATTCTTCATTACTTATTCAATTGGCACTTTTGTTAACACCTTGACCTTATGTTCTTGAAAGTAAATGCGAAGCTTGAAAGTTTCATGTACCAATGCTAGGATTAATTTCTCAATCTTTGAATAATTTTTCTCTGCTGAATTGAATGTTTTACTAATATAGTAAATTGGTTTCTCTATCCCAGCATCTACTCGCAGCAATACCGCACTTAGCGCATATGCCGTTGTCGCGAGATAAATTAATAACTCTTCTCCTGGTTCAGCTTTATGTAAAATGGTTATATCCATTAAATGCTCTTTTATTCCCTGAAAAGCCTTCTCACATTCATCTGTCCATCTGAATTTTGTTCCCTTTTTGAGTATATCGAAAAAATGCTTGCATTTATCAGAAGATCGCGAGATGAATCTTCCTAACGAGGCTAACAGCCCATTCAATTTTTGCACATCTTTTACTGTAGCTGGTGTGGGCATATCGCGAATCGCTTGCACTTTTTATGGATCAACTTGTATTCCTTCCTTTGATACAATATACCCCAGAAACTTTCCTGAAGTCACACCAAAAGTACACTTGTCAGGATTTACTTTAATATTAAATTGCCGCATTTGTTCAAAAATTTCCTTCAAGTCTTGTACATGATCTTCAGCTTCCTTGCTCTTGACTAACATATCATCTACATATACCTCTAGTATTTTGTGGATCCACTTTGCAAATACCTTCTCCACCATTCTTTGGTATGTTGCACCAGCATTTCGTAATCCAAAGGGAATTTTTGTATAACAATATAACCCTCTTGGAGCAAAAAATGCAGTATGTTCTTGATCTTCTTCAGCGAGAGGGATTTGGTTGTATCCTTTATATCCATCTAACGAAGATATTCTTGCATTTCCCGCTGCTGACTCAACCATTTGGGGAATATCTGGTAGTGGAAAACTATCTTTAGGACAAGCTTTATTTAAATCGGTAAAATCTATGCAAATTCTTATTCCTTTATTCTTCTTTGGGACCACCACCATATTTGCAATCCACTCTGGATACTTGGCATTCCTTATTATTCCTGCATCAAGCATCTTCTGTAATTCTTCTTCTATCTGAGAATGGTATGTTGTTGCGATTTTTCTTATTCTTTGCTTGAACGGCCTTACATTTTTGTTGATTTCTAATTTATGACATGCTACCGATGGATCTATCCCTGGCATTTCATCCATGCTCCACGCGAAAATGTCTTTGTATTCTCGCAAAAGATTTATAGTTCTTTCTTCCTCGTCTATCTCCATTCTAGTCCCAATTTTCAGTATTTTAGGTTCTTCTTCACTCCCAATATTTACTTCTTTTGTTGGTTCATTTGCAGATGTAATCGGCTTGGTCTTTGGTGTTTTTATGACTCTCGCACGTTCATCTCCTTCTCGCGAAAATTCATTTGGTATTCCTTTTCCCTCTTTTGCTCTTATCATGTAAATTTTAAATTCTTCTTCTTTTCTTGTTTCTCTCATCAATTTTCTGCGAGCTTTTCGCTGCTTAGGACGTTCTTCACAATTTTTTACTTCAATTTGATAGCATATCTTCGCAAGATCTGTATCTCCTTTAATTTCCCCAATTCCACTAGGCATAGGGAATTTGATACGTTGATGTAAGGTTGACGCTACAGCTTTAATTGCGTGTATCCATGGTCTTCCCAATATCATGTTGTATGGTGATTCCATATCCACCACGCATAATGTTACTTGTGTTTCAATTTCTCCAAGTGGTAATCGTACTATTATTTCTCCTCTTGGTTTTGTTATAGATTTTCCGAAACCATGAATATGATATCTTTGAAATAGACATTTCTTCATCCTTATACCCCATTTTCTTAAAAGCATGATAGAACATTATATCCACAGAACTTCCTGTGTCAACTAGAGTTCTATTTATAGCCCATTTTTCTACAGATTTTATTGACTTTTCCTTCCTTATTGGTATCATGGGTACTGTAATCACCAAAGGAGATGTATGATCTAGATTTTCTTCTAAAACTTCTGTTCTTTGTAAATGTAATTTCCTGCTTTTCCCAATTCTTTAATAATGGCGTTTTCTTTACCATCATAATTTTTCTCCCTTCAAAATCACGCTTATGTATCTTCCCTTTAATATTTTCATGAAATTTATCGATCATTTCTCTTGACACTAATTCATATTTCAATTTCCTACAATTTTCTTTAATTCTAATCATTTTTCTTCTGAATATTTCTCCAATCTTCTTCAAATTTTCCTTGATCTTTAATAATTGCTATCTTCTTTTTTACCTTTTCTTCGATTTTGCTAATTCATCGTCCCCTTATTCGGCTCCAAAATGTAGTAGCAAGATTTCCCACACTACACCCCTATTAATATCCTATAAAAATCTAAGTGAAACTAGTTGAAGATTAAAGAATTAAACGACACTTTTATTATTTAGATCTCAGAAAAGTTTACAGAAAATATTCAAACTCAGAATTACAACTTTCCTTTCTGGAGTTTCTCTCTCCTCAAGGTTTTCTCAACTCTAAAAAATACATCATCCTCATCTGGACTTACTTGAACCCTTTATATAGGAAATTACATAGTGGGTGACAGCTAAGTTTTCCCCTTATTTCGGATATATTCTGCGATCTCATCGTGGTATTTGCAATATTAATCTTCGCCAACTTTTGTAATCCTCGTGAAACAATACTCTCATAACATATCTCTTCAATCGTCAGCTATTATGATGCTTCCCCGTGACGCTCGCCAAATGTTGCTGAAGAATCCTTACGACACTCTCGTGAACAATGTCATTTATATTTATAGGAATATTTGACCTTCTTGTGAAAGCGTTGTTTTTACTACGAGAATATCGTTGTGGCGATATTCTGGTACTACAAATTACATATAACTCCTCGGATCAAAGTAACCATCACCTTAAGACCCTACTCCAAACCTATGGCTCTTCTGCAGGACAAGTAATTAATACTTCCAAATTAGTAATAATACATCACCCAAGACTAGATCCGGTCAAGGTAAATGAATTATAACAATTTTTCAATACGCCGACAACATCAAAACCTCCAACCTACCTAGGCATCCAATTCAAACAAGGAAGAGCATCCAATCAAACCTTCACATCCCTCCTACAAATATTAGCCCGGAAAGCTAAAGGATGGATGACAAAATGCCTAACTCCAGCTGGAAGACTCACTCTCATCAAAACCACCCTTACACCCACCTCAAATCACATTATGCAAACACAAAACCTACCCAGTACTGTTCACAAACAAATAGATCGTAGCACTAGGAATTTTTTCTGGGGACAGGAATTAACAATCAAAAAGCTTCACCTGATAGGTTGGGATAAAGTAACAAAACCACTATCCGAAGGAGGACCGGGGATAAGGAAAAGCAGTGATCATAATAAGGCTCTCCTCATGAAAAGAATTTGGAATTTGCATGAACAACCTAACTCCATCTGCGGAAGTCTCTTAAATGCAAATATCTTGATCAACAACCTATTCTAAAAGGCATTCATACCATACCTTCCTCTTCTAGTCTTCAATGGAGACAACTGGCATTAATTGTGCTTGACATGCAACAACTGATTTTCCATCGTATTGGAAATGGGTTATCAACTCCAGTAGAAGCCAATTGGATTCCACACTCATCACCGCTATTCCAAGCATAATGTTACCCAATCTGAATGGTAGCAGATTTTATTGACCCAATATCTCATACCTGGAATCAAGAAAAATTGAGCACCCTCCCTAATCTTAAAGCCCAAAAAATCATAAACATCCACCTTCCCCAAAATAACCCACAAGATAAAATTATCTGGCCACACTCAAAATCTGGAAATACACTACCGCTTCGGGATACCAATGTCTAACCCATTGTCAACCAACTCACACCCCTATTCCACCTACCAAATTCCTGTGGACTTTACCATGTCCACCAAAAATTCGGCTTTTCTTGTGGAAAGAAATCAATAAAGGATTACCAACCTTCTCTTTCCTGCATCATATCCATTTGACCAACTCTGACATATGCCCCAGATGAAATACTGATTCTGAATCGGCGAGTCGCCTTCTAATTCATTGTCCGACAGTGACTACATCCTGGAACATCTTGCTCACTCAAATAACAAACACACCAAACTCCAACTCCCCCCTCACTCTCACCTTAACACCTCAGACAACCATCTCCCAAATCCTACAACAATCGGCACCAATAGCTGTAATCTCATCTTTTTGCTTTATTTTTTGGACCTTATGGTTAGCTAGGAATGACCTAATATACTGCCAAAAACAAACAACTTCAGACAAAATCTTAATTTAGGCTCAAAAACTAAAACAATAATTCACTGCGGCACTAGATTCCTTACCACCGGTCCTACCAGGAGATGCACCAATATATAACCACCCAAGAGGAGATAAAAGGATATATACAATATCGATAGGATGGTCAATTCCAAACATAAATTGGATTAAAGTTAACACAGATGGGGTAGCCAGAGGTCACCCAGTTTTTGCAGGAGCAGGATTCATCTGCAGAGATTCCGATGCACGAACTTTAATGGCTCTAGCTTAACCTTTAGAAATTATGACTACCTTAACCGCAGAAACTTGGGCTCTTCTATTGGCTTCAAGAACGACAACAGAAAGACAATGGCCAAAAGTGCTCTTTGAAACTGACTCAAAAAACCTTTTGCGCTTCACCACATCCTCTACTCCCCCTCCTTGGTACATCTCAGGGATGATTGAGGAAATAAAGAATAGATTCAGACAGATCCCACAGGCTGCCATTCAACATAACTATAGGGAAAGAAACCAAGCAACAGATGGTTTGGCAAATCATGCGGCAGATTAAAGTCAGTTAGGAAATTCATTGACCAAAATATGGGACTGGGCAATCCCGCTTTTTATTACTCAAATTTTATATCATGATTCGATGGGTACTACATACCCACGAAAAATCGTAGCCTAATATCCTATCAATAAAATGCATGCATCAAAAAAATAATATATAAAACTAACAACCTTAATTAAAAGATTCTTAATTTATTTTGGACCGGGATATCCTTGAGTAATTAACGAATATCTTTGAACAATAAAGGATAAGAATTACTGATCGTGTTCAAATTATGTTGACATCTTTTCTTTGTAAATCCTCTTTCATATTTACAATCTTGGAATCAATTATGCCACACTTACAAACAAGTTTAAAATTGGTTCATCTGTATTCCAAGACAACTATGTGATAAATGTCAAATCACAATTATGGGTTCAATCGGTTCTACCAATCATAGTATCAATTATACCTTCAATATGGTCTACTTGAGATCGGTCACACAAGTTACCGAGACCGGTTACATCAGTTACCAGGATCGGTTACGTCAATTATCAGGACCGGTTACCATATACTCATGGTATTACTTGTGATATGACACACCAGTCACTAGGATCGTTTTTTCTAATTACTAAGACCGATTACACCAATTACAAGGATCGATTACATAACTCTTTTGTGATTGGTCACACCAATTACTAGGATCGGTCACAACAATTACAAATATCTATCATACCATCTTAGGTGATTAATTAGGATTGGTTACACTAATACAAGTCATACCAAATCATAAGTCAGGCATTGTGATTATTTGTATACCAAGATACATAATAATTTATGATCGGTTCTACTAACTCATACATATTGGTAATCCAAAGATATGCAATGAATAACAATACCAATAAGCCTAGTGATTTCCCTTTAGATGCATAAAACAAGTTCATGAACGTATTTCCTTTAAACAAATGTATACATTGTTTCCTAGGATGAAATCTTCATCACAATAGCATTCAAAAGATTATGTCGATGTCATAACTACGAAGTTCAAAACATAAGCGTTATACTTCGTATTCTAATTCCTTAACAATATGATCATATGATCATGTATCACTACTAGAGCTAAATATTCATTCACATCTTTGCAGTTATGTTTTCAATATATCACAACTTGAAAGATATGTTAGGAATGAAACAATTCAAGTCAATATTACTAACATCTAGAGGAAGGATGATGTCATCGTTGTAGCTCGTTACTTCTTCACATTCTTCAGGTCTTAGAGTAATACTTGTATGTCTCATATTCCTAGAATTTCTAGTATAACCTATACGAACTCTAGTACATAATGAAGCGACTCTTAGATGAGTTTTGATTCACCAAAATATGAAAACCAAACCTGACATACCAATGCTTGGTAGGTTTAACCGAGCTATGCTCTAACAATCTCCCACTTAGTAAATTTTAGTGACAAGACTCTTAATACATATGGATAAACAAATTACAAGAATTCATTCTACATACGCTTGATTCCAAGTTCCAACAGCACAATAACCTGCATATATTCAATCTATAAATGCCGATGTTGACATTTGAATAACAAAGATTATACTCCTCCTAAAGGTAATATAGGTAGATATTCAATCCGAACATCTTTGTTATTCCTATTTTGTAGTTCATATAACCACAATATCAATACGATATGTTTCTCCCCCTTAGTCAACGCTTTACTCTTTCGTTAGATATAACGTTTAAGCACACTTGTCCTTTCCTTAGTGATTGCAAATCACTTGTTTACTCCATATATTTCTCCCCCTTTATGTCACAAAATGACAAAAATTTGAGCAAATATAGGTCAAACCTAAAGGATCTTACAAATCTAAAAGACTTGTACAACCTATAAGAGTTAAGCACGAAGATTTCACACACCACTTTAGATAACCAATATTAAAACCGAAACTACAAGTAATTTTAGTTTTAACATGTTATCAAGGAAACAATTTTCCCTAATAGTTTAACATATTGACTAAGAACCTTAGTTCCCTTATTAAATAGATTGTAAACATACAATCGCTTATTCCTATAAGAAAAAAATAAAGATCAGAATTAACTTTATTTCTCTCATCACGTTCTAATTATTTAAACAATAACTTAGACCTTTCTCTTTAGTCAAGACAAGTACTAGGTTAGTTAACTAGTATTTCTTATCAAGGCATTCGATTAGACTTGAATAACCGAATCCTTCAATTTGATAAGTCTAACTAAGATCATAATTAACTTAGTTTCTTTTATCCAGAATCGAATTGGATTAAAAAAATGATCATGTATTTTGTTAAGCCATAAACAATACATACAAACCAAAATAAATTGACGTACACAATTATTTTCTTAACCAGAATCAATTGAAACAAACATAGACATTATAGCACCGCAATTGCACAGAAATTTCCTTAAGCAAAAACACTTGATACCAAACAATAAAGAAGATACCAAACAATAAGTTAAATAAATTGACACAGTTTTTCTCAACCGAAAACAATTGAATCACACACACACATCCATACACACATAACGGAATATATATATTGTACCGAAATTTTGTTAAGAAAAAGCAAAATATATGCAATTGTTGATGGTGGTTTTTAGCTTAGGGGTAAAATCATAAAACCCTAGTCAGATAGTAACGTCACGAGAACTCGAGTAATAATATCCAAAACAGGCAGATCTATTGAACCCTTTAATTTGGTTGTAAGAAAATTACCAGGGTACCTTTTTTTAATGCTAATTAGGGTTTCGACAGGCCAGAACCCTAATTCTCACACCCTTGTGCCAATGACAAACCATGCCAGCCGCACCTACCGTGCCAAGGCATGCCAACCATGCTAGCCGCACCCTTGTGCCAATGGAAAACCGTGCAAGCCAAACCTACCGTTCCAAGGCATGCCAACCATGCTAGCCGCACCCCTGTGCCAATGGAAAACCGTGCAAGCCACACATATCGCGCCAAGGAATGCCAACCATGCTAGCTGCACCCCTGTGCCAATGAAAAACTGTGCTAGCCACACCTACCATGCCAAGGCATGCCAACCATGCTAGCCGCACCCCTATGCCAATGGAAAACCGTGACAGCCACACCTACCGCGCCAAGGGATTCCAACTATGCTATCCGCACCCCTGTGCCAATTGAAAACCGTGCCAGCCACACCTACCGCGCCAAGGCATGCCAACCAAGCTAGCAGCACCGTTGTGCCAATGGCAAACCATGGCAGCCATACCTACCGCGACAACGCATGCCAACCATGCTGGCCGCACACCAGTGCCAATGGAAAACCATGCCAGACATACCTACCGCGCCAAGGCATACCAACCATGCTAGCCGCACCCCTGTGCCAATGGAAAAACATGCCAGCCACATAGACCACGCCATGCCAAACGCACCTTGCCATGGCCCCATGCCAACATAGATGCGGCACCTTGCTGGCCTTCCCTACGCGGCTACCAAAATAAAGGCGTGCGCCAATCAATGGTCACCCTTCAATCCTAGGAGTAAATCCTAACCGTCCGAGGTTGCCATACGACCTTTGGCCCAAAACCCTAGCTTGGTCACGCCAAACCCTTGACTCCACATGCCAAGCTAAACCGCACCTAGTCAAGCTAGCCGCGCCATAGACCCATGGAAAACCCTTGTCCCCACATGCCAAGCCAAACCGCACCTAGACAAGTTAGCCGCGCCATGCGCCCATGGAAAACCTTTGACCCCACATGCCAAGCTAAACCTCACCCTACCTTGGCCCTATCCAAGCTAACCGAGCCATGCGCCCATGGAAAACCCTTGGCCCACATTCCAAACCAAACCGCACTAGCCAAACTAGCCATGCGCCCATGGCAGACCCTTGGCCCCACCATGCCAAGCCAAACGCCCCTGCCTTGGCCCTAGCCGCGCCACCATGATGGACTTCCCTACACGGCTATCCAAGTGAAGGCGTGCTACAATCAACGGTTGCCCTTCAATCCCTTAAGTAAATCCTAGCCATCCAAGGTTACCATACGACGCATGGTAACCTCTGGCCCGAAAACCTAGGTTTGGCTATGACAAACCATGCCATGCCAACGACATGCCAACCTAACCGCGCCACCATGCTGGCCTTCCCTACACGGCTACCCAAGTAAAGGCGTGAAATAATCAACGGTTGCCCCTTAAATCCCAGGAGGAAATCCTATCCATCCAAGGTTATTAGACGATGCATGGTAACCTCTGGCCCGAAAAGCTAGGTTTGGCCATGCAAAACCATGCAATGCTAATGGCATGCCAACCTAGCCGCGCCACCATGCTGGCCTTCTCTACACGGCTACCCAAGTAAAGGCGTCCAACAATCAAGGGTTGCCTTTTAATCCCACAAGCAAATACTATCCATCCAAGGTTACTAGACGACGCATGGTAACCTTTGGACCGAAATCCTAAGTTTGGCCACGCCAAACCATGCCATGCCAACGGCATGCCAACCTATCCTGCACCATTATACTAGCCTTCTTTATGCATCCACCAACGAACGAAAGCGTGCGATGATCAATGGCTACCTTTCCTCTTAAGATGCAAAATCTCGACCGTCGAAGGTCACTAAGCTACCAAGTCTACCAAGCTCGACTTTCTAGGAAATAACAATATGCCACATGTTTTCCACAAAAACATTCGAGACATCAACATATATCACAAATTGGGGGATCCTCTTTGGGTATTGGTTTGGCGGTTTAAAGCGTGCGGCGTACACTACGCCCATCATAAAGAAGTTTCATAAAGGTGAGGCGGTTATTAATTATAGGGAGTTAATGGTGAAATGCTTCCATGCGTTAACGATTTGATGGAACATCAATTCCATGCATACGGTTACCACCTCCTCCCATTTACTTACCCATTTATCCATTCCTTAATGAGAACCAAAGTACATTTCACTTCGACTTGTATAAATAGGTCTTACCTATTTCTACCGAATAACAAGTTCAGTCAAGAATACAAAATACTCAGAAAATACTTGTTAGCTTACCATTTGCTAGCCTCCCCACTTTTCTGATAGAATTCGTAGTAACACAACTACTCTTCCAGAAATCAACTATTCTGGTCTCATCACTTTCTTTGCTTCCCTCCCCAAAACCAACCTATTCTCCTCCACTTTGTGACCGAAGCAAGTCTGGAATGACCATTTCTTGGTTTAGGCCGAACTTATATAGATTGATCTCTCGAATATAAAGTACTCCCGTGCAATACATTGTTTAGGGTTTAGACTCATTTCTCACCCACACACCCGAAATTACCGAAATCAGCAGAAACTGTTTTCACCCTCAAACAATTGGCTACCACAGTGGGAGATTGATCTTTCGGTTACAATGTCAATTTTCGACAGTCGATCTTCGACCCAGACATCAAGATGGTAGAAGAAGACGATCCACTCCGACTCAGTTACCAGACTACCCGATTATCAGTCATGACCCGACAAGGGATGACTGGGGACTTCCCGGAAGTTGGAAGAAAATGATCTGCCCAAGAACCGATGACTCGGTTATCAGATAACTCAGTAACGACTGGGGACTTTCCACAGTCACTGTGGTATTTCCCATAAAGCTCGGTTTTACACTCGAAAGTTTCACTTTCATCAAGAGACTTAAAAATCGAGTAAGTCTTACCTAGACAAGGTACATGGTTTGATGTTTCAAGTTTTCATGGGAATGATAAAATCAATAGCCATGTTACGCTTTACCCCATGTCATCTTCCAACACACGGTTCTAAGGTTTTCCGGGAATGTTTACATCACTAACAATTCATTCCTAAATGATTCATTCTAGAATAATAATCCAAAACCCTCATAGGTAATACTTGTCTGTCAACCCCAAAAATCCAGAAAATCAAAAACCATAAGCTAGGCGTTTCATTCGCATTTCAAAAAGAAAACCTAAAAATAAGGAATTCAGAACACAGAAATGCGTTCAAGGAAATGTTTCCAACAGCGGCTTACTCCTCTTAGCAAAGGACTCCTTAGTTCTCTGGAGATCTGCCCTCTTCAACTTCAACTGCCTGCACAACTTCTTGAATTCCGCCTCCTGCTTCTTCACCATGTCTGCGGAAGGACCTTCGATTGCTTCGGCCAGCGACTTTTTGACATCAGGGAGACCTTCAACGAACCAAGGGACATTAAATTGGAAGCCCATGCACATGTCATGATGGAACCTCCAGCTCGAGATTACATCCTCAGAAACCGTATGACCAGTCACATTACACATATCATCAATCAAAGACAAGGCTTCCTCCACACGTTTGACCAACGCATGTCGACTAGTAATCTTCTTTGTCATGGAAATATGATAATAGCTTTCCCATATCTTGGTGTATAACACTGAATGTTTAGCTGGCATGCTAAATCCCCCGATCAACACGTGACCCGGGAAAGGGACCGGATATGGAGGGTTGAAGGTGGAGCCTACCACTGAATCAATAACTGGTAAAAAATCCCTAACTAAAATTTTGCCAGCGATCCCTGGAGTACTCTCTACCATCTGAGTCATGGCAGAGCCTTCGGGATGATGAACTTCAATTTTCAAGTCACTAGTCGGCACAGTTTCCACAATTGGAAGTACGGATACGTCTTCACTATGGTGGGTGTCCACTTCAAGACCATTCCCAGGAACGGTTTCCTCCTAGAATATCAAGATTTGGTTTTATTTCAAAAAAAAAATAAAAAAAAATGGAGAAGACTTACTGATTCACTTTCAGACTGACTAGAGGAAGATTCGGCACTGTTATCAGAAGAAATACTCTCGCTATCGCCGGACTCTGAACTTTCATCCTTCTCGGATTCCCATCACCATGGATAGGCTCCGCACTGTCACCCTCCGTCTCGAAAAACGATGTCTTCTGACTACTTGCAAGTTTGGCAAAGGCATTCATGCTACTGAAACCCTGGACGAGACACAAGGATGCATTCTCAGAAAAGAAACAAGGATATAAACGATCTAGATAAAGTCATAGTACCCGCATGTTGGATGAACTTAAAGTCGGAAGAACTGTGGAATCTGACTGGAAACCGCCTGCACGATCTTTAGATCTTTGCTCCTTCACTTGGGGACTATCTGCATTTGGAATAATGGATCTTCGCTTGGGATCCCTCAGTAGTGGATGTTCCGCTAAAACTTCAGGAGAAGGCTTACCACGATGTTTTTCTACCACATCATTCACGAATCCATGGATAACGAGAAACTCATCATGCCAACATGTGTTGTATTTGGAGGTCGTTTATGGATTTAGTTCCGTGAGCAGAAAAGGAAGATTTTTACCCGACACAAGAGCACTAGCATCGAGAACAGTTTACAACTGTATTTCTGGAACAACCGGCTGACGAACGAGTGGAACCCCTTGGTCAAAACCCATATGCCGAGTCGCTCTGTCGATATTGTAAGAGATCGCTTTGCAAGATCCTCGAAAGAAAGACGACACATGACCGGGCATGCAGATACGCATGAACACCATTTCTCCAATGCTCAGACCCTCTTTATCAGAAGACAAAGACATATTCGAAGAAAGATAGAAGGTACTGATCTGAGTTATATATGCATACACCGGAGCCCATGGAAGAAAATTAACTGCGTACGAGTTGTCAAGAAATCTAACCAGGTTCGAACCAGTCTTTGGGTGCCTGTTCGACCAGCACAGTATTCTAGAGCCACCCCAAGACTCGGGAAGTATTTCCAATGATTTTGGGGAATACTTCTCGAAATGCTCCCACAACCATGCCTAGAGAAAGGCGTCATGAATATACGAATCCACTTTCATGTAGCCGTTTGAACTAAGAAACAAACCATCAATAAGGAAAACGACGCATTTTGCCATTTTTATGGCAAAATTGATAAGTTCATGTCTTATCTCTTTCTTGCCCGAGCCGTCGTCAAAAATATCTCTAGATATCCAAAGAGCCAAGAATGACGCGACATGAAGTATGCTATTCTTCTGGTTCGACTCCAACTCATCAGGAAACAACTGAGACACCCACCAGTCATAGAAGCACTTCGTCTCGTTTTCTTTCCAAATGAATCCTCTTGACTTCATAACAAGGGCGTCGCGTATTTCTTCTTCATCTGCAGACAACCTAACGTCGAGGTTTCCAATAACGGGAAGATTTAGCAACAAATCCACGCTCTCCAAGGAGATGGTCATTTCACCCCACTTGCATACGGCCATGTGGGTGTCTGGACACCATCTGGAAGCAAAAGAAACCAAGCCTGGAATATCTTTCTTAATTTGAAGCACTGCGGAAGCCGCAACAGCATCAACGATCTGCGCCCTGGTAAAATTGGTTTTTACATGTTCTTGGTTTATCCTGAATCGCATCTATTTCTCAAACGAATGCAACATACTTATATGGATTTTGAAGTCGATAGGAGATGCATGATATTCTTTCCTCTGAAGGCAAAACCTTATTACGCCTCCTGGCCGAAGCGATCGGTCCTCTCCCTCACTTTCCAAACCAGTCATAAGAATCGACACGTATTTGGGATGGTTTCTCTTAACCGTGGCCGACGTCGTGAAGAACTCATCACTACGTTTTGCTTGGAATTGCCCACATCCTTCGGTACGGCAGAAACTGTTGACATCCTAACGAAAATTCTCTTACACTGTTTTCACCACCGAGATAACTACAATGGAACCATACGAGCAGAAATTACTACATAAAGCGCATGGAAGTTATTTTATCATACACAATAGAGACACCATGGACACAAACCAATTGGTTTCAAAGTCATTTTGTGCATATGCAAAGAAATGGGGACTGATAGACTCTACATCACCATTGCATGCAGCTGAAAACTCACGCCCAGCCGGATAGGCGCGCCCCACAACAAAAAAATCATACACACGGCCACACCAGAAAGAGGAGGAAACCGTAAAACAAAGTTTTCTCACGGGAAGGGAATGAAAATCCTCGTGCACACCTACTTTGCACAATAATTGAGGCGGCCAACATCACTATGACATTCACGCCTAAAATCTATTACGAGTTCAAGAAAAGCATACCTACGACTAAATATTCACGCCAACAATATTTCTACAGGTTCATAAAAAGGTACGCCCATGGCTAGGGTTTACACCAACACCAAAAGAAAAGAGAAAGCAAGAAGAAGTGTTGAAAGGCATACCTGGGATTTGCTCATACGCTTTTCTTTACAGCTACCACACGGATGGGATAAATAAATAGGCGCGGAACAAAAGAGAATCCGGCTCTCCTTTTATATATACATGGTACGTGGGAGTTTTAACAAGGAAAGGATTTCTTATTTTGGGCCAAGAAAGGAAAAGATGAAACTGGTCCCGCAAAGACCAATTTTCACGCCCAAGACCGCTCATGCCATGCCTTGGCCCCACAAGTTAAGCCATCCACCATGCTTGCCTTCCCAAGACCGAGCCACCCCTTGGCCCCGCGTACCAAGCCGTCGGCTATGCTTTACCTCCCCAAGATGTGCACACCTCGCCTCGCCGGACCACGCCTTTACATGGCCGCACCAGGCCAAGATATCTGCTCTATTTACCACGAACCCACCACGCCTAGCCGCCCATGTACACCTATCCTTTCCATGCCACACCATGCCAGGCCGCCCACTCCATTATCGCGGCCCTATCATGCCAAGTCATCCACGCGCGCTTTGCCTCCCCAAGCTGTCTGCGTCGTGACCCTGCCAATACCAATAAATTTTCCAAGACTACTCCCGCTTTTTCTCGGTGATGTACGGCCAGACCAAGCCAGCAATTTTCCAAGACAACTTATGATGGGCCGCCAGCGCGGGAAGCCAAGACTCTCTTCACCTCTTAAAAAGGTTAGGCGAATTTTCGTGACCATCTTTGCAATGATTTATGTCTCGATTTCGTCCTTATCTATCACCATCATATGCTTACCTCGCAACAAGGCACTTGTTCCGAGATAAGCACGGGACTTAATGTTGATGGTGGTTTTTAGCTTAGGGGTAAAATCGTAAAATATTAGTCAGACAGTGATGTCACGAAAACTCGAGCAATGATGTCCAAAATAGGCACATTTATTGAACCCTTTAATTTGGCAGCGAGAATATTACCAGGGTACCCTTTTTTAATGCTAATTAGGGTTTTGACTGGCCAAAATCCTAATTCTCACACCCCTGTGCCAATGGAAAACCATGCCAGCCACACCTACCGCGCCAAGGCATCCAACCATGCAAGCCGCACCCCTATGGAAATGACAAACTATGCCAGCCACACCTACCACGCCAAGGCATGCCAACCATGCTAGCCGCACCCCTATGCCAATGGAAAACCATGCCAACCACACCTACCGCGCCAAGGCATGCCAACCATGCTAGCCACACCCCTGTGCCAATGGAAAACCATGCCAACCACACTTATCGCGCTAAGGCATACCAACCATGCTATCCACACCCCTGTGCCAATGGAAAACCGTGCCATCCACACCTACCACGCCAAGGCATGACAACCATGCTAACCGCACCCCTATGCCAATGGAAAACCATGCCAGCCACACCTACCGTGCCAATACATACCAACCATGCTAGCCACACCTACCGTGCCAAGGCATGCCAACCATGCTAGCCGCACTTCTGTGCCAATGGAAAACCATGCCAGCCACACCTACCGCGCCAAGGCATGCCAACCATTCTAGCCTCACCCCAGTGCCAATGGAAAACCATGCCAGCCACACCTACCGCGCTAAGGCATACCAACCATGCTAGCCGCACCCCTGTGCCAATGGAAATCCATGTCAGCCTCACCTACCATGCCATGCCAAATGCACCTTTCCATGGCCCCATGCCAACACAGCCGCGCCACCTTGCTGGCCTTACCTACGCGGCTACTAAAACGAAGGCGTGCGACAATCAATGGTCTCCCTTCAATCCCAGGAGCAAATCCTAGCCGTCCGAGGTTACCCAACGACCTTTGTCCGCTTGGTCACGAACCTAGCTTGGTCACGCAAAACCCTTGGGCCCACATGCCAAGCCAAATTGCACCTAGCCAAGCTAGTCGCGCCATGCGCCCATGGCAAACCTTTGGCCTCACATGCCAAGCCAAACCGCACCTAACCAAGCTAGTCGCGCCATGCGCCCATGGCAAACCCTTGGCCCCACATTCCAAGCCAAACCTCACCCTGCCTTGTCCCTAGACAAGCTAACCGCTCCATGCGCCCATGGCAAACCCTTGGCCCCACATGTCAAGCCAAACCACACCTAGACAAACTAGCCATGCGCCCAAGGCAGACTCTTGGCCTCACCATGCAAAGCTAAACTCCATTGCCTTGGCCGTAGCCGCGCCACCATGCTGGTCTTCCCTACACAGCTACCCAAGTGAAGGCATGCAAAAATCAACGGTTTCCCTTAAATCCCATGAGCAAATCCTAGCCATCCAAGGATACTAGATGACGCATGGTAACCTCTGGCCCGAAAACCTCGGTTTGTCCATGCTAACGGCATGCCAACCTAGCCGCGCCACCATGCTGGCTTTCCCTACACGGATACCCAAGTGAAGGCGTGCAATAATCAACGGTTGCCCTTCAATCCTAGGAGAAAATCCTAGCCATCCAAGGTTACCAGACGACGCATGGTAATCTATGGCCCGAAAACCTAGGTTTGGCCATGCCAAACCATGCCATGCCAAGCCGCGCCACCATGTTGTCCTTGTCTACACGTCTACCCAAGTAAAGGCGTGCAATAATCAACGGTTGCCCTTTAATCCCATAAGAAAATCCTAGCCATCCAAGGTTACCAGACGAAGCATGGTAACCTTTGGCCTGAAAACCTAAGTTTGGCCACGCCAAACCATGCCATGCCATTCCAACGACATGCCAACCTAGCCTGCGCCATCATACTGGCCTTCTATAATAACAATCTGGCCTTCAAAATGATTGTAAAATTCTTTTCAATGGTAAGAAGTTTGCGAACATCCGTGGTGTACTTTGAGAGATAAATCATTTCAAAATTTCACTATTTATTATCCATAAGGGTATAATTGTAAAAAATGCATAAAAATACTATTTTCTCTTGCTTGCCTTAAAAATTAAGATTGTTATTGCATCTATTTTCTCAAATCTCAATTATATAGTTGTGTATTACATATGATCAGATTACAAACCCAACTTAAAGATTCGTACAAAATTATAATTACAAACCCAATATAGAGATAACAATCAAAAAGTAAGTAAAACTAAAAAAATGGATTCTTAAGAACTTTCTTCCAAGTCTGCAATTTTTTTCAGATTAAATGAAACAAATCCAATTAAATAAACATCCATCAATACATCCACTTCAAAAATAAGAATTGAAACCCATGAAATCTAACTAATTAGACCAAAAAAAATAATTTTTTAAGAACCATAAAATTCTATTATGGTCATTAATCTTCGATTTTTCACCAATCAAAAGGTAGTGTTGCTTGTGCTGGTGGTGTAGCAGGTGGTGGTGCTGGAGATGATGGTGTAAAAAAATAATTTTTTAAGAACCCTAAAATTCTATTGTGGTCATTAATCATCGATTTTCCACCAATCAAAAGGTAGTGTTACTTGTGCTGGTGGTGTAACTTGTGGTTTTACTTGTGATGATGGTGTAGCAGGTGGTGGTGCTGGAGATAATGGTGTAGCAGTTGATGGTGGTGTATGTTGAAAAGGAGAAGATTCAAAAGGAAAAAATTGAAAAGGATAAGAAAAACTAACTAAAACAGAAGAGCAAGAGGAAGGAAGAAAAGAAAAGAAGAAGGAAAAAGAGGTGGTGATTGTGGTGCAACCGATGGAGGGGTGGGAAGAGTTGTTGCGAAGAAGTGAAGAAGAAATGAAAAGAGAAACGATACTTGTTTTAGTTTTAGGGTTAGATATATAATTTAAATATATACGGAGAGTAGACGACTAAGATTTGATAGTAATATGATATTGATGATCGGTTAATACGGTTCGATTAGGGTGCGGTTAATGGTGGAACCGTTGACCGCACCGAAAATCTAACGGTTATCAAAATTAAAACCGTGACCGACCGTTGGATTATCGGTTCAGTGTGTTTATAGTGTGGTTTTTGCGGTTACGGTTCGGTTTATGTGCAGAACTACTTTTAATGGTAGCAAGCCCAATCAAAAACGCTAACTAACTTTTTGGTGTATGCACATATTTTTCGTTAGAACCGTTTATTTGATACGCGTCATTAGATTATCTCATGCTCAATCTAAAACCGTTGGAAATCTCCTCTTGATGGCAACATAACTAATCTCCACCAAAAATTCTTCCTCTATACTCTCCGAGATCAGACAAAAAGAGAGCCGAACTGAAATATAGGTATAGGTTTTAGTATTTAATTTGGGGATTTAGTCGATTGAGAAATCGAAATTTGAAGACTAAAAAAAAAGAGAAGAATTGCGAATGTAAACAGTTTCATCCTATCACAAAAAATTACGATCCCTTTAACATGACTCAAGGAACTCATATCGAGTATTATTCACTCAAATTGGAACAGATGTGTTTTGTTTGGGTTTAAATTCAAAATTTCAGCTTGACTGAAGTTTGTGTACTATAACTGTTCGTGGAAATGCTTAACTGAAAATAGAGCCAATTATTGTCTGTGGTTCAATAAAATGAAACGAGTAAAGATCAAACTCAGTTTCCATAAAAGAGAAAAACCTCCACAGAATCTAAACATCCTAACACGTTGTTGGTCATTTGTTTTTAGGAATGGATTGTACTCGAAACTCAAGTGTGCCTCCTTGAAAAATCTCTCGGCTCATTTGTATGTACATATTTCATCTTCCTCCACGTGTCAACAAATATACACGTGGAGGATAGGCGCTGGATGAGCCACGAGCGGACAACCCAGAAGCCCATCATATCCAACAGACAAGGATCGAGTAGCACGGGGGTATTATGACCCTACAAAATACCAAAATACAACCCGAGAATTACTTTACCCCATCCCTAAGAAGATCCAAGATCTACGGTTAGGGATGCTCTATCTGACGAAGACAAGACAGGGATAGAGAGCAGTTGTCTGGCGAGCACAAATATCTCAACCACCCGCATTTATTTCCTCTGAGCAATACACGCGTCAACCAGTCTGTGGAGGGACCGAGGACTACATTGCGCGGTCGAGAAGACTACGCAGAGAAACCATAGAACTCAAGGATATCTGCGTAGTCAGCACAGAACACAAGAAGATAAGGTTCCAACGGGCTTTAGAATGGACCCCATGGGGAACCTCTATAAATATCCCCCTCCCCCATGAGAGTGGGGACGGACGATCCAACACTAATAGGAGATAAGAGATATAAATAGGGAGAGTAAGTAATGCCCCCATCTTCTACGCAGACCTGTTTAGATCTCAAAGTCATTCGATTATTCTTGTAACAAATTTTACACATAATAAAACACTCAATCCGTGGATGTAGGCCTTAGAGATGAACCACGTAATTAATCGTCTCATTTACATTTATCCATTACAATTATCCACTCACAATCGGCACTCATATATGCTCAATGTTCACACCTATTGTAATATGTTCACTATTTATTCTATTGTGTAGCCCTAGAAACAGGGAATACGAGTGATGAGACAAGGAAGAGTCTTAAGACTCTGAGCCTATGATTCACTCAGTTCATATTACCTATCTAATTCGCGGTTCATATATCTCAATGTCATCTAATCCACACACATTGTTTGTGAATGTGGTGATGTCAGTTATCTTTGTGTTCACAATCTGGCGCTAGAAACAGGGACTTAGTCTCGGTAAAAGATTTATCCTCTCCTGTGATTTCTTGTGCGTTCTTAGCTTCGTTCTCTGTAAATAACGAGGCATGAAACATTACTTTAAGTCATTCTAAAAACTTATTGGTAGATCTATGCTTATTTTTATAGATCTGTATTTTTTTTATGTATTACTAAGTTTTCACGTACTTCAAAAGCAAAACTTATTAGTAGATCTATGCTTATTTCTATAGATTTGCGTTTTTTTACGTATTACTAAGTTTTCACGTACTTCAAAAGCAAAACTTATTGGCAGACCTGTTAGTAAATCTGTGTTTATCTCAACAGATCTGCGTTTTCTATGCGCTATTTAAAGGTCATGCTTTTTCAAAGACCAGAAATATTAATAATCAGCACGCGGGTTCCACCTTCTACGTGAATTTCCTTTTCTTTGTGCAGGAAAACATTAACCATGGAAAAGAGAAAGGATATTGGAAAAAGTAAAACCTCGTCAAAGGATACACCAAGGGAAACCCCAATTATTACCAGAACCAAACAGACAGGCGAAAGACTAAAGACGGTGGATAAAATACAAGACAACGCAGAAAGTACCATGCCCATCGAAGCCAGTTTCATCGCAGCAAATGCACTAAAAGCCGCGGCTTCCAAAGATGAAATACTCAAGGCCGGCGGATCCAAAGTTACCAATCCCAAGCCAACCACTGTTGCACGACCACGGGAACCGCGTGAAGTAGTATCAGAATCTGGTGGACAGCAACCTCCCCTTGGGATGACCCCTACCAACGAGCAGAACATAGCCCTTACCATTAACCCACCACTTCAAATAGCATATCAATCTGCGCGACACATCGGGATATCCCCAGCACACAGTTGGATATAGCAGAGCATGTAATCCAGATCATTGAGGAAGAACAGACTATAGCTGTGGAAAGAAAAATGCTGGATGGAACACAAAATCAAGGATCGAACCATTCTACCCAGATGATGGCAGAGCTTGCAGAATTAAGAAAGAACCAGAAGACATACGCATATGTAGTGGCAATCCTGGCATAAGAAAACCAACTTCTCAAGGATAGGATCATGCATAACGCGGAGGTATAATACCAGCGCGACGAAGCCAATTCCAAGGCACCAGCACCTAATCAAGACAGAAGGATAGTAGTTTCCAAAGGGCCCGTACCTCAGAGTCGAAAATGGGAAACGAGCAGCCAGAAATCTGACCCCAATTACAATCCTGAGAACTCAGACTACTACGAAGGCATAACCTTCGTACCAACACCTTCTGTCATCCATGAGGAGCATCAAGTGGCAACGGAAAGGCTGCGCGCTGAGATGATGGAAGAAATCAAAGAGCTCAAGACTAGACATAGAGGCGGAACACTAGAACAAGTCATTAAGGAGGCAAGCACCACCCCGCTGATGCGCTACCTCGCTAAAGCTTCAATCCCGCAGAAGTGCTCGGTCCCATCCTTGACTGTTACGATGGTTCAACTGATCCCACCGCCCATCTTCGCTATTACAACCGAATGATGGCTCGTTGGGATAACGAAGATTCGATACTATGCAGATATTTCCAATCAAGCTTGAAGGGGTTAGCGCTATCTTGGTTTGATAATTTATCACCAAATTCCATCGACTCTTATGAAAATATTACAGAGAAATTCCTAGCAACATACATGTACAATAAGGTTGTGAACATCGTCATGGACAAGCTATTATCATTAGAAATTAAGTACAAGGAAACCATCAGGGAGTACACAGATAGATGGAATAGGATTTTCCAAGCTATTAGGAACGTAGACCCCGTGGTTAGTATCAACTGCTATAAATGGGGGATGGAAAAAATGAGCCCTTTATTTGTAGAAATCCATGGAGGCACTCCAACCGTTGAAGGGGATCTTCGGATACTCATAGAAAAACATGCAAGGCTAGAAGAGATCCAGCATGAGAATCCCAGAGCCCATACCCAGCGTTCTTCACGCACCAATTCCGTGGACCAAGCCAGCGGATCTAAAAGAGGGGTTCCGGAGGCGCGTCCCCACGAGTAAAAGAAATAAAGAAAAGATGACAGGCGGAAAGATGATCGGAGGTTTGAAGACCAAGTCTACACCAGGCTGAATGCCAGTTATTCACGCATCATGCGAGAGATCAAGGATAGGGAAGGCCTCGATTGGCCATGGTCCAAGGGAAAGAAGAATCCAAAAACATAAAATTCTAAAGAATACTGCGAATACCACTGCTTCAATGGCCACCAAACAGAGAAATGCAAAAATCTCAAAATAATGATTCAAAAGCTAATTGACGCAGGAGACATGAAGAAGTACGTAAAGAGGGCTGATAACGAGGATAGAGCCAAGGGGGAAAACAAGTTAAATTACCAGAAGTAAACCGCACTCTCCACGCCATATCGTGCTCTGAATCTCAAGAACCATCACTAACCGCACAGATTAGGAAAAGACTGAGAAAGCAGTTCGAAGATTAATGTGAGCTTTATAAGATCGATGGGCAAGAAATAAATAAGCATGAGTTATGGATGGATTCCCCCATGACCTTCGAGGATAACGACATAGAATAAGACATGGAAGATCACAGTGATCCTCTGGTCATCACACTACCAATAGGAGTGTGCAATGTCAAGAAAATCCTTATAGATGGCGAAAGCTCCGTCAATGTGCTATTCTATGATACGTTCAAATGCATGGAGATCAATGAAGAACAATTGTTATCATCATACTACACCATCTACGGTTTCAATGGTTCCGCGACGAAGCCCCTAGGGGATATTGTTTTACAAGTGTATGCATGGCCTATGAAGATGCATGCTTGGTTCAGCGTGGTGGACGCACCCTCACCCTATAATGCAATTATTTGAAGAAGATGGAGCCACAACCTCAAAGGAGTGGCTTCCACTTACCATCAATACCTCAGATTCCCAACGCCTTTTGGGGTCATGGAGATTAAAGGAGACCAGGCATCTGCACGAGAATGCCAAAACTTGCAGAACCAAATCAACAATGAGCAGGAAGCACTACGCCAATCCATAAGAGCCAAGAACAAGGATATTACCAAAGAAAAATCCATAGATAAATACCTGGAAGAAATCTCTAGAAGAAGTCTTCTAAATACAAGCACTGTGGGCAACGCAGGGGCAAGTACCTCCGTGGAAAAAGAGAGTGAGAAGCCTACCAAATAGCAATTAAAGAATGTTCCTCTCCTAGGGGAAACAAAGCCCACATTCACACCTGTGGAGCCTGTGAAAGAAATCAACATAGGTACCAAAGATAATCCAAGAATGGTCAAGATAGGCACACTAATGGATGAACAACGGTAAGTTGCGTTGATCAAACTTCTCAAGGAATACTCTGATATATTAGCTTGGAGATTGGGGGACATGTCGGGTATTGACCCAAAGTTAGTTCATCACGAACTTTGAATAAATCCAGGCACCCCCCCACCTTTTAGGAAGAAGGTGCGAAAAGTGGCGCCAGAGTACCATAAAGCAGTAGAAATGGAACTCTGCAAACTACTAGACGCGGGGTTCATCAAGGAGTTCAAGTACCCGACTTGGATCTCCAACATGGTAATCATGCCAAATAAAAACGGCGGCATAAGAATATGCATTGACTTCACCAACCTCAACAAGGCTTGACCAAAAGAAATCTATCCATTACCAAGCATTGACCAACTGGTGGAAGCAGTTGAAGGATACGAAGAAATGTCATTCATGGACGGGCACTCCGGGTATAATCAGTTGTTCTTAGCAGAGGAAGATCAGCAACACACATCATTTTACATACCGCACGGGCTTTATTACTATATGAGGATGCCTTTCGGACTTCGAAACCTAGGGGAAACATACCAAAGGATGGTGGATCCAATTTTCAAACCATGGATTGGAAGCATATTAGAAGTTTACGTAGATGATATGCTCGTCAAAAGCAAGCTACTCAAATATTATCATCAAGATCTGCGGAATATCTTCCAAGAAATGAGAAAACATAACATGAAAGTAAACATAGAAAAATACACTTTTGGTGTAACTTCAGAAAAGTTCCAAGGATATTTGGTGACAAAGAGGGGCATCGAAGTGGATCCCGCCAAAGTTGAAGCCATTGTAGGTATGCCTTCACCAAAGAACTTAAAAGAGGTTTAGAAACTCAATGGTTCATTAGCTGCGCTGGGGAGATTCATGTAGGACCATAATATCTCTACAACACTATTCTTGTGATATTAACAACACTTTTGCGAGCGTCACCGCACACTATTTAACAATATTTCACGAGCGTCACAAAATATCCAAATAAAGGATGTAAAAGCTGACGATGGAAGAAGTACAAGAAGAGTATGTTTATCCCGCGATGGTTATCAATCTTGCGAGAAGGAATATTGTAGCGATCACGATAAGATCGCAGAGTAGATCCGAAATATGAGGAAAACTTAGTTGTCACCCACTATGTAAATTCCTATATGAAGGATTCGTTAGATTCAGAAAATGATGATGTCTTTTTGAGAGTTGATAAGGTCTTGAGGAGAGCGAAACTCTAGAAAGAAAGTTGTACTTCTGAGTTCTTATATTCTTTGTAAAGATTTCGAAAATTAGAATAATAAAAGTGTCGTTATTCAATTTCTATAGATTCTTATCAAGGGTGTAGTGTAGGATTTCCTGCAACTACATTTTGGCACCCGAAACAGGGAGAATCAAGCTAACAAATCTCTAATTACAACTTGAAGATTTAAAGAAATTGTTAGAGTTGAAGAAATGGCTAGAAGAAGAAGAAATACATCAGAACCACCAACAACTGTGAGGAGAAGTAAAAGACTTGCAGGTGAGGAAACAAGTGAATTAGAAGAATCTTTAAGGATAAGGTCAGGAAGGAATAGAATAATAAATGAAGCAGAAAGTCCAATTCAACAGCCGAATCAACAAGCACAAACACAAGATAGGAATGTGGATTATGATAGAGTGAGTGTGCATACTTGGAGGTCGGATTCGATAGAAGAAGCATAAAATCGACAATTAAGAAATGAAGAAGAAGAAGGAAGAAATCAAGAAATAGTTGAAGGATTAATTCATGAAGGATGTGAAAATGAAATAGCAGATGATTTGAGACAAATAATACAGGAAGAAAGAAGATTAGAGGCAAAATAGCGTGCAAACTTAACAAGACATAATCATGAGTTAAGAATGGAGAATTTGAGATTACAAAGAAGGAGATCAAGAAGTATTGTTAGATCAAATTCAAGGTCATTCAGAGAAGAACCAAGGAAAAATTCCCCTATGAGAAATGTTAGAGAAAATATTCGAGAAGAAGTACAAAATCCAAATGGAGAACAATGTCATAGAGAAGAAGAAATAATTGGTGATCGCTATAATCCGCATGGCGAAGCCTTGGATAATAGACATAACAATATAAATCAAGAGGGAAGAAACAACCAAAATGAAGAAGAAAATCCAGAAGAAGGTAGGAGGATATTACATGGGCGAGAGAATCAAAGAAACCGAAGAATAATTGAGAGACATTACGCCGAACAAGTACGCCTAGCTTGCGAGAGAGAAAGATTAAGGGTAGAAGTAGAAGAACAATAATTTCGAGAGGTAGTACGACAAAATAACCATGAAAACTAAGAAAGGAGACTACACAAAATCGCTACAATGATAATATTCAGGAGGAGTATGATAGGATACAGAGGAGATTAGAAAGACATCGAAGATAAATGAGGAGAAATAAAGAAATCCACAGAGAAGAAGATAGACATCTGCGATTCCAAGAGGAAGGTGAAAGAGAAAATTGCAGAGAAAGACGGGATGACGATGAAGAAGAAAACACACAAACTCTCACAAGACAAGAAAGGCAAGAACGCAGAAGAAGAGAAACTGCATTAAAAAGACCAATGGAGCAAAACTCAACTAAGAATGAGAAAATATTGAAATAATTAGCAGAAATATGAGGAATGATAAACAATAGAAAAGAAGGACGTAGAAGGAAACTCGATGAAGCTATTGAAGAAGCTGCGATAAATCCATTTACTCAAGAATTACAGTTAAGAGGAATACCTCCAAAATGCAATTTACCCGCGTTAACCAGCATCTTTGATGGGACTACTTGTGTTGTTCAACATGTCAAGGCTTATGTTAGGTGTATGCTGCAATGGGAGAATCATGATGTTGTGCTATGTAAATATTTTGCATCTAGCTTAACTGGCGAGGCGTTAAAATGGTTCGAGGGATTGCCAAAAAATACCATAACTTTGTCAAATTACTTTGGGGTGTACCAACCAAAAGGCAATGGATGTTTTGTCTTTTTTGTGTTTTGGTACACTCCCAAGTAATTTGGTACCCCTATTAGCATCCTTGCTGCTTTCACTTGGTTGATTGTCCTTCACAGCTGAAGAAGTCAGAGTAGGCACATATATCCCACATAGGACTCTGCAGAAACGTAAAATGGGTTTGACATGAACTCATGGAATTGCTCGAACCGCTTCATGCACATAAATAAATGTTTGGTACGTTGCTGGATTCGGATGGAAGTATCAATATTTGTATGCATTAAAATCGTTTACCCACAATGATTATGGTTTTCTAATCAATTACTTTGTCACGCTCCACCCTCTTCTTTATCTCTCTTTATTTAGCATGAATGAGTATTGTGTTTGTAATTGTCTAAAGACTAGCGTTTGCCGACGTGCAATGCATGTGTTTTCTACCTGTAAAAAATGCACGTTTTTCTACTTGTAAAAATTAATAATACCATTGCTAACTAAGAAAATTGGAACTACTAAATACTAGATAATAAGTTACTTCGTAAAACATATGCAGTGCTGGCCTCTCCAATACGTGGCTCATGGAAATCTATGGACGTCTTCGCCGACTGAATGATGGAAACTTCAAAACAACAACAACACCCAATTCACTGAAACTTTTCTTAGGCGAACTCTTTTGTGGAGCATGATCTTCCGTGTTTCCTTCCACCACTTCCTCCTCTTCATCATCATCGCCATGATTAGGGACTTCAGTTGGTGATATTACATTTTGTTTATGGATGTCTTTTCTCAAATGGATTTTCCTCTTGTAATCGAGATGCATTACTTTCGTTTTCTCTTGGTAAACATTACTAGCATCACGTTCAATAGGTTTTGGGACTCCGGTGCAAGGAGTACCAGCATCACGTTCAAATGGAAATTTAGCGCGAAAGACTAGCGTTTGCCGACGTGCAATGCATGTGTTTTCTACCTGTAAAAAATGCACGTGTTTTCTACTTGTAAAAATTAATAATACCATTGCTAACTAAGAAAATTGGAACTACTAAATACTAGATAATAAGTTACTTCGTAAAACATATGCAGTGCTGGCCTCTCCAATACGGGCTCATGGAAATCTATGGACGTCTTCGCCGACTGAATGATGGAAACTTCATGAAACTTTTCTTAGGCGAACTCTTTTGTGGAGCATGATCTTCCGTGTTTCCTTCCACCACTTCCTCCTCTTCATCATCATCGCCATGATTAGGGACTTCAGTTGGTGTACTAGCATCACGTTCAATAGGTTTTGGGACTCCGGTAGGAGTACCAGCATCACGTTCAACAGGCTTCGGGACTCCGCTAGGTGTCCTAGCATCACCTTCAATAGGTCTTGGGACTCCACGACGTCTAAAAAATGGATGATCACCAGGTTTTGGGAATCCGGTAGGCATACCAGCATCACCTTCAATAGGTTTTGGGACTCCTCGACGTCTAAAAAATGGATGATCACCAGGTTTTGGGACTCCGGTAGGTATACCAGCATCACGTTCAATAGGCTTCGGGACTTCGCTAGGTGTACTAGCATCACCTTCAATAGGTTCTGGGACTCCTCGACGCCTAAAAAATGGATCACCAAAAAAATCTTCGTCATCTATCCGACCTTTTGGGAAAAATGGAACACGACCATCTTCCCGATCACACCTTTCAAAAAACTCTTGAGCATTTTTTTTAACCTGTGCAAAAAAAGGATTTTCGTCAAGACGATCCAAGCGCTTCTCAGCTTCTATAAACCATGGGTCACGTTCGAATGGAGAATTCATTTCCAGCGAAAGAGTATATGACTTGTGAGCTTCAGTTTAGACCAAGTGATCAAACATAAGCTTACGACTATGGTATATATATATATAGAGACAGACAACTAGGGATATACGTGCGTGTCCATATATAGAGTTTGGTTATTACCCAAGTCTGTGCAAAAAGATCACACAAATTATGGAAATTTTACTCTTGAATAAGTGGTAAAATAATCTTTTGACATAGAAAGTTTGAGATCTTTAGGATTATTTCTGTCATGAGAATATTGAAGAAAATACCAACAAAAATGAACCTTGGCAACTCTATTAGACATTTTTTGTATTTTAGTAGACTTTTTTTATTTTGAAATTGTATTTTAGTAGACTTTTTTTATTTTGAAACGAATTTGAAGAAATGAGTATTACGGTGTAAATGCGCTCTACCTTTTATAAGTATGGAAGGTAATGATGATCTTTATACTCACAAAATCTAGTGAATCAAACTTAAAGAAAGTTATTTATTTATATTAACTTATATATAAGAGCATCTCCAACAATGGGTGCTAAAAATCTTATGTGGAATTGTTATTTAGATCCTTATTTATGAGGTCATATATGTGTGCCAAAAATAGTAATGCTTTGCTCACGGATTATCTCCAATGGATGAGGTCTTATTTTTAAGATTTGTTGTTTTGGATAATGATAAAATTGATCCCCTATTTCCCATTGGTTCATAACAATTTATTTATAAATAAATTTTTTAAAATGCTGATGTGGAGGTCATTCTCAAGGTCTAAATAAGACCTTCTCCAAGACCTTCATATTTATTTTTGACACCCTTCCTATTTAATAGGACCAACTGTTGGAGATGAATTTAATGTAAATGAGGGTCTAAAATCCTATGTGTCATAAAAAAAATAAAACTTCTACCCTTTGTTGGAGATGCTCTAATAAGCTAGAAAAAACCAAGGTGATAATCTTAGAGTTACACTAACACCAGCCATATTATTTGGGCTAAATGAAAACCATATCTAGTAAAAATGAAACAAAAACCCCAAATCCGTTAATATGGGTGAATTACATCCATTCGATTTTCAAGAAATACCCAGCTTACCCTCCCATTCATTTCTTCTTCTCCATACGAGATATGTATTCTCTCATCGTCTTCGCTCACACCACCACAACCAACAAAACCTCCTCCAAATCTTCCCGCACCACCATCAGAACCACGGTATTCTCCTAATTCTCCACCAACATCGTCTCCTTTTCTACTTCATCGTCTCCTACTCCCGTACCAACATAAATGTATACAGATCGAGAATGGGAAGTGAGGGAAAATAAAAAGGTGAAAATCGAACTAAATCTAGAGATTTGATTATTTCTTTTGTAAGATTGATATGATTTTTCTTCTCAATCTATCTATTTTCAAGTTGGATGTCAAAAAAAATTGGTCTCAAATGTCAATTGGGTTGTCGATTTCATAAACTAGGTCTAGGGTAATGAAGAATTGATCTCAAACGATGAGTAAATTAAGTCTTCCTTTGATATTCTAATTACAGGCTTAAACAGATTCGATTTTTTTTTTTTGAGATGAATTGATGAGATGAGATGAATTTTTATTTGTTTTTCAATTCATTTCCTACAATTTTACAGGCTTAAACGGCAATTATATGCCGTCACATAAAATTTTATTTGTTTTTCTATTCATTTTCTACAATATATAAAAAGCCTTTGAAGGTCAGATTACAAAAAGTTGGTGGGTAGCCTGGCTACAGATGATGATGAAAATTTTCTACAAACAATATGAAATCTTTTGTGTATGAACATGAACATATGAGTTGTTGTTTTCGATTTATAACCTTACCAATCAGTTTTTAATGTTACAGTTGATTTTTTTTTAGGATTTATGATGAAAATTAAACTTGGGGAAAAGAGATTTGATATTTGTATGATTCATGTTGTTGTTGTTGCTACAGATGATGCATTGTGGCTACAGCTCTAAGGTAAAGATCATTTGTATATCCTTGTTTTCATTCCCATTAACATATCAATCAAAAATCTGCTGACCCAATTTAATTTATGTTGGTTTCCTGCTTAACTTTTTAGTGGGTTTTTACTCATTACTCATATGATTGGATGCATTAAAATCCATCATTATTGCAACTATTGAGTTTATATTGGTTTTGGTACATTATTGAATGATGCACATTATTTTGAATGTCACAATTTTCTTAGTACTCAGTATTGATTGTGAAGTGAACCATTGTATTCTTGGACTTTTTTGTACAGAGATGTTGCTGAGCTGGGGGTGTTACTACTTTGAATTCGATTAGTAGGTTATCGCAAGCAGTTCACTTTGGAAGAATGATCAGTAAACTAGGTCAGTTGCATTATCCCCAATTTGCTTTATTTCCATCTTAGCATCAGTCGTGATGCAGAAAGTACGCTCATCTGCAACTGAAAAATTGTTGTACCTCAAACATCTTGAGCATTATGACACTGCATTCTGATCATAATGTTTCCAAATGGTCAGTTGGGTGTATGTAAAGCCCAAATTTTGGAAGAAATACATATATCATCTGACCTTTGTAGTGTGTTGCAAACTAACATCAGAGTTTACATCTAGATGGTTAACTGGAAATGTTGACGCTGATTTTATTTGACAGGCAAGGGAAGGCTTTTCTTAGAGTTTGCTTGATGTTTGCAAAAGAAGGTATATGTAGGTGCAGCCAAACTGTATATTTTATAATGCTTGGCTCTTCCTGAAGAAGACATGCAGTGGTTTACAGTGAATGAACACGAGATTCAGATTCACGTTATTCCAATGTGGTCGATAGCAAGCTTCAAACGGATGAAATACATATCAAACCAATACTCGGTGAGACAGTCTTTACTGGAGCACTTTAATTATAGCAGTTTAACGTAACAAAATGATGAAACCAATTTTGTTACTAAACGATGATGCAGTTTTACCGCACTATAGTTCAACAAGTCTGTGTTGGTGAAATGACAATATGTGAAAAATGATGAAATCAATTTCGGTTTCATCTAACTTTGGTGAAACCAATTTTGGTTTCATCATTTTTTTACAATATGTGAGAAAGAACGTAACAAAATGATGAACAATTTTCAACAAAATGTGGATATCTATAATTTTATCACATTACTAACCCGGTAACTTGTAGTTTGATTGGAACATTAGTGCAAGAACCTTGAGTTGTAAGAAAAACCACCATTACCCACCATAACCTTCATGATTTGCAAACTAACATCAGAAAAAGTTTACATCTAGATGGTTAACTGGAAATGTTGACGCTGATTTTTATTTGACAGTTTATCAAAATAATCTAGCAAGGGAAGGCTTTAATTTCTTTCTTAGAGTTTGCTTGATGTTTGCAAAGAGGCTGAAGGTATCGAAAAGTCTATAGGTGTTCAGACCAAACTGTATATTTTATAATGACTTCACGGCTCTTCCTGAAAGAAGACATTGGTTCCAACGATGAGTGAATGAACACGAGACATTCACGTTGGATTTCCAATGTGGTCGATAGCAAGCTTCAAACGGATGATGAGACAGTCTTTACTGGAGCACTTTAACTTCTTATGAGTCACATCTGAAGAGAGGAGGAAAAGAAAAAAAAAAAAAAAATTGCTAAAATTTTTAAAACCTAACGTAACAAAATGATGAAACCAATTTTGTTACTAATTAAAGCAGTTTTACCGATGATTGCTAATAATAACTTAACTAGACTATAGTTCAACAAGATCTAAATAGGGTTGGTGTTGGTGAAATGACAATATGTGAAAAATGATGAAATCAATTTCGGTTTCATCTAACTTTGGTGAAACCAATTTTGGTTTCATTTTTTACTTATTTTGTTGAATATTGATCAATGAAATTAATTGTTTGTGGTGGTGGCGGTGGATGGTTGGTGGTGGTGGTCAGTGATAATGGTGGTGTTGCTCGGCGATAGTGGTGGTCTTCGTCGGCAGTGGTCTGTGGTAGTGGTCGGTGGTGGTAGTTGGCGGTGACAGTGGTGGTGGCACGGTGGTGATGGCGCGGTGGTGGTGAATCATTGAGTATAATTTAAAAGGATGCAAGGTTATTTAAAAGAATCTACCCTAACAATATTTTAATTCCACAAAAATTTCCCACAAATGCATGAGACCGTATAGTTTGTGGTTTTGGACATTGTTGTTTGCATTAAACTATTTAATTGTCATCTTCACTTGTATAATACCTCTAGTAATTTATCCTTCAGGTACACAACAAGTACACATCTTTTCAGTGGAGATGCTGAAGAGGTATTTGCGTGAAACCAATTTTGGTTTCATCTAATTTTTGCTAATTTTAAAATATTTTATTTTCTGAGTATTATGCTTAATCCCTTTTCAGAAGTCTTGTTTGGTGAGAATGTTATTGGCATGTGATGGAAATGTATACACAATCACAATAGTTCTTAAAAAAACTTTGAGTCCAGAAAGTATTGGAAAAGGAAATTTATGATTAAACCAACTTCGGTTTCATCTAATTTTGGTGAAACCGATTTTGGTTTCATATAATCTTGAATTTTTATCGGTTAAACCAACATTGTTGGTGATAAATAATTTTCTACAAGTATTGGTTGCGTCTAAATTTGTTTTATTTTTCAGAGATTTTATCGACGAAACTAAATTTTGTTAGTGACATTTTTTGTTGAAGCCAATCTTGGATTCATCTGATATTTTTCATTTTATATGAAACTAGTTTTGGTTTCATCTTATTTTCAAGTTTTTATCAATGAACCCACTAGTAATATAGTTATTTTTTGTTTTGGTGGCGTTTGGTTGGTGTTGATGGCAGCGGTAGTGGTAGTGCAATAGTGGTGGCCGGTGATGGTGGTGACGCGGTAATGGTAGTGGTCGTTGTGGTTGCGGTTGTGGCGCTAGTGGTTGTGGCGGCGATGGGGTTGGTACTTTGCGAAATAGCATTTAGGCATGCCATGTAAATCATGACATTTCAATGATGTCTATCAATCAATGAACATGTATAATACCTCTTATAATTTTTATTGCAGTTGAATTCTTACGAAACCAATTATGGTTTCATCTTATTTTATGATAAAACCAAAATCGGTTTCATCGTTTTAATGATGAAACCAAAATCGGTTTTATTTAATTTTTGGTCGGTGGTGGTCGGCGGCGTTGGTGATCGGCGGTGGTCGATAGTGGTGGTGCTGGCTGGTGGCAGTGCGGTCGAGCTGGTGGCGGACGGTGGTGGTGGTGGCGGGTGGTCAGCGGCGGCGGATGTCGGTGGTGGTGAAGGCGGGCGGCGACGGTGGGCGGGCGGCATCGGTGGGTGGTGGTGGCGGAGGGCAGTGGTGGCATTTGGTCAGCGGTGGCGGCGGTCGGTGGTGGTTGCGCGCTGGTGGTCGGTGGTGATGTTGCTGGTGGTGGGTTGTTGTTGGTGGTGATAATATAATAAAATTGAAAGGTGAGATTGATTTTCATTTTTATTGGGGTGATTTAAAATAAAAGGGTAATATAGACAGTTTATGTTAAATGAGTTTTTTTGTGAACAATTTGTTTTGTTGGAGTTTATGTGCATGGATAGTGACACCTTTGGTGTTGTAACTCGCGGACTATAATTTAAATGAAAAAATTTCTTGGACATACTTTCCATAAATAAATATAATGACTTATTTGCCTATGGTCTCCAAAGTCCCGAGACAGACACGTCCAAAAAATTTCTAACAGGATGGTACTAAGGGTGACATGGGCCGGTATGAACTGGTTTTTAGCTCATCCCCATCCAATACAATTTACTATTGGATTGCAAACTTGGCATCTGCATCCAATTCAACATCCAACGGATTTGCATCTGATGAATGCACGGATGAACCGGTTGGGTGCGGATAATTCAATGGATTTTTTTAAGTTAAAATTTATAATTAAAATATAGATGACTTCTAATAGAACCTACACATTTTATACACATATATAAATATAGAAGTGTCATAGATAACACTCCAAGCAAACACCTTAAAAATTCCAAAACTATCTACCAGGGGGTTAGTCAAATATGATTTTGAATGACTTCTGGGGAGTTCACAAATCTACTGTTAGTCCATAGAGACTTTTGGAGAGTCTCTTAATATCTCTTGTTATTGGTTAGAGACTTTTTTTAAGTCATTTAAATTCTCTGAAACTCCATGTTATTGGATTAGGATTTCATAAGAGTTACTCCAACGCTCCTGTTATTCGAAGGAAAAATGAAAGTCATTGATTTGTTGTTTTCAGAGATTTGGAGAGACTTTTTCTCAAAAATAGGCATGGTAGAAATCTCTCCTCAAGAGGTGATATTTCTAGAGACTTGGAAATTTGGAGATTTTTTAGTTTTGGGAGTGAACCATTTTTTTATTTCCTTGTGCCTTATTACACTTAAGGGCCACTTGGAAAGGGGTAATCAAGACAAAATGTAGAATAATGTGATTTTTTAAATTGGAGAATATATATTTTAAAATCGGGTATGTGAGTCTTTGTGATTTTAAAATATATATTTTAGAAGTTATGATGTTTTTCTCCGCATAGAAAATAAAATGTGGGACGACCGGAATAAAGTGAATGAAAATTTAGGCATAGGACAACAGTGCGATTTATTTTGACAATGGACACATATTTCATTAAGTGGTCATGGTACTTTTATTATTACTGTAGGGAATTAATCAGGGGATATTATACAATTTTGTCTCTACAAATCACATAAACTTTCTACAAGTCTCATTTTTTTGTCCCTGCAAATCTCATTTTTTGTCTCCGGAAGTCACAAAGACTCTCTAAAATTCTCTCAAAGAATCACTAGAAATCTCTAGATTTTCAGAGAATCTCTAGAAGTCACTCAAATTAAAAATCTATGAAAGTCCATAGATATCTTGTTTGACTACCCCCTTGGTACATATTTTCAAGAAACTATATAAATATCCTTAATCTAACGGATATGGATGTCCAACGGATTTTCAAGGTTGCATCCAGGACCAATCCGTAATTCGTTGGATTTCAAAAATTTCATCCGCGTCCAATCCATTAGTAAATGATCCGGGCATCCATCCGCAAAAACACGGTTGGTCCCGGTTAAATCCGCGGATTACAGATAAAATGCTCACCCTCAGGTGGTACAACTGGTTAGGCCAGGCTACTTGTCCCATTCCCTCGTCCTAAAGAGCCCATAAAGTTATTTTGGGCAAAGAGAAGCCTCGTAAGGAACCATTTTTTTTTCGGGACCATTTTTTATTTTTATTTTTGGGTTCATGGTTTGCTTCTTAGCAAGACATTTAAAAGAAATCTAAAACACCCCTTATCCAAATATTTTTATTTATACCAAAATTACTCTTTTATTATTTTAATTATTTTAAATTTATTTTAAATTTTTCCTTGTATTGCTTCGTAATTTATTTATTTTTAAAACTGAAATAACTTAATATATTGTTAGAAGAATCATTACATACGAAATTGGGGTGGGGGAGTCTCGCTACCAGCTGAGCTCCAACACCCTTTTGACGAGCCACACCTACTCTATGAAAAACAAGTCTACCAATTTTATTTTTTATTTTTTTACTTTTAATTTATATATATATATATATATTTAATAGGATAAATAAGATTTGTATGAAGTTTTGGTTGGTACCCTAGCAACAAGCTGGGCACCAACGCCCTTTTGAATAGCAACACCTAATCTATAAAAAGAAATTTACTTACACCACTACTAGCATCATTACTAACTAGACAATTCTTCAGTCTCTTAAAAAAACACAAAGTATCACCACCAAGTTCCCCCAACGTGGAAAATGTTATAACACCCAAACCATAACCGTGCGAAACACATTTGTCTAAATATTTGGTACATTTACGTAATACATCATTTGAAACATCCTGGGAGGGAATAAAAGCACGAATACCCTCACCTGTGAAGGGTGAGACGCCAGTGACATCCATACAAACATCTTGTCCGTTTTCCTAATTATAAACAAGAATATCCGCGGACGTAAATCTCTATTATCATCTGATAAAAACCCAAGAGACATTTCTTTACATGCAGGTACACCAGCCTTGAAACATATGTCAGCGGTCACATCACGTACAAGGTCATGACGGAACTTGAGCCCGACATCTTTGGCACAATGAAGAGTGCGCGTGATCACCAAAATTATTCATGGGTCTATTGCAATTTGAGCATAAGCTTACACCCCGGGTGACTAATAATTTAGTAACACCTCGGCTAGTATCATCCTACACCCCGGGTGTACAAGTGACAAAATCGGTTAAACACTTCGGCCAGTAACTCGGCCTACACCCGGCGTACAAGTAGGTCTATGTATGGGGCTTAGCTCTGATACCATGTTAAAGTCTGCGGGCATCCAACTCAAAACCAATTGGCAATGAGTGGAGCGGCCCTTCCATATTATATTTAAGTTAATTTAGCGGATTCTAGCGATGTGGGACTATTGTCCTTTCACAAGATTAATTATATTTCTTTCCCAGGTCCCTTTTTTATTTCATTTTGTTAAAGTCTTATTTTAACTGAATGTAGGGTTTTGAGTTGTTTGATTGTTAAAGTCTTTTTTGGATTGATTATATCCAATTTCATGATTTGGGTTCTTACAAATATGTTATGCTGAATCGATTGACTAGTTGTAGATGTTGATATTTTGTTGAATCGATTGACTAGTTGTAGATGTTGTATTGGTTATGGTTCTAGTCATGGATGTACTGAATAGGTCTATGTTTTTTGTTTTCTTTGGGTATGTGATTGATCTTGTGAATTAGCCAAATCAATGAATTGTTAGTTCCAGGGAGACTTTATGCCAAAAAATTTGCAAATAACTTAGAATCATGATTTTTTATTGTTGTTGTTAACTGAAACACCATATATTATGTTATTCATGTCTCACTAATGCAAATATGGAAATTCTCATGATAAACAGCAAATAATTATGAAGTTGATGCAACATGTATGTATAATAATAGTCATCAAGAAAGATCACTATGTCTCACTAAGTCTATCATTGACATTGTTATCATTGACATTGTTAGGAGATATTGGGTTGTTAGAACATGTGTGACTTTGTTAAATGTCAAATTGTACTGGGCTTGGAGTGCAAAGCAAGTGTGCATCATTGGAGAAAAGGGCCCTCCACAGAAATGGGCCATGTGCGGTCGCACGGACTACACACCCTCAGGCCCGGCTCTGATCATGGGTTTAGATTCATTATCTCAGATTTACCCGATCATTTTTGTCCCATCTTTAACATGTTTCTTAACTTTTGCACATAACACAGCGCAAAACCCACAACATACTAAGCATACAATTTTGTTACACCTTTGCTTTGTTTGTTTTCTCATTTTTGAAGCATTTTACACCTATGGTGGATCTTATGAAAGCCTGGCGTTTCTAGGGGCGACTCCAAAAAATTTAGGGACGACACAAAATGACAAAATAGGTTGAAAATACTTATATGTCCCTTCATAATTGGTAGATTAGTTTTTTTTTATCTACCGATTGCAAAATTTCATTTTTGGGGCAACTCCATATTCGGTAGTTATATTAACTATTTTTATTACCAATTATAGGCTCAACTAAATTAGAAAAATAGAGGATTTTTGCAAAATCTCATTTTTGGGAAACTATATATTCGGTAGTTATATAAACTATCTTGACTACCGATTATGGTAGGATTTCGGCAAAGAGGGCTACTGTATAATCGAAAGTCAAGATAACTTCATTTACTACCGATTATAGGCTCAACCAAAATTCAAAAAATAGAGAATTTTTGCAAAATCTCATTTTGGGGCTACTCTATATTCGGGAGTTAAATAACGTAAATTCCCTACCGATTATGGTAGTGTTTGTACCCAAAATAAATTCTAGGAACTAAACACGATGATTTGATGATGATTATGTGAAATTAGGGTTCTAGAACAATGGAAAAATAAATAAGACAAAGAATTAACGTGGTTCGGCAAGTGTTGCCTACATCCACGGAGGAACAAAGATATGCTTTATTGATTGTGATGATACAAAGGATTTTCTCCGGGTTAGCTAACCTAGGATTCCCTCTCCCATTATGGTTTAGGATACATGTATTTATATTGTTTATGTAACCCTAATTATGAGTTTAACTTAATATGCAAGCAACTTGGGCAACAAGACTCCTGGAAACTTCTGGAACCTTCCTTCACGGGCTAACAGGATTTGAATAGAGGGCTTCCCGTGTATTTTATACACGGTACAAACATCGCCCCCTCTTAACCTCCAACTTTTTGGGGGTTAAGAAATTCATGTATCCTTCTGCATCGATCGTTGATGATGAAACTCGCCCCCAAGCGTGAGTAGAGACATTACGAAGACGCCCCCAACTGTAATTACCTGCAAAAAATTTGCTCACGTGCTAGGCGAGACTTTTTTCCACGTGGTGGACTTGTGATGCTCGATATCTAGTCGAGTCTTGAGGAGAATGTAGTGTGTGCTTGCAGATGGGGCAAGGCTTTTTGCTCGCAACGTAACAAGGCTAGCGCTTGCTGCTCGGGGAGACTGACTGTTGCTTGTGTTGAGTACGAGTCTTTGGACCAATATCGGGAATTGGGCTCGTGGTTCGACGAGACTTTGGACGAACATCGGGCATTGGGCTCGTGGTTGGGATGATACTTTATGCTTTCCAAGGTGCAAGTCTTTCATACTCGCGTGCAAGACGAGATTTTATGCTTGCGATAAGAGCAAGACTTATGTGCTCACGTGCAAGGTGAGGCTTCAGGTGCTTGAGAAGTGATGCAAGACTAAATATTGAAGGGTCTAAGCAATCCTCATCTTGATCTTGATCATGCATCTATCCACGAACCTCGAACTCGATCATGTCGCTATCCACGAACCTCGAACTCGATCAAGTTGCTGTCCCAAGTGCATATAAAAGTTTCTCTAACACTGGATTTTTTTCTTCCATGTTGTAGGGGATTGAAAGACGATTCTAACGAGCCAAAAAGCACTCAATTCGGACTTATAACTAAGAAGTTATGGACGAAACAAGGTTTGAAAGAAACACGCGTTTTTGTTGCATACGTGGCAGTGCTGACTGGATCAACATGATGACGTGGCACATTTTGCTGACAAGGCACTGCTGACTTTCCCAAATTGCTGAGGTGGCAGGTGACTGGTTAGACCGAACGGTCCGAACCTGGTTGGATCGAACGGTCCGAACCTGGTTGGACCGAAGCTGAACCATACCATCTGAACCGGAGTGGATCTGAATCGAACCAATTGTTGAACCGGAAGCTGGACCATAGGCTGGACAGATCGTACGGCTTGGATATTCTGCATCTGACGGATTTGATTGGCTGAATCTGGTGCTGTACAGGAGGATGGACCTTTGTGGTTGTACATGATAGATGCTTCTGTAATGGTTTCTGCAACAGTTTATTTGTGACTGGATTGTAACACTTACTGCTTCTGTTTGCAACAGCTTCTGTTACTGTTTCGCAACAGTTTCCTGATAAACCCTAGCTTTTGCGTTTATTTTCTCCTTCGCTGATTTTTGCATGGAAATCCGTGTGCTTTCTTCCGCACCTTTCTCAATGACAAAACACGATCGTTTTACACGAATCCCTTTAGTCGGCGCCAATGTTTGTACCCAAAATAAATTCTAGGCACTAAAAAAGATGATTTGATGATGATTATGTGAAATTAGGGTTCTCAAACAATGGAAAAATAAATAAGACAAAGAATTAACGTGGTTCGGCAAGTGTTGCCTACATCCACGGAGGAACGGAGATATGCTTTATTGATTGTGATGATACAAAGGATTTTCTCCGGGTTAGCTAACCTAGGATTCCCTCTCCCATTAGGGTTTAGGATACATGTATTTTTATTGTTTATGTAACCCTAATTATGAGTTTAACTTAATATGCAATCAACTTGAGCAACAAGACTCCTGGAAACTTCTGGAACCTTCCTTCACGGGCTAACGGGCTTTGACTAGCGGGCTTCCCGTGTATTTTATACACTGTACAAACAGGTAGCATTTTTTCCAAAGGTCTACTTTAATCGGGAGTCAAGATAACTTTATTTACTATCGATTATAAGATAATCAAAATTCAAAAGATAGAGGATTTTTGCAAAATCTCATTTTGGGGCTACTCTATATTCGGTAGTTAAATAACCTAAATTGACTATCGATTATGGTAGCATTTTAGCCAAATGTCTACTTTAATCGGGAGTCAAGATGACTTTATTTACTACCGATTATAGAAATAATCAAAATTCAAAAGACATGGGATTTTATTTTGGGACACTTTATATTCGGAAGTTATATTAACTAAATTAAATTGACTCTTGATTACTGATTAACTACCGATTGTATAGTTATTTACCGATTGTAAAAAATAGTTTGACCATTAAAAAAACGAGATTTAAAGTTATCTACAAATTGTGGATTAACCTCCCGATTATGATTTTATTTATCTTTTCGTGTCGCCCCTAATTCTTTTGGGGCGCCCCTAAAAATCATACGTATGAAAAACCCTCTCATTTTGGGTAAAAACCGATTTCGAGATATTTTCTTATGGATCCATGATGGTTTACTATACAATCATCCGATTCCAAGTTGTCATGCACTAAGCATGTTGTCAGTTTAACTTTCGGTGCGTAGGATTTAAAATCGTCTAATATCGTACCACGTCTACACAAGCCAGGGTGACCCACTGCTACTTTTGTGGCACCTCACTACCACGTGTCGAGATCACAGACATCCCCTACAGAACTCATTCCAACTGCTTGGCCCTCATTCATTGACAAGTGTTGTTGTTGAACTAAAAGATCACGGGATTGAAATTGTCGGCTCAAAATATCCTCCTGCTTGTCATTAGCATATTTGCACTGAACTGTTAAAAAAATATTAATTCCGTTTTCAAAATGTGGCTATCGGTGATCAGCTAGCTACAGATGCTCATTTTAACTAAACTGCTGTTTTTGGCAGGCACATTTCAGGCGGCCCCTGGATTTACAGATGAATCCGTGATAGTTGTTTCGGTATAACCAAAGGCCACCTATATTGAAACCTATCTAGCTCTAGCAACTTAATGCATGGAAAGAAGAGTTCGTAGTTTGTTCCTCATGCATTGTCTAAACGCGCGATGACTCTTCAGGAGGGTCAGAAGTTGGAGTGAAACAAACAAACAAAACATGCATAGAGTAGAAAACGTCGAAACAATAGTCCTTCTAGTGCTACTCTTAGCTAGTCTTAAGCTAAGTCCTTCCAGTACTACTGCTGCCTAGTCTTCTAGTATAATAATGCAATTTCGATGTTTGCATTTTTGTTCAAACGTAAGCCATGCACAAAGGCCACGCACTTCTCTAAACATGCAACGTGACCTAGGCTCCATCTTCCACCTGGTCTCTCTAAAAACTTTGTTCAGATCTTTTTCTCTCCAAAGTAAAATAAATACCCTGCTTCATTTACCAACACAAACACAGAAAATCACATATAAACACAAACGTAAAAACGAGAGTAAACAAAACACTACAAATGAAAACTCAAGTTCAAGTGAGGTTCACTGAGTTTTTTGAGAAATGGTTACACCAAAATGAAGCCAATCTAAAACAACTAATATCTGTCAAAAGAGATCCATCTCATGAAACCGAACAACGATCGTTCATATCTACGATCATGAACCATTACAAAGGATATTATTCAACAAAATGGGCTTGTGTTCATGAAGATGTACTAGGTTTCTTCTCTCCACCATGGTTAACCCCTCTTGAGAATGCTTACCTATGGATGACTGACTGGAAACCGTCACTACTGTATCGGTTACTCACCACATTGAATCATGCAAAAGTCCCCGGCACAAGTCTCATGAATCTAACCGAAGATCAGTTAAAAAAGATAGAGAAGTTGAGATTGAAAACTAGCTTGGAAGAAGAGAAAGTGGAACGAGAAATGGAGAGGCAACAAGTATCAATGGCTGACAGCAAAATGGTGGAGTTAGCAAGGTTAGAGAGTAGAGTTAGAAATGGTGAGAATGTAAGTGGAGTTGATGGGTTAGTACAAGGTGCATTGAAGGCTTTGTTAAGTGGGTTAGAAAAAATTGTCAAGACTGCAGATTGTGTTAGACTCAAGGCATTGAAAGGGGTTTTGGAAATACTTACTCCTTTACAATGTGTTGATTTCATGGCTGCTTTCTTAATGCTTCAAATTCAAATGAGGAGGTTGGGAAAGAGAAAAGAACATGATCAAGTCATGCTCAATTAGCTTAGCTAGCTAGTTATGTAAACTGTGCTTAGTTAATAATTAGCCACGGTTTTGGTATAGGTAGTTAATTTTGAGTTTAAACTTTAGATCAGTTTGGTATGCTATTAAAATAAATGTAGAGAATATTCAATAAAAAATAAAACAGAAAATGAAATGAAGGCAAAATGAATAAATAAAAAAGTTTTTCGTATTTCCTATCCCCTCTACCTTAATTCCCATCCTAATAATCCCAATTACCATCCATATATATTTTCATATATCCTAACTATAATCTATTTGACTTTTTTTATTTACACCCTCCACCACCTAAGACTACTTCTTCTAATCCATCTCCACATCCGGTGCCAGCCTCGTAACCTAGTTTAATTGGGCCCCAAAAAAACAATTAAGGAGCTCCCACTAAAAGACAAAAGGGTCATCAAAACCTAATTTGGGTCGCCCTTTCACCAAAATATTTTTAAGTGACTAAACTGCCCCTGAATAATTAGTATTAAAATTCCCACTAAAAGACAAAAGGGTCATCAAAACCTAATTTGGGTCGCCCTTTCACCAAAATATTTTTAAGTGACTAAACTGCCCCTGAATAATTAGTATTAAAATTTAATTTAGTTAAGTTAATTAGTGTGGTTAAATTATGTTTGATAAATATCAGATTTTAGAATCAATTTTTATTTTTTATTTTTTATTTTTTATTTTTTATTTTTAGAAGAAGAAGAGGAGGTTTTATAGAAAATTTTAGGGTTTTTAGGAATGAGTAATTCAAGTAGGGGAAATGATATTTGGGAAGGTTCAAGCAACAAAGATGAGTGTTAATGGTAAAATTATCTTAAATTCTTCCATGAATTGGATATATGTCACAACACAGAGAAAGAGTCGTCAATGTAGAGGGATGTATACCCCAACGACTCCATAAAGTCGTCAATGTATTGACACCAAAAATGACGATTCAAACTTGCAACTTTTCCAGGTTATGAAAAATCGTCAAGGTAATATGATATATCCTGACGACTCTGAAAATTCTTGGGACAAAGAGGTTATTTGTTTTTCACCTGGGGTCGTTAACGTTTAAAAAAGGGTCGTTCATAGAGGATCGTCATAGGTTTCTATATTATGTCAACGACTCTAATCTAGGGTAAAAAATATGAAAACCATAAATATGGTCATTATCTTGATCAATATATACCCTAACGATTTTTTATGGTCTCTACATGCATATGAAAAATCGTTAGGGTTTAGGTTTGTCGAAATTGACGACCCTTTTACTGTAACTGAAAATTTTCGGGTGAATTTTTCGTTTTTTCCTTGGAGTCGTTAATGGAGGAGCAGGCACGGAGCTATGTATGATCTAAGGGGGACAGCAGTCCCCCCTAAAATTTCCTAATTGCATAATTAGGCTTTGATAATTATCATTTTAGGCTTGAAAACTTTAAGTATTTATAGATTTTTACCCCATATTTTTGTATATTACATAGAGAGCCTTGAATTTTTTACTATACACTTTAAAAACTACTGATATTAGGTACTTATCGTACAAAAATTGGCTTAAGTATCAAAATTACGTAGGAAAGAAGTGAAAAATATCAAAATATTAAATCCAACCATAAATCTAAACATCTTACAACTTATTGGATATTTTGGTGACATCATTTGAAGGAAAATACCAAGGCCGTAAAAAAAATTGCGGCCTTCGGCCGCCTACTTTTACGGCAAAACTACTATACCTATATATATATTTGTCCCCCCAAACAAAATTCCTAACTCCGTCCCTGTGGAGGAGAACAGAAGAGTCGAGAGGGTGAGAGGTGAGGAAGTGATCTTTTTATTTAGAACTAGAAATGAATTAAGGCTTAGGATTAAGGGTTAATAGGCGTTTAAGATTTATTTTTAGTGAACGGTAAAATAGTACTTTCACAAAATTTTAATACACCCCTACAAATTTTGGGGTACAAATAAAATAGATGAGGCCCCTAATTGTGTTTTGGGGGCCCAATTAAACGAGGTTCAATAACCTTCTGTTTAATTTTTGTTTCTAGTTTTTTTTTTTTTTTTTTTGACAGTTTTACTTTCATTTAATTTCCAAATTCAGACAAAAACTAGTCGGAAGCCTAGCAACAAGCTGGGCTCCAACTCCTTTTTGAACTACCACACTTAACCTATGAAAAAGGAAATCACCTACACGCACGTTAGCATCATGACTAGCAATATAGTTGCGGAGCCGCTGAACGAAGTCTGTTGTTCCGTCCCCAAATTCACCTAGAGTAGTGAAAGCCAAAGCACCAAATCCATATCCTTGTACATTTTTTTATCGAAAAATAAATAAAAATCAAATCCCAAAATCGAGATGATTATAAACTAAACCTAATTTTAAAATTTTTGAACGCCCAACACGCAATGGAGGCTAGTTAAGGTTGTTTGGTAACTAGATTACTTATTGAGATAAACAATGACCATAGCTATTGATGAGATGTTGATATTGATATATATAAAAGTGACTAATGATTTGATAAGGATCCTTATCCATTTGTTAGTAGTCCTTCAGTAAAATGGCATCTGTTGTTTCAACTCGAAAAAAGCATCTCGAGAGTGTATATGATAATAATGCTGCACAGAATGACATACATGCTAAATTAGGCTGTGTTTGACATGACTGAAGTTTGAATTCAGATAATTCCAACTATCTAGAATTTAAATTCTATCCTTTTAAATTTATGTGTTTGCCACGATTATTGATGAAATTGGTAATTACTTTATTCTTTTTTTTCAAATATTTATTTCTTCAAAATATTTATTTGTAATATATTATTTGCCAGTAAATTTATTCTTGAATCATTGAATTTCTTAAAAAAATTATGTTTAATTATTTTTAAATAATTTTTAATTTAATTATCATTAATAATGTACATTTTAATAAATAACTACATAAAAGACTAGTAAATTAGTAAATGCAATATTAGTAATTAAATAAATATTATAGTTTTCATACAAATATAATATTAATTAAATTAATTTTAAATATAATATTAATTAAATAAGACATAAATATAATATAATATTAACTAAATATATTAGCATATTAATATAATATAATATAATATTATATATATTAAAATATTAATTAAAAATATTAATAATTGATAATATTAATTTAATATAATATTAATATTAACTAATTTTAAACATAATATTAATTTTTTTATTTTTTTATTTTATATATAATATAAATGTGATTTTTGAAGTGAAAAAGTTATGTAAATTATTATTTAAGTAAATATAATATTAATAATAATTAAGTAAAACTACTATTTTTTTGATGAAAAAATAATTTATCAACAATAATAATTAATTATTTATGTAAATATAATTTTATTAAATAATTTTATATTTAATTGAAAATTTAATTAAATTATTAATTTAAAGAAATAATAATATTAAATAATAGTCAGTTTTGGTATTTTAAATAAAATTATTATTTTAAATTTCAAATTTAATAACGCACAATTGGGGATACTTTTATTAATTGGGGATATAGCTACAGGACAAAAATGGTGTCCCAATAGCAATTCTGGGTGACCCCCTATGTAATTATTTTTTTAATTCCTAATCTAGCCCCCACTAATTAGAATTAGTGATAATTATAATTAGTAAAATGTTAAGTATTTGGGGGATAAATTAGTGTGTTTTTAGTTTTATTTTTATTTGTGTGGGTTAGTTGAGAGTAGGAGGGGAAAAAAATTTGAGTGAATTTTTTTTGTTTTGAAAATGGATGATGATTGTGATGAGAGACTTGCAGTTGCAGAATCTTTAGCTCAACTACAACAACAATCATATCATCAATCTTCGGTTAATGATAACAACTCACAATTGGAGTTATATGATGAACCAACACCCTTGGATCATGATTTTCGTGAGCATGAAGTGTTTTGTGAAGAACCAACCCAAGAAAGTAAACATGTCCAGCATACAAGCAACCCCAACACACAGGTAATGCTTCAAAGAGGTCGAAAATTTGATTATTCTTTTTCATACCGCCATTTTTTCTCTGAAAAGCTTAGTGTCGGCACACTCGTAGTATGAATACTACGCCGGAACTAGTGGTACCGGCGTGGTATTCATACTCCTTTACATGACGGTTCAGTATATCCCCCATTTTTGAAACAGTGTCGGCGTGGTATCCAAACCAAATATCCATGCCGGTATACATTTAAACTTTTTACCTACCACTGAATATTCCATGGAATATCCATACCGGCATGGTTTACTCCAAACTTATTATGCCGGTACCACAAGTAAAACATACATGAGTTTTTGTTTTTCGATCTTAAGTACCGGCTTTCTATTTTATTTTTCGTGAACGCCGACACTTAGTACCGGCGTAGTTTGGAATTTTTCGTGAATGCCGGTACTCTCTACCGGAAGGGAACCTTACATATATACTATGACGGTTTTACATGAAAAGCATACATGAGTTAATGATATTTTTAATCTCAGTACCAGCGTCTAATGTAAACTATCGTGGATGCCGGCACTAGGTACCGGCGAGGATTTTACCTTTTCTACAATGTCGGCATCCCTTATCCCAGCATTGTTGTTCAAAAACATACATTGCCGGAACATTATTATTATGTGGAACTAATTCAATTTTCTTTTCATTCATGCCTTAGGTTGTGACATACATCGATCCATATTCCAAACCTCTCTTTCGGGATACGTCTGAATACTATAAAATGCCTTGGGTATGTTACCAAACAATACTTTCACCTAGTTTTTACAATTTTATGTTGGGATTGCTTGTAACTAACCTTATAATCTTCACTTTTTGTCCTTATATAGGGAATAAAATCTCCATCTGAAGCAATTGGTTGGGCAAAAGAGACGGCTCTTAAGAACATGTGTGTCTTAGTGAGGAATAGCCAAGGTTCAGATGTTCGTTTTGAGATGGTTTGTGAACGACACGAAAAATACAAGGAGAATATCCATAAGAGAAAGGGTTATGTATATGAAAAGAAGACTAATAGAATATACAAGACTAAAACGAGGAAGGATGAGTGCCCCTTTAAGCTTGTATTCCATCTAAGAGACAAAGGAAAAGAAGAAGAAGAAGAAGAATGGGATTGTACGGTTTGTTTTGGGCGTCATAACCATCGGGATCCGAAATATTTTGTTGGTCACTCCCTAGTTGCGAAGCTAAAACCTTATCAATTTGAGGATGTAAAGATAATGAACAAAGCATGTATCAAACCAAGAGTGATTCTCATAGGCTTCAAGGAAAAGGATGAGACAAACGTTTCTTCCCTAAGTAAAATTTATAGCGCACAAGCAACCATTAGAAGGTTAGAATGGGAAGGGAGGACCGTTATGCAAGAATTTGAGAAGATAGTTTGGGATCACAACTACACGCGAATCATTAAAAGAGGTCCGGACGAGAATCCCCTTTAAATATTCATTTCGCATCCTTTGCTTTCACAATTGGCTCATACGTGTTGTGATGTTCTTATAATGGACTGCACCTACAAGACAAACAAATACAACATGCCGTTGTTCAACACCGTGGGGAAAACATATGACAAGGTAACATTCACATTGGCTTGGTGTTTAATGGAAAACGAGAGGGATTACAATTATCATTGGGAATTGCGACAATTGAAATTATTGTTCCCGGAAAATCGATTTCCAAGGGTCATCATAACCGATCAATTTGACGTATTAATGAATGCCATATCCGACGTATATCCGGATGCACAAAATTTCCTATTTACATATCATATAGGTGAAAATGTGAAAAAACATTGTCATGCTTTGTTTGAACCCTCTAATGCGGATATTAAGAAGAGAATGGTTGCTCAACTAGAGGAAGTTGTTCGCAAAGAGAAACTATCACCCAAAGAAGAAGAAAATGAAAGAGGAAAGATTAAAGAGCGAGTCGACAAAGAACACGGTGAAAATCACAAAAGGTGGTTGGAATTTCTAAAGGATTGAAAGTTTATTGGTCTCTTACCGTGGACATGTATGAAAAGATATTGAATATGTTTATTTCCAAATATAACGAAGTGTATCCAAGTACCGTCTCATATTGTCGGGATAATTGGTTGGATAAGTTCAAGGAAAAATTTGTGTGTGCATGGACAAATCGTTATAGACATTACGGGAATGAAGCAACTAGTATAGCGGAGTCCTATCATGGGATATTTAAGGATCTCATCCAGTCCGGGAAAGGAAACGTGGTTACAGTCACCGAGGCAATGGAGCAACACTTTAAGGCTGATATCGATAGGATCAAGAAGGCTTTTGAGAAAAGCTCAATGGAAAGGATGACTCAATTTCTTAAATATACTAAGTTTCTCCAAGGAATAGAGTTCAACATCTCCCATTTGGCAATAAAACATATGATGAGACAAATGCAATATGAGAAAAATTACGGAAAACCGGGTGATGTGTGTATTTGTCCCGAAATGTCTTCATTGGGGCTTCCGTGTCGTCATATGCTTGTGAAGTATGAAGAAGTGATACTTATTGATGTTATTGATCCGTTTTGGAAGCAACTAAATTTTGACCTTCCCCCTACGGAAGATCCCGGAAAATCACCATGGATTACAAAGGAGGCCAAGTAATTCTATGAAGCTTACTCACGAGCCAACTCGGCTAGCCGAAAAGTTTTGTTGAGCCAACTAAGGCTGATTACACGGCCATGGATAGCACCAAGTGAAGAACCAAGAAAGGGAGATCCGCCCGGTAGACCACAAACTAAAATTCCAAGGAGAAAACAAAGGAAAGAATTGAAAGAAATGACTAGACGTGAAGAAGAACTCGCGGAAACTAAGAGACGAGATCTATCCGCAAGTGAGATTTCGGAAGCCAGATTCGCGGAAGCGCCGGTTCCAAACAAACGGGGTAGTCCAAAGAAGGAACCGATATCAAGTAAAAATCAAACGACGGGTTCCTAAGCTACACCCATAGTCGATGTATCCAAGGTTCAAAGGAAAAGGGAAAGGCTGCCGAATGTACCAACATTAAGCTTCCAAGGACAACGAGGTGAGCATTCTGAGGCTACACCCATAGTCGATGTATCCGAGGTTCAAAGGAAAAGGGGAAGGCCGCTGAAGGTACCCACATTAAGCTACCAAGGACAACAAGGTGAGCATTCCGAAGCTACACCCATAATCGATGTATCTGAGGTTCAAAGGAAAAGGGGAAGGCCGCCGAAGGTACCCAAATTAAGCTACCAAGGACAACAAGGTGAGCATTCCGAAGATACACCCATAATCGATGTATCCGAGGTTCAAAGGAAAAGGGTAAGGCCTCCGAAGGTACCAACATTAATCTACCAAGGAAAACAAGGTGACCATTCCGAGGCTATATCCATAGTCGATGTATCGGAGGTTCAAAGGAAAAGGGGAAGGCCGTCGAAGGTACCAACATTAATCTACCAAGGACAACAAGGTGAGCATTCAGAGGCTACACCCATAGTCGATGTATCCTAGGTTCAAAGGAAAAGGGGAAGGCCGCCGAAGGTACCAACATTAAGCTACCAAGGACAATAAGGTGAGCATTCCGAATCTACACCCATAGTCGATGTATCCGCGGTTCAAAGGAAAAGCGGTAGGGGTAGTCCAAGGAAGAATATTCTCCCGTCTAATACCAAAGACAGTTGGAGTGTAGGGATTGCAGATGATGGTTTGGATATAATTAAGCTAAAATTTGGTAATATGAAGATGTATAAGGATACCAGAACAGGTAGGATCATTAGAACTTATCATACGAAGATAGAGTCTTACATAGACCAACTTCCTGAGGTTATTCGCGAGTTTATTGTGTACACGGATAATGTCGATGGAGATGGAAATTGTGGCTATCATGCCGTGACCGAACAATTAGGAATCTTCGAGACGGCTATTAGTAAAGGAATGACACCATGCCGATATGCTAGAATGAGGATGTCAAATCAACTTGTGAATAAGAGGAGCTTTTATGAGCAATTGGTTGGTCACGACGAGGTGTTTGATGATATGTGTGCTCAAGTGTTAGGACCCGAGCAGGAAATGACATTTCTTCCTTCTCAATATTGGATGAGGATGCCGCTTTGTGGGCATCTAGTAGCGGATACATTTAATTATGTTGTTCATTATTTTACCCCCACCGTAGTCACAACATTTACACCAAAGTGGCAAAAATGCGATGGATCCCTTAAGACGAGAAGAGTTGTTTTGGCGTACGTGAACGGCAATTATTTCGTTATTCTAAAACTCAAGGACAATTGTCCATTGCCACCTGTTTGTGGGATGGCTAAAATCAAGGAACTAGATCCAAATATATGGAAGGGATGGATGGCATTGTATGAGGAGAATCACCAATTATGGGATGCTTTGGCGTTATCAAAGAAACCTCTTGAAGAGGAGGAGTTGAAACTTCGTACGTGTGGAGGCGATGATGAGTAATTTGGATATATGTGGTTTACTAATACGCCACCTTTTTTTTTTTGGAAGTTTGAATTGTAATCATTAAACCATATGCCATGTATGTGCCAGTGTGATTTGATTCAAACTTTACTATGCCGGTACTCATACCAGCATTGCAATATATGTTCTCTTTTGTGCCGGAATAACACCATAAGTACACGGATATGATTTTGCCATTTCCGGCATGGTTGTGGCGCTGACGACCATGTCGGAACTCTTTTTTTTTTTTTTTCATTCTGGAACTAAACAGAATTCCGGCATAGTACACACGATATAGACTATGCCGGTTTTGTAAAATAAAAAGTTAGAAATTATAAATTGCAAGACACATAAAATAACATAAGCAAAGACCTAATACCATAAAATAACATAAGCAAAGTTTTACCAAACCAAATGTAAAGTTAAGAAGTTCCAAACCTAAAACAAGTGAAAGAAAGATGTTCAAAGTTTAACAAGACACACAAACAAACATAAAGTAACTCTAATTGTTCAAACCAAAATAATACTATAAAAGAAACACACGATCACTCGGTTCTTGGCCTCTTGTGTACCCTCTTCTTCCTTTCGCCCCACAAGTATTTTGCCTCAGGATCTTCAATTTGGTCTATCTTTTAACTTCTTGTTCTGGAATAGAATTAGAGATAATTTCAATGCCGGCACTTTAAAGCCGGCATTGAATTATAAATTTATAGGACGCCGGTATAAGTGTTTTTAATATTTCACTAGAAATCCAGACATGTTCAACATAAACGGACATAACCGGATTCGCTAAGTGTTTTTAATCCAGGTAGCATAAACCAAAAGAAAACCAAATAACTAAAGAGTTAACACATTAAAATAACCACCCATTGTTCAAACGAAAACAAGTTTAATCGAGACATGTTCAACAAAATTAGAATAACCACCCATTGTTCACTTGGTCTTTAGTTTCTTTTTGGCAGGCACCTTCCTCGTTTCTCCAAACAAAGCTTTTGCACTAGGGTCGGTTTCTTCAATTCTATCAAGCTTTTGCTCGACTTCCTTGATTTCTTCAAGGGATAGCACCACTCCTTCATCATACTTGCAACCAAACATCTTCTTCAAGTTGCGAAGCCGATGGCGCTAGTTTAATACATAAACACATAATTAATATATACTAATATATAACATTATGTTGACATTAAACAACTAAGCAATTAATAAAACTTACTAGCAATCCAATAGTCTTATGAAGTTGGGCCGTCGTAGGTGGTGGAGGTGTAGGAGTTTCAACATGAGGTTTTTTCTGGGGTTGAACTTCGACGGAGGGAGGGCGCACGACATACGGATGTGACCATTCCAGGTAATCTTCCATGTAGTCGTTATCAGCTTCATCACCATTTTCCGCAATCTCCCACTTACTAATATCTACCAAACGACGTGGATCCCGATCCCTCCAGTGTGTTGGTTCCGGATCTGGATCATACACTACATGAAACTTGTTTGGAGTTGAATTGCACGGAGAAAGGTGAAGAAGATAATTATCATTAAAGGCCGACTCAAAACGTGATAGTTGCTTATATCCATGTTGGCGCATCGCAGGGCATGGATCATCCATGATATATCCTTTTGGGTGGAACAACGGCCCATTGTAAAATGCAACGTTACCAAACTTCACAAGTTGACGGTTTTCTCTATCCTCCTTATATGGGTCAAACACAATGTCTTTTGTACTCATTTCTTCGAGAGCCAATCTCATCTCAATCAGTCGACCATTGTTACCGGGCTTTGGAATGCTGTTATACTCGAACTTCTTAGCTCTATGAGCATCGGGTTCGGGATGGTCAATGGTCTTCAAGAAAGGGAAATTCTTGAACAAGGTTGGGAAGTGTTCATAACACCACACCTATTTCAATGTGAAGCAGTAAATTTTTATTCTAAGTTCATGATGAATATATACATGTGAACAATATACATAAGAAAATAAGTTAAGAAAATATTTTTACCTGGGAGTAGAGTGAAATTCCTGAAAAATTGGTTTGTTTTAGCCAAAGAGGCCCTTCTCATCTCCGCCATCAGATGGTCCATTACCGCGGTGCCCCAAGAATTGATATAAACATCTTCCAATGGATCCAAGTACTGAATAAAGTTTGCGCTTACCCTGTTTCCATTGGTTTCGGGGAATGCCCTAGTGCCCAAGATGTATAACAGGTATGCAGCAGCGGTATATCGAATCTGTGCAGGGTCCCATCCATCCTACAAACTTCCTTGCTTTTTATTTTCAAACCTCTTCTTAAGCATCGTCAGCTTGAATGTCTTCGTCTTACTAGACTGGGAACAATGAAATCTCTCTGTATAATTTTTGAAGTCCCAACCAAACAGCTTGTTAGCCAAAGCGTGCAGCTTCGACCATTCAAGGTCCAGACACTCAACTCCTTCTGCAATTGATTTGCCGATAACGTTCAAGCCTAGAATGTTTTGAGCATTATCAGGGATCAAGGTCATCTTTCCCAACGGGAAGTGCATTGTATCGGTTTCACCATGGTACCTTTCGACGAAGCAATTGACTATCACAATATCTGGCTTCACATAATTTTCAACCAAAGCATATAGACCAGAATCCTTTACTATTGTTTGCACATCATCATGCTCCAAAGACAAATCCCAATGAGCTGCGGCTTGGTTTCGGCAAACACGAACAGCCTTAGTATGATCCTACAATTAGAAGATAATACGATTAAGAGATTTCGCATAAATCCAAAACAATACATATGCACAAAATAAAAAATGTTTACATAGGTTTGATAGATAGTACGAGCCCAAGAGTGCTTGTATCTAAATAGTACTTTCGGTTCCGGAGCTTCACCCCAAATTTTACCACGTTCAAGGTCGGGTATCATGTCATCAATGTGATGAAGGTGAAAACCTTTAACTTTGTGTTTGCCCTTGCCCTTGCCTGGTGTTAGTTGTTCACTCGGCCCACCAACTTCGCTTTGGCTTGCTAATTGACTTGGGGGAACCTCAACATCTTCCTCCTCACTTTCACCTTCATCATGCTCATCCTCCTCAACTGTTCCAGTAAGTTCACGGATTACAAGTGCACTACAGTCACCACCACTCTTCCAAATTGCCCCTCTTGTTTCAAACCCCAAACGCTTCTTGCGACCTCCATCTTTCCCTCATGGAGGCAGAGACTGAGGAGTATCAAGACCGTCCTTCCTCTTTCTCTTAGTTAGAGCATCTTTATTATTTCCTTTTTTTACCTTCCTTGGATTTTGACCTATAACATAAGCACACGAAACAAAAATAAGACAAGTCATATTGCAAGTTTAAGTACCGGCATTAAGACTCTTAAACAGACGAAGCCGGTTGAATTCTACCGGCATTCAAACTTAGCTATCGAGAATGCCGGTAAATAAAAGACAACTACCGGCACTTTAAAAGTTAATCAATGCAGCGCCGATAACAGTGTACCGGCAAGGAATGGAAGCGAAATAGAGTGCCGGTATTGATCAACAAATCATATATGTTCCTGTATGTTTAAAGTTTACTGTCGGCATACACGAATTCAATCAAATCTATGCCGTTTCTTCTATACCGGCATACAAGAAACCTAAATTCAATGCCGGTACTGGTGACAAACCTCATAATGTTTATGTGTTTTTTAAATATACCACCGGCATACACGAATTACTATTACGCAATGCCATACATTATACCGGTATGGTATTCAACCCAATTTGTATGCCGGTACTGCAATTTCACATTCAGGAATTGAAACCTGCGTGGTATTCATCCAAGATTGAATGCCGGTACTCTGTGTACCTCGAATGTTTCAGCTTTTTTTGGAGATTCTAACCTAAACCCATTGCTATAAATCGATTAAAATAATCATAAATGAGTTCAGAATCACTAACCTTCTCAAAGAAGCCATGACTGCGAGTGTTTGATCGTCCAAGTTTGCCGGCTGGACCTCTTCTTGTTCTTCAGCAATCGAACTAATTCTTTGTTCGTGTTTCTGTTGATCAATCGATTTGGTTTTCGGTTTGGATTTTACTTTCTTTCGTGGAGCCATGGTTATGATTCGGGTAGGTAGGTTAATCGACGAAGAAACTTTTGATTTAACGATTAATCGTCGATGAAGAACGATGAAGAAGGTGAAGAAAAAAAATCATAACCCTAACTTAACTATGCCGGTACAGAATTGAAATGGGGGGATAAATTGTTTTGGTTTTTGATTTTATTGTTTTAGGGGAAAGGGCATAACAGTCTTTTCATAAAGGTTTTTAATTAGGGAAAGGGTTTTTTGGTATTTTCATAATCAAAAGTTACCCTTTATTATCCACCCCTGGTTGGGGGAAGTAATTCATATCCCCCAATTAATAAAAGTATCCCCGAATTGCGCGTTCTTTATAAACAATATTAGTGTATTTAAATAATAAGAAAATATACTTTTTCCCATTTTTGAATATGTGAAAAGACAAAATATTATTAAAGTATTAAATATTACAAATTAATAAACCCTGCTGATATTCTCGTCCTCAACTGGAAAAATGGGCAAGATGTTTGTATGGATGTTACATGTGTCTCTCCTTTCACTGGTGATGGCGTCCGTTCCTTCGCTCCTGGTAAGGCTATTTCTACAGCAGTTTCTCGAAAGCGGGCCAAGTACTTGGACAAGTGCGCGACACATGGGTATGGTTTGGGTGTGCTTGCCTTCACCGCCTTGGGAGAACTTGGTGAGGACACTCTGATTTTTTTCAAGCGTTTGAGGAACTGTTTAGTCAGTAACGACGCTAGTAGTGGTTTTGGTAGCTTTATTTTTTATCGTTTACGTATTACTATTCAAAGAGGAGTTGGTGCCCAGCTTGTTGCTAGGCTACCAACCAAGAGCTCTGTGTAATTTTATTATTCAACAAATAATAATAAAATATTATTAATAAATATTATAAACTTTAAAATAAAATAAAATATAATTACTTTTTAATTATTATTTTTTTCAATCTAATTAGGGTTTTTTATTGTATTTATGGGAATAAAAATTACACAGAGCTTTTGGTTGGTAACCTAGCGACAAGCTGGGCCTCAACAAATTTTTATAGTAAATTTATAATTATCATAGTAAATTTATAAGTATAGGAAATGGATTATTTCTTAAAGAAAAAAAGAAAGTAAAATGTCAAAATGGTCAACGGGAAGAGTTGGAATGATGGAGTTCCAGATTCCAAGGGGGGGGGTCATTTTATTTTCCACTGAATGAAGGAGTTTCAACTCCCTGGAGTTCCAATTCCACCTATGCCAAACACCCTTGGAATTCAACTCCATCCTTGACTCCTCCCGTTGACTAATCTCCACCCTCAACCACCTCTGTGCCAAACACACCCTTAGAGTTCCTGAATGTTATTATTATCGCACCAGTAACCAGTTCTTCTTGGTAAGGTACTGATCGAACATTGGTGATTAATTAGAATAGGTGTATACGAATTTAATCTAGGGTTCTATATTGTTAGTTTTAGATTTTATTAAACTAAAAAAATAGATCGGTGAAGAAGAAGACACATAAAGATGGTAATATTTATGGTCAATTTGACTTTTGTAGGTGTTACATAGGAAAAACTAAAATTGAAAAGTAAAGTGATTCTAGAAATTGTGAATGACATGGGAAATAGGAAAAACGGGGGAATAGAGAAAACCAATAAAAACTTGAGAAATACTTTTTTCTTATCAAAATGGAGTAGTATTATGTATTGAGACACACTCCCAATAAAAATTAATGATTTTGTATCATAAGTAAAAATGCCACATAATGGGCCAAATTGGTACTTCAATCATTTTTTGGTCCTTATCCAAGCCCACTAACCAGTCAACCGAAGCAGCCCACCAGCCTTCCCAGAATTATGCAAAGTCAATTCCCGGTCAATGGTCAAAGTCAACCGTCCACTACAAGAAAACATGGCATTAGCGATGAAACTCCTGGCGACACATGGAATTTCGTCGCTATATATAATAAACAACGACCATTAAAATTCTCGTCGCTGAATAATAATTTCAGCGACAAGTTGAAAAATTCGTAGCTAAGATGGTCGCTAAATCATATAAACAACGATCTAGTTTAATATTGTAGCTAAATCCTATAAACAGCGACCTAAATCAATATCATCGGCAAAATATAATTTTGGCGACGATATTAATGGTCATTAAAAGACGATTTTAGGGACGTACTTCATCTACGTCGCCGAAGGGTTTACTTTTAGCAATGAGAAAGATTAAAATTTAGACACAGACCTATGATGAAACTATTTTTTCTTCTTCGAGCAAATCCTCCTGGTCGTGTCACTCTCTCAAATGGCATACAATTAGCAAATCCTTCTTCCTATGCGTTGTTTCTTCTTTAAAATGGAGGAGTTGGTCTTAAAATGAGTCTTCCTATAGCCCATGCTCCTAAAATGTGGACCCCCTTAAAACCATGGCATAACTTTAAAGATTGAATCCGGATAAAATTTTAACACCCACACAAAATTAGAACACAACTCCCTTAAACACGATTTCATATTCCCTCTTTCACCTCCCGTGAAACTGATTTCATCTCCATTTTCTCTCTTAACTGCTAAAAAACACGATCTCATATTCTCCTCCTTCTGTTCAATCCATATCATTAGAAAGCTAGGGTTTGATTTCCATTCTCTCGATCGCAAAAGAAAGATAGAAATCAGATTTTTAGTTTGGGTTTCTATCTTCGTTTCACCTTTTGTCTCTCAACCGAAACTCATCTTCTCTAGATTTAAGAAAATCAATGAATTGAGAAGAGAATTATGCTATGGATCATTTGATGCTTGGCGTGAAGAGGTAATGGGTTTTATTTGATTTCATTTTCGAATTGAAATTAGGGTTGCTTCACCGAATTAATGATTTTTTGAATAAGCTTGCAAATGATGATGAACTTCCTTGAAATCGAGGAAGATGCAACAAACAATCATCATGGACTCATGTTTAACAGGTGGATGTTGCGCAATTTTAAATTGGGGTTTTGAACAAAGTTGGGGATTTCTTCCTAACTTGTGTGTAATCTCTAATTCAAGAAAAGATATGAAGTGATTAGGTGTTAATCCTTTTCAGTCATGATACTACGTTTAATGTCTAATTCATGCAAATTAGTTTCACGGGTAGTAGTGAATTAGTTTTTTTTTTTTTTGGTTTAGGGAGTAGGATTATGAGATGGATTGATGAAGAACAAAAAAATCATATAGATGTTGAAAAAGGTGATAGTTATTTTGAAGCCTTTTCAATATGCTGTGAATGACATCGTATACGAGAAGGTTTCCATGATTGTTTCAATTGTTCTGAATCGAAGATTTCAGTAATGCGAGAATCTTACCAAGGTAAAATCAATTTCTGAATTCTGTTTAAGTTACATATATTTCGTAGTTTGGAACCTTTAACAGTTACTGGTTTTTATTTCTTTACAGTTTCAATTAGGTTGATGGATAATCAGATCATACGAATGGTTAAAGTAACGCCCCTCTCTTGTATTCCCTATACTAGTGGTCCTACAAATAATAAGAGTCAGATAAACAGGTAGTATTTCTAGTTGTCATTCCTTGATTAAGGTTGAAATGCTGTCCTGATTATAATTTCAAATGTTTGTTAAGTTTGTTAGTGTCTTGTATGAATTTATTTGAGGCACTTTTAATACTTTCACCATTGAATTTAGTTTATCATTATGCAAAGATTCACTTTGACAAGATTCTAATGTGATAAATTCGATGAATACAGTCACCTGATTTCTACCTTACATAAGCATACCATGTTTCAACAGATAGTCGTGGAATGTTTCTTTGTATACAGATTTGACCAATGCCATCATGCAATAGACTAAAGAATAAATGGGTGTTGTTTGTCGTTTTGAATACTTGATTTTCCTTTAAACTATTGGATTTAGTTAAACTAGTTCCTTCCGACTCATGGAGTTTTGTTCTCTTTGCACTGTATGAAGCTCGTCATGTTTGATAGTTTATTTCTAGATATCTCGTCTCATGATATAAACAAAATATTTTTGCTCCATTTTGTTTTTGTTGGATTGGTTAAATTTTATTTCTATGTTTTACGTTTTTCCTTCAGGTTGTATATTTTTTTTGAAGTTTATGTTTTAATGCAAGTTAGATTTGTTTGGTTATTGAATTTAATGTGTCTTTTACATTTGTTCCTTCAGCTGAGAAGTGCTCAAATCTATTGGATGTCATGTCATGGGGGTAGGGTTGACAAGTCAGATAAGGCAAATCTTGAGGATACTGAGGAGTGCGCGAAGGGGTTGCCTTTCATGGGGAATGCGTATGTAGCACTACCAAGATTTTCTACTGCCACATTGGTTTTACTGTATGCCAGACCATTGGATGTTGTTGCATTTGAACAAGTACCTAGGCTACTGCATGTACTTGCAATAGCTGCGACATCAGCTTTATACATGACTAGCTCATGGGCAACGACAGCTATGACAAGCATATTCCTTGATGTCGAAATTACAGATTGGCTTGATAGTTACTTTGCTTGTAAGGAGATATGTCTTCTAAGATGCATTTGTAGGACTAGAACTTCTCCATCTCCTGCATATCAGCTCATTATGCTTTTTAGCACTATTATTTTTTTATTCGTGTCAGATGCGGTTAGGCACAGCATTTGGTGCTATACATTTTTACTGTGGGCAAAATATACTGCAGATGTTGTGATGAAAGAAGATGTCCTGAATGAGTTAGATCAAGATAAATGTGGTGTTGTGATTGGCTCTGCAATGGGTGGCATGAAGGTGACTTTTTGTACATTTAATTGTTGTCACTTGAGATTGAACCTATAAGGTTATCGTATAAGAAAACAAATCCATTTTGTATACCTCTTGCCACCGCAAATATGGGTTCTGACATGCTTGCAATGGACCTGTGATACCTTTCCCTCCATATCCTGCACCTCTGTGATCAGTTGTCTACATCATGATAGGATAAATTTCAAAGATAGTGATGTAGACGATTATTCCTTGGTTATATATATTTGTTTGTAAATTCAAAGGTGTTTTTTATTCTCAGTATTTTTCTATGATATAGAACTTGATGTAATTGATTAGTGAGTCATTAATAAAAAGCGATTTTCAGCATTTTCTATTTTCCTTCTTTGTGTAAACAATTATTTTTTCGGTGAACAAAAATGCCTCAACATTGTACGCCAACAAAGAAATATGCGGCCTAAATGTATGGTTTATCTACAGCAAGAATTAGTTGCTAAAAGAACATATTTCCCTACCAAAAAATACTTTTCGTCGCAAAATAATTAAGCGACAGAGACACATGTTGTCGCAAGTAACAAAAATTCTGCGACCAAATTTTATGATGTCGAGGAAACAGAACCTTTCATCCACGGAAACTGATATTGTCGCTGAAATATATTTTCCGACGAAAGTAAATTAATCGTCGCTGTATACATTCTGCGACCTACTATTTCCGACGATTTTTGCGACAACAAATTTTGGTCGCCAAAAATATTTAGCGACGAAATACCTTGTTTTGGCGACATCAGCTTATGTCGCTAATGGCCGATTTTCTTGTAGTGGTCGGTCAACTGTCAAAATCAGGTTGCACGTCGCATCTCAAGCCACTTTCCAGTAATGTTGCCAGCGGTGCTGCCAACCAATTCCCAGCTAAGTACCATATCGCACTGCCAGCCAGTCTCTACCCGTGCAGCCAAGCCAGTCTGTCAGCCAACATCCATCCATACTATCAGCCATTATTCCTGTCAACCATCAATTCAGTCTGCCATCATGCAGAATTTATCATGGAAGCATGAATGTGCATTTTCATGCAGAAATCATCATGGAGGCATGTAGTATTGATTCCACCAGTTTCATGCAGAAATCATCATGGAGGCATGCAGTATTGATTCCACCAGTTTCATGCAGAATTGAACATGCAGTATTGGTTCCAAGAGTTACATACATAATTGGAGATGGAGGCATGAATGAGAGTTAATGCCATTTAAGTTTATATTGAAGTTAGATATTGAACTGTAGAAGTAGGGAGAAGCAGAAATCATTAGGGGAGGAAGCTGGTAGAGAAAAAAATACAATGTAATTCCATTATCAATAACAATATTACTCCCCAAGGGGATGCACCCGTGGATGTAGGCAAACCATGCCGAACCACGTAAAAACTGGATATATTTTATTTTGTTCTTCAATTCATCTCATAGCCCTAGATACACACCAGATCATCCATTCATCGTGTTTCGTGCCCAAAAGTAATTTGGGGTACAATTCTATACGAACCGTGAATATGAACAACGTAAAAACCGCTACACACATAAAATGGGTGGATCTTTCCCCTGAGAAAAAACAGGGGGTCTCATTAAAATTTTTTTGTAAAACTTATGCCGTGTTCTTCCAGAACTTCTTTTTAAGGGTACGAAATTTCGGACCTCAAGAATCAAGTCCTTTTGCGTGAAGGTTGGTATAATATGTGGAACTTGTTGTTTCACTCTCTCTCATCCGAAACACTTCTCTCTAGTGTTTCTCTCTGGAACTTCTTTTAAGGGTACGAAACACTTCTCTCTAGTGTTTCTCTCTCTCTCATCCGAAAAACCAAAATAGCTCCGACGACAGCCCTTCTTTAGTGAGCGCCGTTCTGCTCAGATCGGTTCCAATGGAACAGATCTGAGAATATCAATCAGCACCCATAGCTTCCACTCCTCTCCTCTATCATCTCTGTGAATTTCAGTTAGATTTAGTGGTTATTTTGGTTCTCCGGCGACCACCATAGCTTCCGTCTTTTTTTATTTCAAGGTTTTTGTTGGTAGATGATCGACCGATTTGATTTGGTATGCTTTTTGGCCTGATCAATATAAGATCCATACAGACTTTTAGATCTGATCTCCTGTCAAATCTCAAGCTATCTTCTCCGGCATCTAATTGTAGATCTGCTTTGTTTTAAAGTTTGTTAGATTTCATGTTCTATTTAGTGTTTTTTATTGTAACTCTTGTAGTCTTCTCTGTACTCTCTGTTAATATTCTATTGCTTGTGTTTTCGGTTAATCTTGTACTGCCTGCTTCTTTCTCTAGTTTGTTAAAATGTGGGGTTACTAGTGTTGTTGAATTTTTGAGGGGGTGCAACTGCCTAAATCTTCACGGCAACGTTTTCTGGTTGATTCAAGACGTTGAAGAAAATCAAAACCCTTCTCTTGAAACTATGGAAATATATGCTTCCTGGGAAGGATATGGTTTTCAGAAAACTTACAACACCTGTATTGGGTTTGTAGTTCATGTTATAATGTTGCAATTTCTATTTCATGTAACCCTTATATGTTTATGTTTTAGTGTTAGTTTGAGTCTTGTTCTAGTGTTAGATTTACTTGTTATAGGTTTAGTAATGAAAACAAAGACATGTGCAACTCGTTCAAGATCATCTTCAAGTTCATATATTACAACAACTTCTACTATATCTCCAATGCCGAGTCAGCCCGCCGACTCAATCCTCTACAGACACCTAAAGACCGATTCAGATTACTATTGTTACCTGAGACACTATTTCTACTGTTTGAGACACTTTGGTTACTTCTTAGATACTGATACTACTAATTGGGTCATTGTTACCTTGATTGCATTAGGCAATCTAAAACTAAAAAACTCCAGTTCATCTTTTCAACATGTCCTGATGAACATTGGGATGGATTTGATCCAGTCATACTGGTTTTTTTTTTGAAAATCAGTTTGATCCTAAATGTTTGGTCACACCTCCTTTGAGAGAGAGAAGGTTTTCTGAAACTGTATTTAGATCTGAAGGAATAGATTTGATAGGCAAGAATTGGTGGAGATACTTGTATGACTGTTTTATGATCTTGGAAAACTTCTGTAAGGTTTCCGATTTCCAAAATTGGAGTTTTCATTATATGCATTGAGGTTAGCCTCTTTTTCGAGAGAGAGAGAAAAAAAAAAAGTGGAACTTGTTGTTTGGTGGCGCTGTCGAAGTTGATTGATGAGTACATTTAAGATAACAGTATTTAAACGTGACTGTTGCGTGCATCCGCCAACAAAGCGTTTTCATGTGATTTTGGCAGATGATTTGGCACGACATATATATTGATTTTTTGGTATAGCTTCTGTTCACTGTAGGAGTTATTTTGGTGTTGCTTCCATGTTACTCGATGTTGTATTTTTTTTTTTCCGATCGGCTGAATATTGTAACTTGAAAGACTAAGGAACATTTTTTTTGTTTTTATGGATGGTGAACGGTACTACTAAGAAGTATAAAACCCAGTAACAAAAGAGGAAGTACACGCTGGTGTAACCGTAGTACAATGATAAAGCTGATAACACTACTGGGTGATGACACGTGATCTGAGTTTGAAACTCGTCAGTACCAAATTCTTTATTGATCAAACAAGAGAGGGATCCACTAACCCTAAGGCCGTACTTGGTTGTTTATTTGCAGTGAAACTTTCCGTTCAGTAGCTAGCTAGCAGAAACGACGGTTAACCCACCTGAATTGCTTTCTCAAACCCTTACTAGTCAAGGGTGGAACTCAGTCTTAGTTTGTCCATTGTTTCCATTTTCAAACATCCACAGTGGCCAAACCAAATGATTCCATTCCCTGACAGCACCAATAAACCCAACAAAACCCAGCATACGGCCCAGAAACTAAGTAGTCTATATAAATGCACCATTCCTCAGTTTTCTACATGCAGAAGAATTGGCAGTCCCAGTCTCCGTTGTATCTCAACCAAAATTTCCTCATTTCACTATAAACTCGGTACGCTTTCTCCTCCAATAAGATGTCGTGTTTTGATCGTTTTTACGAGTTGTGGCTTCACCAACTAAAAGTTCATCTTCACCAGCTCGCCTCAGCAGCAAAACCCTCCAATCCAACAGAAAATGAAAAGTTCAACAATCAAACCACCCAACTCATCAACCGAGTCATAACTCACTACGACGACTACTGCAGAGTCAAAACTCATGCTGCTAAACACGATCCCTTCTCCATCTTGTCAGCTTCTTGGACTACTTCTTTAGAACGTTCTCTCCAATGGGTTTCCGGCTGGAGACCCACCACACTTTTCCACCTGGTGTATACCGAGTCAAGTGTCCGATTCGAAGCTCAGCTGATCGATCTCCTCCGTGGGGAAAGAACAGGTGACTTAGGCGATCTCTCGCCGAGTCAACTCAGTCGGATTAGTGATTTGCAGTGCCAGACAGTTCGAGAAGAGAATGAGGTTAGCACCGAACTGTCACATTGGCAAGAAAGTGCCGGCGATCTTGTTTCCTTGTTTTCTGACGGTGATGACGAGCCGAATATCGAACGGATAGTAATGGTTTTGGAAAAAGCTGAAAATCTACGGCTGAAAACTATCAAGACTGTCGTTGAAATCTTGACTCCACAACAAGCTGTTGACTTTTTGATCGCTGCTGCTGAACTGCAGTTTGGGATTCGCGGGTGGGGTTTAGATACTGATCACAGACGTCAAAGGAAATAATCCAACGGCTGAATTTTCCGGTTTTGTAGGGTTTTTTCTGTGTTCTGTTTGATCTACGGTTGATGTATACGTAGGGTGTTTAGATACGTATAGATTGAGATGTATGTTATATCATATCTACTTGTATTTTCCGTTAAATCTTGCTTATGTGGATACGTGGAAATCAGTGATGTGTGTGATATTTACCATGCAGTCCGACACGTGTACAAATCTGACACATATATCTCCAAAAATGAATTGGATTGTGGGCCGACAGTGTCTCCAGACGAAAATGATATCGAAAACTCTACATTAACGGTGGAAATGCACCGCAATTATGGACGGAGTGACCCACAAAAGGTGGGCCCCCTATAAATTCCTGGTGGTGGGTCTCAAAAGTTTGTTCCACTCGGTGCATTTTAGGGTGGAAATTTACGGTGAGTTTAGAACTGCTCAAATGATATACATCCCCGTTCCTTTTCCGTGCGACGTGTCAATCATATGTTGATTAAATCCAATAATAATGAGATCCCATGTTAATCTCAATTTAGGAATCAAGGGCTAAGGGCTAAGAATGATGACACTTAATATGGAAAGGGAGTGAGAGAAGTAAATGGGGAAGTATAGCATTATAGACTGTAAATGAGCTAAGAACGATGACTGGGGAAGTGTAGCATTATAGACTGTAAATGGGCTAAGAACGATGACACCAAAGGGCATGCAGTGTGTCCGAATAAGTGTTCCAAATTAACGAAAACTAAGTATTGTTTTATCCCAGTTAATCGGGACTGAGTTCTCAAACTATAGGTTGCGGGTTCAATTCCCGCGCTGAAGGTGTCAATAAAAAAATTAATTACTGGTTTATCACAATCTGTGAAGACCAATATTTCGAAATTTTGGTTCCAGCTTCCAAGTTTTGATAGCAAGGCACTATGGTGGTAACTAGTAAGGGAAGGCGACCCTGTAAACCCAAAACGCACGACTAATAACAATGCAAGCACTATAAGTTTTTTCCCCATACAAAAGCACTGTAACGTAGCTACATTTGAAAAAACTAAAAATCTACGGCTGAAAACTATCAAGACTGTTGTTGAAATCTTGACTCCACAACAAACTGTTGACTTTTTGATCCTGCTATATGTTATTATCTACCTGTATTTTCCGTTAAATCCTGCTTACGTGGAAATGTGGAAATCAGTGACGTGTTTTACATGCGGTGCGACACGTGTACAAATCTGACACGTAAATGAATAGGATTTTCTTGGGCAGCGCTGCGTCTGCAAAAGTGTCCCGACAAATTAAATACTATTCTATCAAAATCTGTGAAGTCCAGGGTTCAAAATTTCCTCGCGAATTTAGGGGCCATGAAAAAGGATTTAGGGGCCAGACTAAAAGATAAAAAAGGTCACCCGAACGTAAAAAGGGGTCATCCCTTAACCGATTAAGTCATATTGGCGAAACTACCCTTACACATTCGGAAGTTAAGGGCCAAAATTATCTTCCGAATGTAGTGGTTCAGGAGCATATTGCTGCCATTGTCCGGGGGGGTTCGGGGGGGCGTAGCCGAATTTTCAAAACCTTTTTTTTTTGTTCTAATCAGTCCACTTCCGGCAGAGTAACCGAATTTTCGAGCACGTTCAAAACATCATCGTTTCTTAAGAACATCATCCATAATCAGTAGATAAAGTAGATAGTTTTCTACCAATTATGTTTCTGCTAGTGTAAATCCAAGAACATCTTCCATAATCTAGAGATAATATAGATTTTTATCTACCGATTATGGTAGTACCAAAGTTCGAAAATTTTAGGATTATGAAATATCGTCCGATTATTGCACGTTCAAAACCAGAAAAATCTTCATTTTTCCCAAATTCTAATTTTGGGGCCATCGTATATTCGGAGGTTTATGCAAATGACTTATCCTCCGAATATGACAGGTTCAAAACCAACCACGACATGGCTCTAGGCGGTTCCAAGGGTCATTGTAGAGGGTTAGCCAACACACATTCGGAGGTATAGGCTTATGAAATATCGTCTGATTATTGCACGTTCAAAACGAGAAAAATCTTCATTTTTCCCAAATTCGGATTTTTGGGCCATCTTATATTCGGAGGTTTATGCAAATGACATATCCTCCGAATATGACAGGCTCAAAACCAACCACGCCATGGCTCTAGGCGGTTCCAAAGGCCATTGTAGAAGGTTAGCCAACACACATTCGGAAGTAAAAGCTTTTACTTATCTTCCGAATGTAACAATTACAAAATCTCCAAAGATTAGTGTTTTTCGAAATTCAGCATTTTGGGCCAATCGGAAGATAAGTAAAAACTCTTACTCCCGAATGTAAAGTGGCCCAAAATTCTGATTTTCGAAAAAAACTCATAATTTGTATTTTTTTGAATTTTTACATTCGGAAGATAAGTTAAGGATATAACCTCCGAATGTAAAGTGGCCAAAAACTCCAAACCATATGCACTGACCACCATGGAACCATCATCGAGCCTTGGCACGTCGAGGATTGAACCACTACATTCGGTAGATAATTTTGGCCCTTAACTTCCGAATGTATAAGGTTAATTTCGCCAATACGGCTTAATCGGTTAAGGGATGACCCCTTTTACGTTTGGATGACATTTTTTTCTTTTAGTGTTGGCCCCTAAATCCGTTTGGTTGGCCCCTAAATTCGCTAGGCAAAATTTTGGTCCCAACTTCCACGTTTTGAGCTATAAAAGCTACTATGGTGCCTAGTTAGCAATTCGGTATTCGGAAAACATAAGGGAAGGCAAACGTACGAGTATTATACGGTTTTATAAAATTCACATTCGGTCCAAGATTCGGTCAACGGGACGTGATTCGTCAGTAATTCGGAACGGCATACGTACGTGTATAATTCGATTTATAAATTTGAGTTCAGCTATGAAAATTCGGTATCTATATATACTAAATAATTTATATTTATAAGGTCGTAGACCAATTTTTATGCATATGTGTGAGTTATTTAAAGAAAAAATAAAATTAATATGATGATATTAATAATATATACAACATTAGTCATCCAAGAGGACGTGGTATAGGGGTTTAGATGCTTGGTCAGTGAGTTTGAGATCTCTCTCACCTTCACCATCAAAAAAATTCAGTCATTTTTATTTCAAAAAAATTACAGTCGTGTATGCCCGGGAGGCAGTAAAGCCCAAAAAGTGAGTCCTTTGAAAACGTAAAATCTAATGAATTTATGGCGAATTAAGCGGGTGCATCATTCGGGATACGTAAAATTCGTGAACGATTCGCGAATAATCCGGGAATGCCACATAATACGCGACTTGGGTTCGGAGTTGCAAACGTACGCGAATAAAACGGCAAAATTCGTGATACGGAAAAATTCGCGAATCATTCGCGAACTTACTAACTAGGCTATGGTGAGCTAAAAAGGCTACGCTGTAAACCAAAGATGCAGCAGTGCCTTGGCTATATATAATAAAAGATGCAAGCAATTTTTATAGTATTTATAAGTTTTTCTTGTTCATAAAACTAGAGCACTATAAATTACTCTATAGCTATACATTTGAATGAAATTTGGCTTCCCTAGCCAGCCATCAAAGTAACTTGTGTATTTCGAGTCCTGATATGATGCAACTTTTCCGCTTGTACCCGGAAAAATTTCTCAAAACTGATATGGCATGCGGAAGCAATAGAAAATAAAACAGCAACAAGGAAGAATCCACTTCCAAATAGTAAGAAACAAAAACTCTAATCCAAAAATTTCACAAAACAGTAAAGAATAAATCTATGAAACAAGTTGATAAATCAATAATAAGGTTGTTTAACCAACAGACTTACTTGATAGTAAACGATAATCATGAATGAGCTAATCCAAGCTACTTACAACGATAAAGCAATCGGTTATTTATAGCCCTAAGAACTGACCTGAACTGCACTTACGTGTAGTTTATCTTAACTGACTTAAATCCCTAAATATCCTGCTGAAACAAAATTATCGCTTATCTATATATGAGGATCCATATCTTATTTGACTTATCAAACTAACTGACTTACAGGAAATCTGATCAAACTATAATAAATCCTAACTAAACAGATTAAAAGAACAAAGCAATGGACCTGCACTTGACTAACAAGACTCGCATAATAAAAAGGTTCAAATACGTCCCGTATCAGACTCCCCTGCCGCGACTAAACTCGCCTCGAGTTTTCCTTGAGTAGAGGAAGTGTTAAAGTTAACACCTTTGTTGGCAGCATCAACAATAAGAGTCTTGTTTGGTTGCACGCCTTTCTCCTCTCTGACTTGATTTTTCTTGGTTGGCAATAGCAACACCTTCGTTCCCCTCCAATTAAATTCGTAGCTATTTGCCATGCCACGGAAAAGAGCATCAACATCGAATTTCCAAGGCCTCCCCAGAATGACATGACATGAATCCATGTCTATTACTTCACAAAGGATACTGTCACGGTAAACTCTTCCAAAAGCAATTGGAATTTCGCAAACCCTTTCAATTCTAGTTTCCAGCGTCTTGATCCAACCAACACGGTAAGGGTGTGGGTGTGGCTCTGTTGGTAAACCAAGTTCTCGAACTAATCCCAACGACACAATATTTTCAGTACTACCACTATCAATAGTAAAATCGCATACCTTTTCAAGGATAATGCCTTTGAACATGAAAAGTTTCTTCCTTTGAGATTCTTCATTTACTTTTGGAACAAGGAGTACTTTCCTATTCTTTCCTTCACATTGGACTACTTTTCTTACCACCATACAAGTCCATTTGAAGTCATCAGCAAAAACACAACCAATAGCTTCCTATTCTTTGTACAACTTTCCATCTGTAGCTTTTTCTTCTTCGACAAGTCCCACTGGTCGCCGCTTTGGGCATTCATTGGAGTGATGTCCATCTAGTCCACAACGATAACATTTATCTCCTGAAGGTTTCACATAAGGATTATTAACCTTTTTGGATGTAGAATTGTAGGTACCTTATTTGGTCGTGGTGGCTAAAAGTTAGACAGTGTTGCTGAAAATTCAGTTGGAGTCGCCTCAAGTGATGACTTGGTTCGCTTTGGCACACTGGGCGTTTTTGTTCCCATCTTAGGATGCAACTCGATCCTTTGAGCTAGACTTACAGCTTCGGTGACTGTTTGTATGGGATGGAGGTAAAGCTCCTCTTTGATTTTAGGATCCAATCCACTTAAATAACGACTAACTTGTTGTGCCTCAGTCTCTGGCAGATTGACTCTCGACCCCAATCGGTAAAACTCCTTTGTATACTCATCAATTGGTCTATTTTTTGTGAGCATTGTTGATAACTTTGGAAAAGCTTTTGTGCATAGTCATTAGGGGGGAATCGAGCTTTCATTAGACGTCGCATTTGACCCCAAGAAGTGACCATAGGTTCACCCCGAATTCTCCTATTGTGAACTGTCTGCCGCCACCAAGATGCAGCTCCTCCTTTCAGCTTGTAAGACACCAATTTCACTTGTTGAGATTCAGGAATCTTAATACATTCAAATAAGTCTTCAATAGCAATAACATAATCTAGAAACCCTTCAATGTAGATCTTCCCATCATAGGTCGGTATTTCCAGCTTCATCTTGTAAGAGGATTTGGAATCACCTTCTTCATGTGATGTATTGAAGTGGGAACCATCCTCGCAAAAGAATTCAGGTCCCATCTCCTCATCTTCCATCTCAAATGGGATAGTTCGTCCATGATTATGGTTCATGTACAAACCTAAGACGACGTTGCACCATGTTAGGATTGTCTTGGGAAATGTTATGGAAGTCTCTCCTTCCGTTCATCTGCTCATGTGTAGGCCTATTCGGTACAACATCTTCTCCATCTTCAAAATCCATGAAACTGTCAGGAGCAAAATCAAATTCAGAAAACCCATAAAAATCACGAGTATTTTTTTTCGCAAACCATTAATGTTTTGTTCGTTCCAAGGAACTCTCGAAACAGCACCACCCTTTTGGAATCCAGGTTCTTCCATAGTCTCATACATATTATCTTGTAGTCTCGGGCCTGCTCTCGAAGTCCAACGATTTCTGGCTCCATAACGATCACAACTCTCAAATCCTCTAGAGTTGAATCTTTGCTGGTTCACATTCTGGAAACGACCATAAGGTCTCCAATCTCCTTGAGGATTATTCTCAGCATGGTCAGTTTTAACCAGCTTCAAATCTTTCATTGACTCTTGTAGATCTTTCAAAACTTTTATGCCAACGTTTCCCCTATGCCAACAATGATGTTGTCTTGCGCTTCAATCATCAACAACATCGGGTCTTTGGCGTCATTATTCTCACCAACGTTTTCACCATTATTCCCACTGTTAGTCAACTTGATTGAGTAATAAATCTCAATGACTTGTAGATCGAACTGTGGCTCTGAATCCACCTGATATGGCACGCGGAAGCAATAGAAAATAAAACAGCAACAAGGAAGAATCCACTTCCAAATAGTAAGAAATAAAAACTCTAATCCAACAGTTTCACAACACAGTAAAGAATACATCTATGAAACAAGTTGATAAATCAATGATAAGGTTGTTTAACCAACAGACTTACTTGATAGTAAACGATAATCATGAATGAGCTAATCCAAGCTACTTACAAAGATAAAGCCATCGGCTATTTATAGCCCTAAGAACTGACCTGAACTGCACTTACGTGTAGTTTATCCTAACTAACTTAAATCCCTAAATATCCTGCTGAAATAAAATTATCACTTATCTATATATGAGGATCCATATCTTATTTGACTCAGCAAACTAACTGACTTACAGGAAATCTGATTAAACTATAATAAATCCCAACTAAACAGATTAAAAGAACAAAGCAATGGACCTTCACTTGACTAACAAGACTCGCATAATAAAAGGGTTCAAATACATCCCATATCAGGATCCCCCGCCGCGACTAAACTCGTCTTGAGTTTTCCTTGAGTAGCGGCAGTGTTAAACTTAACACCTTTGTTGGCAGCAACAACAATAAGAGTCTCCTCTTGGTTGGCAATAGCAACACCTTCGTTCCCCTCCAATAAAATTCGTATCTATTTGCCTTGCCACGGAAAAGAGCATCAACATCAAATTTCCAAGGCCTCCCCAGAATGACATGACATGAATCCATGTCTATTACTGCACAAAGGATACTGTCAAGGTAAACTCTTCCAAAAACAATTGGAATTTTGCAAACCCTTTCAATTCTAGTTTCCATACCTGTCTTGATCCAACCAACACGGTAAGGGTATGGGTGTGGCTCAGTTGGTAAACCAAGTTCTTTAACTAATCCCAACGACACAAGATTTTCAGTACTACCACTCTCAATAGTAAAATCGCATACCTTTTCAAGGATAATGCCTTTGAACATGAAAAGTTTCTTCCTTTGAGATTCTTCATCTACTTTTGGAACAAGGAGTACTTTCCTATTCTTTCCTTCACATTGGACTACTTTTCTTACCACCATATAAGTCCCTTTGAAGTCATCAGCAAAAACACAATCAACAGCTTCCTCTTCTTTGTACAACTTTCCATCTGTAGATTTTTCATCTTCGACAAATCCCATTGGTTGCCGCTTTGGGAATTCATTGGAGTGATGTCCAACTAGTCCACAACGATAAAATTTATCTCATGAAGGTTTCATATAAGGATTATTAACCTTTTTGGCTGTAGAAGAGTCGATTATAGGTACCTTAGTTGGTTGTGGTGGCTGAAAGTTAGACAGTGTTTGTAGCAGAAGGAAAACGTACACTACACCCCCTGTAAGAATTCACAATTATCAACACCTATTTGAAAGATTTAAACAACACTTTTTATTAATTGATCGTAGAAATATTACAATAAATGGGAGAAATCAAGAATACAACCACTCTCTCTGGACTTTCTCTCTCCTCAAATCTTTCTCCACACTCAAAAATTGATCTCCCCCCCCCTCACTGAGTCTATTAGTCCTTTTTATATAGAGTAGTTACATAGTGGATGACAGATAAGTTGTCCTTTATTTTCGGATCTGACTTGCGGTACTCTCGCAATAGTTATAATATCAACTCTCGCAGACATTTGTAAAGATCGCAGCATCATCATGCTTTTTCCGTGTTTTGGCTATCATCATCCATTGTGTCATTCTTTCAGTCATCTGCAACATTCGCGGTGTGTTGTTGATTATCTTGCAGAATTGTCACTGTAAATATCGCATAAGTATTGGTGTGGCGATATCCTGGTCCTACATCTTGCCTCTTCTCATGTCTTTTCTGCGAAGAAGGAAAGATCATGAGAATTAAAATGCCGCAGCTACTCATTTCTTCATCTTCTTTCTCCGACAAAACTCCGTAAATTAAGTATAACCGCCAATACGTGTCGGATTTTCCTCTTTTTACCGGTTACTTCTTTATTACTAGGTTACCATTCTTCTTCCTATAAAAGGGAGATCTTCTTAAAGAAATATTTCTTCTTTTACTTATTTGTCTTTTTCACCTGTTCGTTCTTCTTCAAACTTTTCTCCGTCTGCAACTTTCCATCTTCTACAGATTCTCCTACTACTATTTTAATGGAATCATCAAGGTATGTGTTCTTTTCTTGTTATTAAAATCGATTTTGTTTGTTTGAACCATTAATCATCCATATTACTTGATCCTTTTCTATTTGAATCTATGTAATTCCCATACTATTTTTTCTTTTCAGCGGAACTCCCTCAAATACCCGATTTGCTGTTCAAAACCCTAATCTTCTCAAGAATCCACATAAAAAGCCTGTTGAAAAGAAGAGGAAGCCTGCGAATCAAAAGTTAGTAAGAAACACCTCTTTCTTAATAACAATATTGTTGCCTCTGTTTCTTATCTAGATTATTATTCGCAGGGTGATTAGAATATTGAGAACACTGAACATATTGTTAAACCTCGTAAGAAATCTCGCCAACCCAAATCTATTGATATTGACATTATCATTCCCTCACTTGCATCTGCGAGCCCTGTCCCTACAATCTCACAAACGGAACCTCCATCATCTATTTTCGAGAGCATTACTATCAATACCTCCACAACCACTGATCCTCCAACTGATAAGGTCCCCGAACCTCAATCTAATATTCTGTCAGAAATTCCCTCTTCATCTACCGCGGATAACATATTTACTGCGAATGCCTCAAATCTCCAACTTGCTATTGTGGAAACTTCATCTTTTGTACCTCTCCCTTCTGCTAAAGAAACATTAGTAGGAGTTGATGTGGCCTTTCAAATGTTGTCCGAGATTTTAGATGACGCTAGAAAATCTTTCACTGACCCCGTTAAACAAGATGTCTGCGAGACTCTAGGCAGTTATTTTGGTTCTACTCAAACTTCCTCACGAGCATCTCTAAAAAATGAAGTTGAAGCTCTAAAGAGGAGTCTTCAGATCAAAACTTCAGAGTGTCACACTCTTCACCAAAAGCTTCGCAACTCTTCACTAGATTGCGAGAATCTTCGCAATAAAAACACGGAGATAAAAGGTATAGTTTCCCTACTTCTACCTCTAGTTTTTCTGTTCTAGCGAATTTTCATCTTTTCTGTACTCAATTACCTTTCGAATATTTGGTTTTCATATTTAGCTATAAATCAGAGTCGATTAATGGAGATATTTCGACTTAAATCTGCTGCTGAAGAAACCCGCGCTGAGAAAGATTCTTGGATGGACCAATTTAATAGATTAGATAATCTTCACACATATTCAATCGATAAAATAAATAATCTTACTAATGAGAACAACCAGTTAGTGCAAAAGAAAAATTTATTAAGTAGCGAAGTTACCCGCCTCTCATATTTGTTAACCCATGCTAACTTGGCGATAGAATCTTTATCAAATGAAAAATAAAATTTTGTCTCAGGAGAAACATAATTTTTCCACCATGATGGCGATTTCCTCGCAACAATTGAGTATTCTTCAGAAAATGTGTAATACTCAAGAGCAATCTCTTCATTCACTAAAATATGAGCTCAAGGAAGTAACCGAATCATCTGCCGCTGAGAAGGATAATCTCATCAAAGGTAGAATAGCTCTAAACATAAAATCCAATAAACTCAAAGAGAAATGTTCCCACTTAAAAGAATCTCATTCCTTATTAGCAAAGGAAAATACTCATCTCCGTCTTAAATAAGAAAATACAAAATCTCGCTTGAAGGGTATAGTTGGAGATAACTTTGATGACGCTATGAACCGTTGGGAGGACTGTTGCTTAACATTTATCCAAAATTTAACTTCGCAAAGAGAAGGTAGTCACTTTGACTGCCTTAACTATTAATTTTCCTATTAAATTTCTCTGATATTCTTCTTGCGAGATTTTGTCTAAATATTTTTATTTGTTTTTCTCTCAGAATCTGAAAAAAGTCTTAATTCTTCTATTGCTGATTTGACTAAAAAATTAGATAAAGTTCGCAAAGAAAATGGAACGCTCACTTCTCATCTTATTCTATCTCGCGATCGAGCAGAGAGGAGATATGATTATCTTGAGTACTTCAAGAATATGGAGATCAGAAATCGCGACAAAGGCTTTCTTCGCAAAGTTCACCTCAGTGCTGAGGTTCTTGTGAATGATATTCTGATATCCAAGTCTCTACCCCCGTGTATCTATTGAGCCTCTAAAAATAGATGATGATGAAATTCCTCTCCCTATTGATAGTGACTTAATTTCTTAAGACGGTGAAGAAGATATTTCACAAGAAAACCCATTAGAAGAAGAAAAAATCCCTCTTAGAGAAGTAGCTACTGGTGGTGAAAAAGCTCGAGTTGATCATCACGAGATGAATATTGGTGAAGTTGATAACGCTTGCAAGGATAATGAAGCTGGCGAGATCCATACTAAAGCTTGAGTTTTATCTTTGTTTTCTTTTTCTTCCTCTTTCTTGCGAGTGATGTACTTTTATAGAACTTTGGAGTTGAATTATATTTATGTTATTTTGAATATATTTAAGGAAGATAATGATATCTTTACTTATCAATTCCCATACTTTCCCCTCATTATGTTTCTTGTAATAGATAAGTGCTTTCTGCATTGTGGAATATAACCACGAACAATGGATAATCCTACGAAATTATGGATAATCCTGCGAATAGTACTTGTTTCTCGCTGTCTGTCTTGCGATGAACAAATATTTCCTGCATTCTTAAAAGAAAATAGTTAATGTTTGAGATTATTCTGTTGGTCTTATTTTGCCTTCCTAGTTAAAGGTCTTATTTTGCCAATTTTTTGTTTTCTGCGACAAAATCGCAGGACGTCCTTACACTTACATGTATTCAACCATTGATCTTGCATTATCCTCATTTTTTCAATTTCTCTGCGACAATATGATAGGCCTAAGTTTTCTTGCGAAGACAAATCCCCATAATATTGGCGTCTTGCGATGAAATCGCAGGACGTCCTTACACTTTCATGTAAGAACCCATTGATCTCATCTTAACTTTTTCTTATGGCTTATTGCCTTTGTATAATATTTGTCACGTGACAATCTGACAGGCCTAAATGTTCTTGCGAACGTAAAGCCCCATGACATTGCCATCTTTAGGCACTTATCAGCTCCCTAATGGAGGGTGCCGCCATTATCTTCCCCATGGTTTCCCCTTCAAGGAGGTTATATCGGCCATACAATACTAGCTCCCCCCATCCAGTCTTAGAAACAACCAGTTGTTTTCACACCCTCTTATCCTTTATGCCTATATGGCTTATAGTTACGAGACTGCACCCTAAGTGGAGTTTTCTTCGGGCCGAGTACATCATAGACAAGACTTGCCAAGAATGTCCATGGTAGTTTCATAATCCCCGGGCACCCTTGGATCAATCGTGTACCTCGGCGCCTTGGTCATACTATGCACTCATTAAGAGATACTCTCGGTCGTCCAACCAGGGTATAACCTTATATAGATGGAAATCCAAGTTATCTCTCCTGGATGGGTTTTCTAGGACCCCAATCTCCATGACTCAGGTTCTAGCAGCGATATAACCTTATCACTGAGTCACGCAAATAGATACCCCCTCATATGACGTGCTTTAGGTCTTACATTTGCCTCTTGCGAAATTTTTATTCGCGAACTAGGGTGCACGCCATAAAGGTTCGTCCCATTCTTTAAATTTCTTTTGCGAATATCGCTATTTCTTATTTTGTCTGAAATTTTTAAGATCTCACAATTTTGATAAAAAAAAATTTATTTACTTCATCATATGATATACAAGCATTTTGAATCTCGCAGAATTTGTTACTGATAATATTTCTTGAGATATAATCTGTTCCATGGTCAACCAAGTCTTTGACCAACATCTCTGCCTTATGGATCCATTAACCTGTATGCCCATGTTCCGACTATTTCTTTGATGATATATGGTCCATCCCATTTTATTTCCAGCTTTCCATCATTTTCTTGCTGATAGCCTGGTGTTTCTCGCAGCACTAGATCGCCCGGTTGAAACTCACGATGTTTGACTCGTTTGTTATACTCGCGAGCTAATCTTCACTGATAATTTTCCATATGTTGTAAATATTTTTCTATCTTTTCTTCTAATTCATCCAACTCGCCTAGAATCATTCCAGCACTAAGATTCTTCTCCCAAGCTTCTCTTTTTGTTATAGGAATAGTAACTTCAGTTGGTAGTATTGCTTCAACACCGTATGTTATACAAAAGGGTGACATTCCGGTTGCCTCTCTCCTAGTTGTATTGTAAGCCCATACTAAATTATGTATTTGTTCGCACCATGCTCTATTATATCCTTCTAACTTCTTATTTAGTATATCTACGATTTTCTTATTTGTTTCCTCAGCTTGCTCGTTAGCTTGCAGGTATAAAGGAGTATATTTCCCACATTTTATCTTAAATGCATTAAGTAACATTTCTATGTTCTGCCCTTTAAATTTTTTTCCATTATCAGACACCAACTGCGCTGGAATTCCAAATCTGCAAATGATATTTTCAAATATGAATGTAAATATGTCTTTATCGCGGATATGTTGTACTGCTTTCACTTCCGCCCACTTTGTGAAGTAATTTGTCGCGACAATTAAGTATATTTTCTGCCCTGATCCTGGTAAAAATAGTCCCACAATATCTAAGCCCCATTTCCCAAAAGGCCATACACTTATTGAAGATGATAATGGTGCCCCTGGTGCATGTATCTTCTTTCCGTGTCGCTGAAAATCTTCGCAACGTATTGATAGTTGTTTTGCATCTTCATGCATATATGGCCAATAATAGCCCTGAATTTTTATTCTATAAGCCAGAGATCTTCCCCCGATGTGATTACCAGCATCTCCACTATGTAACATTTTTAACATTTTTTCTCCTTCCTCCCGCGTTAAACATCTAAGTGATGGCCCATTAAAAGATTTCAGATACAATATTCCATCTCTTAATTCATAGTTAGTTGCACGGCTTTTTAATTTGTGTGCTTCTAATCTATTTTTTGGTGTCTCTCCTCTCGTCAAATATGCATGAAGTTCAGTTCTCCAATCTGCGACATCACCTGCGAGAATACCACCCACTGGTTCTTCTGCGTCATTTTCTGTTATCATTATGTCCGCTTCTTCTTATTCTTTATTGATTGAAGGTGGGATGAGTGTCTGAATGTTTATGCATCTCGCAGCTGGATTTGTCATCATACGTGATATAAAGGCAAAAGCATCTGCAAGCCTTTTATCCTTCCTTGATATATGCCTCCATTTTATTTTTGGAATTCTCGCAGACAATTCTTCAACAAGTTTCTTGTATTTCTTCAGAGATGGTTCATTTGTTGTGTATTCTCCTTTTATTTGGAGAATAACCAACTGCGAGTCACTAGTAATTCTAGCATTCTCCAGCTTCATTTCTATTGCAAATTTTAAAGCATGTATCACAGCTTCATATTATGTCTCATTATTAGTGGACGCAAACTCCAATCTGAATGTAAAAGCCATTTTTTTCTCCTTGTGGCGAGATAAAGACAACTCCAACTCCATTACCTTCCCCATTTGATGATCCATCCACCAATATTTCCCACCTGTTGGGTTCTATTAGCAAATCTTTAGGATCTCCATGTTCTTCTTCTATATCCATCATTTCTTCTACATCTTCATCACCTTCTAAAGGAAACTCTGCCAAGAAATCTGCTACAACTTGTGATTTTGGTGAAGATAGGATTTCATACTTGATGTAGAAATGTCCTACCTGTGCATTCCATCTTTCAACTCTGCCTGATCTTTTTGAATTCTTCATTACTGATTCAATGGGCACCTTTGTTAATACCTTTACCTTATGCTCTTGAAAATAAATGCGAAGCTTAAATGTTACATAAACCAATGCTAAAATTAGCTTTTCAATCTTTGAATAGTTTCTCTTTGTAGTATTGAACGTTTTGCTTATGTAATAAATTGGTTTTTCTATTCCTGCATCTACTCGCAATAACACTGCGCTTAACGCGTGCGAGGTTGTCTCAAGGTAAATCAATAATTCTTCTCCCGGCTCCGCTTTCTGTAAAATTGATATGTTCATTAGATATTCTTTAATTCCTTGGAAAGCCTTCTCGTATTCATCTGTCCATTTGAACTTTGTACCCTTCCTGAGTATATTGAAGAAATGTTTTCATTTATCTGAAGATCGCGAGATAAACCTCCCTAGCGAGGCTAAGAGTCCATTCAACTTTTGCACGTCCTTTACTTTTGCTGGTGTTGGCATGTCGCGAATTGCTTGTACTTTCTCTGGATCAACTTGTATTCCTTCTTTTGATATAATATATCCTAAAAATTTCCCTGACGCTACTCCAAAAATGTATTTCTCGGGATTCACCTTGATGTTGAAGAGTCGCATTTGATCGAAAATCTCCTTTAAGTCTTGCACATGGTTTTTAGCTTCTTTACTCTTTATTAACATGTCATCTACGTACACTTCTAATGTATTGTGTATCCACTTCGCGAACACCTTATCCACCATTCTTTGATATGTTTCCCCAACATTGCGTAAACCAAAGGGCATTTTTGTGAACAGTATAATCCTCTTGGTGCAAAAAATGCGGTATGCTCTTGGTCTTCTTCTGCGAGAGGAATTTGGTTATAACCTTTATACCTGTCTAATGAAGATATTCTGTCATTTCCTGCTGCTGATTCAACCATTTGAAGAATATATGGTAATGGAAAACTATCTTTAGGACAAGCTTTGTTTAAATCAGTAAAGTCTATACAAATTCTTATTCCCTTATTTTTCTTTGGAACCACTACCATATTTGCAATCCACTCCGGGTATTTTGCTTATCTTATAATCCCTGCATCAAGCATCTTCTGCAATTCTTCTTCAATTTTGGAGTGATAAGTTGTCGCAATTTTTCTTATTCTTTGTTTGAATGGTCTCACATCTTTGTTAATTTCTAACTTATGACACGCAACTGATGGATCTATTCCAGGCATCTCATCCATGTTCCATGCAAAGATGGCTTTATATTCTCGCAAAAGGTTTATGGTTTGCTCTTCTTCATCCACGTCCATTTTAGTTCCAATCTTCAATATTTTGGGTTCTTCTTCACTTCCAATGTTTATTTCCTTTGTTTGTTCTGCTGCGGTATAGATGGCTTCAGGTTCTCCCATTGGTGTTGAGGTTTTTATATCTCTCGCGGGTTCATCTCCTTCTTGCGAGATCTAGCTGGGTATTCCTTTTCCTTCTTTTGCTCTTATCATGTAAACTTTAAATTCTTCTTCTTTCTTTGCTTCATTTGCCACTTTTCTGCGAGCTTTTTTCAGCTTTGCACGCCCTTCATAATTCCTTACTTCAATTTGATAACATAACTTCGCAACATCAGTATCTCTTCTAATTTCTCCAATTCCACTAGGCATAAGAAATTTGATGCATTGATGTAACGTTGATGCTACAGCCTTAATTGTATGTATCCATGGTCATCCCAGTAACATGTTATATGGTGCTTCCATGTCTACCACACATAGCGCTACTTGTGTTTCAATCTCTCCTAGTGGAATGCGTACCATAATTTCGTCTTTAGGTTTTTTTTATAGATTTTCCAAAACCATGAATATGATAAGTTGAACAAGACATCTCTTCATCTTTATATCCCATTTTCTTGAATGCATGATAAAACATAATATCTACAGAACTTCATGCGTCCACCAAAGTTCTATTCACAGTCCGTTCTTCCGCAGATCTCGTTGATTTTCTCTTCTTCACTCGCATAGTAGATACCGTGATTACCAAAGGAGATGTATGATCCAAATTTTCTCTTGGTATTTTTGCTGCTGTAAATATGATTTTCTTCTTTTCCCAATCCTTCAACAGTAACACTTTTTCCACCATCATGATTCTCTTTCCTTCAAAATCTCGTTTATGAATCCTTCCTTTAATATTTTCATGGAATTTGTTGATCATCGCTTGTGTTATCATATTACACTCCAACTTCCTGTAATATTCCTCTGCTTCAATTCTTCGCTATCTACTACAAATTTTTCTTAACCACAGTGTTGATTTCTACTTTTTTCTCCAAAAAATCAACAATTCATCCCTGTTTCGGGCGCCAAAAATGTAGTAGCAGGAAAACCTACACTACACCCCCTGTAAGAATTCACAATTATCAACACCTATTTGAAAGATTTAAACAACACTTTTTATTAACTGATCTTAGAAATGTTACAATAAATTGGAGAAATCAAGAATATAACCACTCTCTCTGGACCTTCTCTCTCCTCAAATCTTTCTCCACACTCAAAAAATGATCTCCCCCCCCTCACTGAGTCTATTAGTCCTCTTTATATAGAGTAGCTACATAGTGGATGACAGCTAAGTTGTCCTTTATGTTCGGATCTAACTTGCGGTACTCTCGCAACAGTTGTAATATCAAATCTCGCACACATTTGTAAAGATCGCATCATCATCATGTTTTTTCCATGTTTTGGCTATCGTTATCCATTGTGTCATTCTTTCAGTCATCTGCAACGTTCATAGTGTATTGTTGATTATCTCGCAGAATTGTCACTGTAAATATCGAAGAAGTATTGGTGTGGCGATATTCTGATCCTACAGTGTTGCTGACAATTCAGTTGGAGTCTCCTCAAGTGATGAATTGGTTCGCTTTGGCTAACTGGGCGGTTTTGTTCCCATCTTAGGATGCAACTCGATCCTTTGAGCTAGACTTACAGCTTCGGTGACTGTTTTTATTGGATGGAGGTAAAGCTCCTCTTTGATTTCAGGATCCAATCCACTTAAATAACGACTAACTTGTTGTGCCTCAGTCTCTGGCAGATTGACTCTCGAACCCAATCGGTAAAACTCCTCTATATACTCATCAATTGGTCTTTTTTTGTGAGCATTGTTGATAACTTTGGAAAATCTTTTGTGCATAGTCATTAGGGAGGAATCGATCTTTCATTAGACGTCGTATTTGACCCCAATAAGTGACCATCGGTTTACCCCGAATTCTCCTATTGTGAACTGTCTACCGCCACCAAGATGCAACTCCTCCTTTCAGCTTGTAAGACATAAATTTCACTTGTTGAGATTCAGGAATCTTCATACATTCAAAGAAGTCTTCAATAGCAGCAACATAATCTAGAAACCCTTTGATGTCGATATTCCCATCATAGGTCGGTATTTCCATCTTCATCTTGTAAGAGGATTTGGAATCGCCTTCTTCATGTGATGTATTGAAGTGAGAACCATCCTCGCAAAATAATTCAAGTCCCATCTCCTCATCTTCCATCTCAAATGGGATAGTTCGTCCATGAAATTATGATTCATGTCCAAACCTAAGATGACGTTGCACCATGTTAGGATTATCTTGGGCAATGTTATGGAAGTCTCATCTTCCGTTCATCTACTCATGTGTAGGCCTCTTCGGTACAACATCTTCCCCGTCTTCAAAATCCATGAAACTGTCAGGAGCAAAATCAAGTTCTGGAAACCCATAAAAATTACGAGTTTTTTTTTTTCGCAAACCATTATTGTTTTGTTTGTTCCAAGGAACTCTCAAAACAGCACCACCCCTTTGGAATCCAGGTTCTTCCATAGTCTCATACATATTATCTTGTAGTCTCGGGCCTGCTCTCAAAGTCCAACAATTCCTGGTTCCATAATCATCACAACTCTCAAAGCCTCAAGAGTTGAATCTTTGCTGGTTCATATTCTGGAAATGACCATAAGGTCGCCAATCTCCTTGACGATTATTCTCAGCTTGGTCAGTTTTAACCAGCTTAAAATCTTTCATTGACTCTTGTAGATCTTTGAAAACTTTTGTGTGAGATACCAACGTTTCCTTTATGCCAGCAATGATGTTTTCTTGCGCTTCAATCATCAACATCATCGGGTCTTTGGCGCCATTCTTCTCACCAACGTTTTCACCATTATTCACATTGTTAGTCATCTTGATTGAGTAGTATATCTCAATGACTTTCAGATCGAACTGTGGATCTGAATCCACCTGATATGGCATGCGGAAGTAATAGAAAATAAAACAGCAACAAGGAAGAATCCACTTCCAAATAGTAAGAAATAAAAACTCTAATCCAAGAGCTTCACAACACAGTAAAGAATACATCTATGAAACAAGTTGATAGATCAATAATAAGGTTGTTTAACCAACAGACTTGCTTGATAGTAAACGATAATCATGAATGAGCTAATCCAAGCTACTTACAACGATAAAGCAATCGACTATTTATAGCCCTAAAAGAACTGACCTAACAAAGAAGAAACTGCACTTACCCTCCTAATGTAGTTTATCCTAACCAAGACTTAAATCCCTAAATATCTTGAACTGAAATAAAAAATTTATCACTTATCTATATATGAGGATCCATATCTTATTTGACTCAATAAACTATCCTGTTTTGAATGGAGACTTACAGGAAATCTGATCAAACTATAATAAATCCTAACTAGGAAAACAGATTAAAAGAACAAAGCAATGGACCAATGTTGCACTTGACTAACAAGACTGGAAATCTAACCCACACAAATGCAGAGCGTTTAAAATTATAATGAAAAGGGTTCAAATACATCCTGCCTTTACCCAAATCTAAGAGACATCTACCTCCCATTGTTCCTTCCGCTTCTTCAAACTTTAATTTTTGACTAAACTCACCTCGAAGTTTTCTTTGAGTAGAATCAAAACCCTAGATTCAGAATCATCCATAGAGAAGATGAAAATAGAAGAATTAAGTACCTTCAATGTTAAACTTAACACCTTTGTTGGCAGCAACAACAATAAGAGTCTTGTTTGGTAGCACGCCTTTCTCCTCTTTGACTTGAATTTTCTTGGTTGGCAATAGCAACACCTTCGTTCCCCTCCAATAAAATTCGTAGCTATTTGCCTTGCCACGGAAAAGAGCATCAACATCAAATTTCCAAGGCCTCCCCAGAATGACATGACATGAATCCATGTCTATTACTTCACAAAGGATATGTCACAGTAAACTCTTCCAAAAGCAATTGGAATTTTGCAAACCCTTTCAATTCTAGTTTCCATCCCTGTCTTGATCCGACCAACACGGTAAGGGTGTGGGTGTGGCTCTGTTGGAAAACCAAGTTCTCGAACTAATCCCAACGACACAAGATTTTCAGTACTACCACTATCAATAGTAAAATTGCATACCTTTTCAAGGATAATGCCTTTGAACATGAAAAGCTTCTTCCTTTGAGATTCTTCATCTACTTTTGGAACAAGGAGTACTTTCCTATTCTTTCCTTCACATTGGAATACTTTTCTTACCACCATACCAGTCCCTTTGAAGTCATCAGAAAAAACACAATCAACAGCTTCCTATTCTTCGTACAACTTTCCATATGTAGCTTTTTCATCTTCGACAAGTCCCACTGGTCGCCGCTTTGGGCATTCATTGGAGTGATGTACAGCTAGTCCACAACGATAACATTTATCTCCTAAAGGTTTCACATAAGGATTATTAACCTTTTTGGATGGAGAAGAGTCGATTGTAGGTACCTTAGTTGGTTGTGGTGGCCGAAAGTTAGACGGTGTTGCTGACAATTCAGTTGGGGTCGCCTCAAGTGATGACTTGGTTCGCTTTGGCTCACTAGGCGTTTTTGTTCCCATATTAGGATGCAACTCGATCCTTTGAGCTAGAATTACAGCTTCGGTGACTATTTGTATGGGATGGAGGTAAAGCTCCTCTTTGATTTCAGGATCCAATCCGCTTAAATAATGACTAACTTGTTGTGCCTCAGTCTCTGGCAGATTGACTCTCGAACCCAATCGGTAAAACTCCTTTGTATACTCATCAATTGGTCTCTTTTTTTTGTGAGCATTGTTGATAACTTTGGAAAAGCTTTTGTGCATAGTCATTAGGGAGGAATAGAGCTTTCATTAGACGTCGCATTTGACCCCAAGAAGTGACCATCGGTTCACCCAGAATTCTCCTATTGTGAACTGTCTACCGCCACCAAGATGCAGCTCCTCCTTTCAGCTTGTAAGACACCAATTTCACTGGTTGAGATTCAGGAATCTTCATACATTCAAAGAAGTCTTCAATAGCAGCAACATAATCTAGAAACCCTTCGATGTCGATCTTCCCATCATAGGTCGGTATTTCCAGCTTCATCTTGTAAGAGGATTTGGAATCTCCTTCTTCATGTGTTGTATTGAAGTGAGAACCATCCTCGCAAAAGAATTCATGTCCCATCTCCTCATCTTCCATCTCAAATGGGATAGTTCGTCCATGAAATTATGATTCATGTCCAAATCTAAGACGGCGTTGCACCATGTTAGGATTGTCTTGGGCAATGTTATGGAAGTCTCTCCTTCCGTTCATCTGCTCATGTGCAGGCCTCTTCGGTACAACATCTTCTTCGTCTTCAAAATCCATGAAACTGTCAGGAGCAACATCAAATTCAGAAAACCCATAGTATTTTTTTTTCGCAAACCATTATTGTTTTGTTCGTTCCAAGGAACTCTCGAAATAGCACAACCCTTTTGGAATCCAGGTTCTTACATAGTCTCATACATATTAGCTTGTAGTCTCGGGTCTGCTCTCGAATTCCAACGATTTCTGGCTCCATAACGATCACAACTCTCAAAGCCTCTAGAGTCGAATCTTTGCTGGTTCACATTCTGGAAACGACCATAAGGTCGCCAATCTCCTTGACGATTATTCTCAGCATGGTCAATTTTAACCAGCTTCAAATATTTCATTGACTCTTGTAGATCTTTCAAAACTTTTGTGTGAGATACCAACGTTTCCTTTATGCCAGCAATGATGTTGTCTTGCGCTTCAATCATCAACATCATCGGGTCTTTGGCGCCATTCTTCTCACCAACGTTTTCACCATTATTCACATTGTTAGTCATCTTGATTGAGTAGTATATCTCAATGACTTTCAGATCGAACTGTGGATCTGAATCCACCTGATATGGCATGCGGAAGTAATAGAAAATAAAACAGCAACAAGGAAGAATCCACTTCCAAATAGTAAGAAATAAAAACTCTAATCCAAGAGCTTCACAACACAGTAAAGAATACATCTATGAAACAAGTTGATAGATCAATAATAAGGTTGTTTAACCAACAGACTTGCTTGATAGTAAACGATAATCATGAATGAGCTAATCCAAGCTACTTACAACGATAAAGAAATCGACTATTTATAGCCCTAAGAACTGACCTGAACTGCACTTACGTGTAGTTTATCCTAACTGACTTAAATCCCTAAATATCTTGCTGAAAAATTTTTATCACTTATCTATATATGAGGATCCATATCTTATTTGACTCAATAAACTAACTGACTTACAGGAAATCTGATCAAACTATAATAAATCCTAACTAAACAGATTAAAAGAACAAAGCAATGGACCTGCAATTGACTAACAAGACTCGCATAATAAAAGGGTTCAAATACATCCCGTATCAGGCTCCCCCGCCGCGACTAAACTCGCCTCGAGTTTTCCTTGAGTAGCGGCAGTGTTAAACTTAACACCTTTGTTGGCAGCAACAACAATAAGAGTCTTGTTTGGTAGCACGCCTTTCTCCTCTTTGACTTGAATTTTCTTGGTTGGCAATAGCAACACCTTCGTTCCCCTCCAATAAAATTCGTATCTATTTGCCTTGCCACGGAAAAGAGCATCAACATCAAATTTCCAAGGCCTCCCCAGAATGACATGACATGAATCCATGTCTATTACTTCACAAAGGATATGTCACAGTAAACTCTTCCAAAAGCAATTGGAATTTTGCAAACCCTTTCAATTCTAGTTTCCATCTCTGTCTTGATCCGACCAACACGGTAAGGGTGTGGGTGTGGCTCAGTTGGAAAACCAAGTTCTCGAACTAATCCCAACGACACAAGATTTTCAGTACTACCACTATCAATAGTAAAATTGCATACCTTTTCAAGGATAATGCCTTTGAACATGAAAAGATTCTTCCTTTGAGATTCTTCATCTACTTTTGGAACAAGGAGTACTTTCCTATTCTTTCCTTCACATTGGAATACTTTTCTTACCACCATACCAGTCCCTTTGAAGTCATCGAAAAAACACAATCAATGACTTCCTATTCTTCGTACAACTTTCCATATGTAGCTTTTTCATCTTCGACAAGTCCCACTGGTCGCCGCTTTGGGCATTCATTGGAGTGATGTACAGCTAGTCCACAACGATAACATTTATCTCCTGAAGGTTTCACATAAGGATTATTAACCTTTTTGGATGGAGAAGAGTCGATTGTAGGTACCTTAGTTGGTTGTGGTGGCCGAAAGTTAGACGGTGTTGCTGACAATTCAGTTGGGGTCGCCTCAAGTGATGACTTGGTTCGCTTTGGCTCACTGGGCGTTTTTGTTCCCATATTAGGATGCAACTCGATCCTTTGAGCTAGAATTACAGCTTCGGTGACTATTTGTATGGGATGGAGGTAAAGCTCCTCTTTGATTTCAGGATCCAATCCGCTTAAATAATGACTAACTTGTTGTGCCTCAGTCTCTGGCAGATTGACTCTCGAACCCAATCGGTAAAACTCCTTTGTATACTCATCAATTGGTCTCTTTTTTTTGTGAGCATTGTTGATAACTTTGGAAAAGCTTTTGTGCATAGTCATTAGGGAGGAATAGAGCTTTCATTAGACGTCGCATTTGACCCCAAGAAGTGACCATCGGTTCACCCAGAATTCTCCTATTGTGAACTGTCTACCGCCACCAAGATGCAGCTCCTCCTTTCAGCTTGTAAGACACCAATTTCACTTGGTTGAGATTCAGGAATCTTCATACATTCAAAGAAGTCTTCAATAGCAGCAACATAATCTAGAAACCCTTCGATGTCGATCTTCCCATCATAGGTCGGTATTTCCAGCTTCATCTTGTAAGAGGATTTGGAATCTCCTTCTTCATGTGTTGTATTGAAGTGAGAACCATCCTCGCAAAAGAATTCATGTCCCATCTCCTCATCTTCCATCTCAAATGGGATAGTTCGTCCATGAAATTATGATTCATGTCCAAATCTAAGACGGCGTTGCACCATGTTAGGATTGTCTTGGGCAATGTTATGGAAGTCTCTCCTTCCGTTCATCTGCTCATGTGCAGGCCTCTTCGGTACAACATCTTCTTCGTCTTCAAAATCCATGAAATTGTCAGGAGCAAAATCAAATTCAGAAAACCCATAGTATTTTTTTTTCGCAAACCATTATTGTTTTGTTCGTTCCAAGGAACTCTCGAAATAGCACAACCCTTTTGGAATCCAGGTTCTTACATAGTCTCATACATATTAGCTTGTAGTCTCGGGTCTGCTCTCGAATTCCAACGATTTCTGGCTCCATAACGATCACAACTCTCAAAGCCTCTAGAGTCGAATCTTTGCTGGTTCACATTCTGGAAACGACCATAAGGTCGCCAATCTCCTTGACGATTATTCTCAGCATGGTCAATTTTAACCAGCTTCAAATATTTCATTGACTCTTGTAGATCTTTCAAAACTTTTGTGTGAGATACCAACGTTTCCCTTATGCCAGCAATGATGTTGTCTTGCGCTTCAATCATCAACATCATCGGGTCTTTGGCGCCATTCTTCTCACCAACGTTTTCACCATTATTCACATTGTTAGTCATCTTGATTGAGTAGTATATCTCAATGACTTTCAGATCGAACTGTGGATCTGAATCCACCTGATATGGCACGCGGAAGTAATAGAAAATAAAACAGCAACAAGGAAGAATCCACTTCCAAATAGTAAGAAATAAAAACTCTAATCCAAGAGTTTCACAACACAGTAAAGAATACATCTATGAAACAAGTTGATAGATCAATAATAAGGTTGTTTAACCAACAGACTTGCTTGATAGTAAACGATAATCATGAATGAGCTAATCCAAGCTACTTACAACGATAAAGCAATCGGCTATTTATAGCCCTAAGAACTGACCTGAACTGCACTTACGTGTAGTTTATCCTAACTGACTTAAATCCCTAAATATCCTGCTGAAACAAAATTATCACTTATCTATATATGAGGATCCATATCTTATTTGACTCAGTAAACTAACTGACTTACAGGACATCTGATCAAACTATAATAAATCCTAACTAAACAGATTAAAAGAACAAAGCAATGGACATGCACTTGACTAACAAGACTCGCATAATAAAAGGATTCAAATACGTCCTGTATCAAAAACCTTACTGTGTTCATCAGTCTTCCGCCGTGCCAACAATAATACAAGCAACAATTTTGAGCCTAGTTGTGTTTCTTAGCTTTCATCTTCTGTCCACAATTCAAATCTATGTGACCGAAAGTACAACAATTTTCACACCTCAAAGGTCTCCAATCATATTCCAACTTCAGATGGCACTCCATTCCTTTCACTAGAATATGCAAAGACTCTGGCAATGGTTTATTAGCATTAAATTCTATACAAAGCAATGCATAAGCCAGTTGCTCTTTGTTCTTTGTCTTCTGATCAGCATACAGAGGAATCCCGAGTCCACTTCCGACTTTACTGAGAACAGCAGGAGTCCAAAAGAAGGGTGGTAAGTTGTAAATCTTTACCCAAATTGGAAGAGATTCCATACTAATTCTTTCAACCATCAACTTCCAATCCCATTCTCTCAGAATCAATTGCCTTTGTCTTATTCTCCAGAGATCTGCTGATTCTAAAACTCTCATCTTTTCTTCAACACAGCTGAATTGGAATATAGAGTATCCATTTTCTATGGTGAACACAGAAAATTCCCCTATCACTTTCCAGAGTTTCTCGACCATTTTTAGGTCCATGTTGAGGGGGCCATCTTCATCCACGAAAAAGCCTACTAATGAATTCTCACATTCATTGCATACAGCTCTGAACTCTTCTTCCGAAAATTCAATATGGAGTTTTCCTTCTTCAAAAGAGGGTTCAAAATATTCAAGCTTACTTTGTACTCCCTTTTGGTTGTATGTATCTTTAGAAGTTGAAGAAGTCTGCGGCCCAACATTCAATCCTAGTGGCTTTGCGGACGTAGTCACTTGGCTGAATGGCATATCACTCTTCTTAACTTTACCAACGGAAGTGAAATCACGACGAAATCCAATATCTTTATTGAATTCATCTTCTGATACACCATTAGAGGAAGAACCTGTAGCAGCTCCATCATTATAGTCGAGCACATCATTCGAGGAAGCAACATTGCGGTAGTGCATCGTAATACTGCTTAAGTTGTGGCTTGATATGTCAGCAATGTTCGCTGGAGAGTCAATTCTTGGTGTGTAGTTCGAGTTAGTACCTAAGATTGCCAAAATGTCCACTACTTCTGACATAGTAGGCCTTAAATTTGGATCATAATTAGTACATAAAATTGCCAAATTTAACACCATTTCGGCTTCTTTCACTGGAATGTTCATCCTTACTTCCTCATCAAATAGCCCAAGAAGATCTCCCCTTTGTTGAAAATAACAGGCCTGTAATCCCATTCCAACTCTTCACCATTAAAATTCAAACTTCTCTTTGTTTTCGAGAGAGTGAGATGAAAAAAGGAATTAACTTACCAAATCTAGAAGGGAAATGCTTTCATGCTTTGTCTTCCATTGCATTCTGTTTTTTCCAGTCATGAGTTCAAGTGTTACTAATCCGAAGCTGTATACATCTATTTTCTCGGTTACTGTTCCTCGAGTCACATATTCAGGGGCCATATATCCTCTGTTCATAAAGAAAAAAGAAAAACTTGAATTAGTAGGCGACTAGGCATATTTTTGTCCCATTAGAAAAAGTGAACAACCACTTAGATTTTAACTGCTAATAAAAAAGACCAAGCAGAAAGATAAAGAAAAAATCAGAGTATTGGCGCCGTTAAATTACACCTATTTGAAAACCTGTTTACAACTAAATTAACTCCGTTTCAGGAAAAATGTTACTTTTACTTTTTCATTTTAGCCTAAAAATAGGCCAAATTGAAAAAATGAAAATAATACTTTTCCTAAAACGGAGGGAGTATATGTTTGTTTCACTTACACTGTTCCTGTTAGACCAGTCTTAATATGTGCGATTTCTCTGTTGTAATGCATGATTAACCCAAAGTCTGATATCTTGGGGTTAAAATCTTTATCAAGCAATATATTCGACAGTTTAATATCTCTATGAACAATCTTCATTTTGGAGTTGTCAGAATGCAGATACGTAAGACCCTTTGCTATTCCTGTGCAAATTCTAAGTCTTGCTGGCCAACTGAGTTTGTCCTTCAAATTCTCTGGACCTGAAAACCATAAACTTTTATCCATCTGAATTTACTTGTTAATAGATCAGTATTGAAGTTAACCCTAACAGTGCAGTAATGATTTACCAAATAAAGCTCGACTTAGACATCCATTTTCCATGTATTCGTATACTAATAGGCGTTGGTTGTTCTCTGCACAATTTCCCAACAGCCTAATAATATTTGGGTGTCTCAAGGCAGATATGATGTTTACTTCATTTAGAAACTCCACTTTTCCTTGATCAGATTCCAGGGACAGTTTCTTCACTGCAATCATCTTTCCATTAGGAACCATACCCTGTTCAGTTGAATCGTTACTTTTGAGCATTTGAAATTCAGTGTAAAGCTAATAAGATATTCTATGAATTTGAAAACATAAAAACAGGAGAACGCAGACCTTGTAAACTGAACCAGAAGAACCTTGACCAATCTTATTTTCCTGGCTGAAATTTCTGGTTGCAACCTCAATATATCTTAAACTAAATGATGAGATATCAGATGGCTCATGTGTTTCTTCTACAGGCAGTGTAGCATACTCAACCTTATCAATGTCTTCGCCTCCTTCACTTAAAAATGCCTTTAAATCAGAAACAAAATCATTAGTATATTCAGGACGAGTATTGTCTTCCTTTACCTTTGATGCCACTTGATAGGATAAAGTTGCATCATCACCATCACTATCCCAGTCATTGTTAGGATTATAAACAAACCCGTGACGCGTCAGCTTTGTATATGATGAACTGCTGCTTGCACTTTCAATCTCAGACATGTACTCAATCTCAGACATGTACTCACAAAAGTCTGTTGTCACATACGGTGGATCAACTGGAGGAGGGATCTTCATTGTAGTCTTTCCTTCAAGAATGCTCACTACTTTTGACATAGTAGGCCTTAACTTCGGATCATAATTGGTACATAATATTGCCAAATACAATAACTTGGTTGCTTCTCTCCCTGAATTGCTCGACGTCAGGTCTTCATCAATCAGCGACAGAAGATCTCCCTTCTGATGTAAGCCCTTGGCCTATTATCCCAACCCAAATCTTTCGAGTTAAATTGCGAGAAAGTAAAAGCAAGATAGGAAGAAAAACATAAATTACATATCTGGCAGTTAACGCGATATGATAACTCAATCATCAAAACATTTCTTTTGTGAGGATTCCGTTTAATCGTTACTTACCCGGTCTAAAAGGGATGAACCCTCATTGTAACTGGCAAGTCTTCTACGGTCATGAACTTCCTTTTCCGTTGAAAGTTCAAGTAAGGATACTCCAAAGCTGAAAACGTCAACCTTTTGTGTAACTGAACCTCTCATTAAATACTCCGGGGCCATATAATCCCTGCCGACAAAGAAATATGGAAATTGCAGCTTAGATGCATGAAATTGGCTAATTAGGATCTAATTTAAAATATGCAACTCGTTATATACTGTATCTTCTGTATGGGTGGATTCCAGTTGTATGTGACAGTGTAGGACACAATATAAATTGTTCAATCAAAAAAAAAAAAAAAAAAATCAGATTAATTTAGACTTGGCCCGTGAGAAAATTAGAATCGAAAAAGTAAGATAGTATCATTTTAACAGTGTCAATGAAACCCTCTTACATTGTTCCGCACACTCTAGTAGTGCAGTGAGTGTCATCTGCTCCAAATTGCTTAGCTAATCCGAAATAATATATCTTGGGATCAAGAAACCTATCCAGAAAAATATGATAAAGCGTAATGTCTCTGTGAACAATTGTGGATTTCGATTCATCCTTGTGATGTAGGAAAGCAAGACCCTTTGCTATTCCAAGGCATATCCTCATTTTGGTGCCCCTATGGAGCCTCCTTCTCAAATTTTCATTATCACCTGAAAAAATATACGATCAATTGCAACTACCACTTTGCTTTCTGCAGAAGCTCAGTAATAACTGGTTTTTACCTTACCGAATAGTGCATTACTCAAGGAGCCGTTTTCGATGCAATCAAATACTAGTAAGCATTGATTGTCCTCGGAACAGTGTCCAAGCAATCTGACAAGATTTGGGTGTCTGAGGGTTGATAGAATCTTTATTTCGTTTTCGAACTCATAAATTCCATACTCATGTATTCGTTTCACAGTAATTTTCGTCCCATCTGGAAGAACTCCCTGTTAGATTATAACTAGTCAAGACAAGAGCTAAATTTCATACTCATCTAAGCTATAAATTGAACTGGAGTGAAATAGAGAGCACTAGACCTTGTAAAGTCCTTGTAAAATCCTATTTGCTGGATTGAAATTTTGAGTAGCAGCTTTGATGAGTTTCAAAGTGAAATATCCACTTTCATATTCCTCATCATGTTCTATGAATAGATCAAAAACATAGTAAAAGCAATAAGTAAATTCGTTTATGAGTTATGATGAATAAATGCCACGAATTTCATAAGTAATTTATAAAACTGTGATAACAGAAAATTTGAAATAAGATATCCATACCGTTAAATCGATCAGCACCAATAATATTGACCATATTTTACTTCTTTCAGCTGAACCCTCAAAATTGAAAGAATTAATCAGTGATCAGGAATGAGATAAACCCCAGTTACAACAACAGAAAGAGAAGAAGGAACAAGGGCGGAAGAACCAACTTGGCAAATTAATGATGATGATGAATTCATAGACTTGACTCCATAAGTTGACTTGACTAAGGATATTCACAAGAAGAGAATTGATAAGATAGTACTGTAGTCAAGAGACTTTAATTCACAGTTGACTGACCATGTAGACGACTTGGTCCCGGAGATAAGATTTTCAACACAAGGCCATGCCCGTGCCCTCATCTCACGCTCATGCATATTTGGAAAATATGCTTCAAAAGAAAAAAATGTATTGCAAACAAATATAGAGTACAATCTGGTCCCAATCTCGAGACACACTTAACAACCTAAAGTGCTTTTGTATCCCTTCCTAATCTACAATTTAATACTCTTTTCGTTCCATTTTAGATGATATTTTGAGAGCTGGAAAGCACTGATGCGGACACGGGATATGGACCCGACACAAAGCAGACATAGCAACTTCAAAATCATCAAGACGCGGATACGTTTATATATACATATTAATTAAGTAACTTATATACACGAATATCACAGCGTCCTTATTATTATCGTATATCAATTACATTAATCACGCAAATACAAAAAAACTTAATTTTATGCCGTTGGGATAGCTCACTGGTAGAAAAATTAACTATTATACTAATTTGTCTAACATACCAGATTTTTTTTTTTTATTATTCAAAAAGGTTTCATTGATTATCAATTAGTGCTTACATGAGATTCATGGGTAATCCATTCTTGAATGTCAAGAGGAAAACTATCTAAGAATACAAGATCAGATTTTGAGGTCCTAGCTTTTTTTTTTGCAATCCTGTCTGCTACATTATTGGACTCTCTTTTAACTGAAACACACTTCCAGTTACTAATCTTATTCAACAGAAACCTTATATCTAGAATTAACCTTCATTCATCCAATGAACACAAAAATCAGGTTCATTTATGGATCTAACCAACAGTTCACTATCAGACTCAAAAGTGACTTTATTTAAATTCCTTGAAATTGCCAGTGAGATAACTTGCTTCATAACCCTGCATTCCAGCTCTTCCACTTTTATTCCTTGCCTCATTACTCCATTAATATATTGCCCTTGCACACCAAGGCAGGTACCTGCAAAATCCTTCATAATCAGTCCAATGCCTCCCTGTAAGGTTTCCTTAATAAAAGAGGCATCAAAATTAATCTTTAGATGACCAACATACGGTGTCATTCACGGAAACAGAATTATTAACATTCAAATGAACAAGTTTATTAATGTTATCAAGAGAAAATAATATGTTTGGAATATGGTTCTAGAAGATCTTTGTGCATCTATTCTTCCAGATAGTCCAGAATGAAACCATTAAAAGTTTATTAATGTCTTGCTGATTCATACATGTATCAAAAGTTAAATAGTTACCTGCAGAGAACCAATAGATTACTCATTGCCTGAAAGAACCATGTTGAACCAATATATTTCCAATATTAATATTTAGAGTTAACCACACAGATCTAGCATATGGACAGTTAATGGACAAATGGTCACTGGACTCACTAGGATGATTACACAGGCTACAATGTAGTTCAATTCCATGTTTATATCTAGAAAGTTTGTCTCTAGTTGGTACAATATTTTTAATGCACTTCCACACAAACAATTTAACTTGTAAGGCAATTTAACCTTCCAAAGTGCTTTCCAGACTTAAGGAGGAACAGGTACAACACCTGCATTAATGTTAGTCTGACTAGATAAAACATTATAGACACTTTTCACTGAAAAGATTCCCTTCATATCTGGTAACCAAACAAGAGTATCATCCCCTATTGCAGGAACATTCATTTCAAGAATTTTATTAGTAGAATCAGGAGCAAATAAATAATGAACTAGAGGCACAATCCAACTCCTAGTGCCTACATAAAAAAGATCAGCAACATGAGTATAAGAAATAGTGTTAACTAGTCATTCAACATGAATAGGGGATGATCCAAACCTATTACCCAGCAATCAAGCCAGATATTTATCTTAGTGCCACATCTAACATCCCATAAACTATTATTCTTGATTGTGTCAATACACCTATATATTCCCCTCCATATCCAAGAATAGTTATCATTAAGTTTTTGCAGATGAAGAATGCTACAGTTGTTAAAGTACCTAGAATTCAATATTTGAACCCCACAGAAGATCATGTTCATTTATAATTTTCCAAACCAACTTGTAGATGAGTGTTTCATTAAAAGTTTCTAAATCCCTGAACCCTAGTCCTCTCATTTCCTTAGACTTATTAATATTATCCCAGGAGATAAACTTAATACCTTTACCAGTTTTGTTCCCCCACCAAAAATTCAACTGCAAAGAATCAACACTACACCAAATTGACGGGTTTGAGATATATATAGGTGTTGTCTTGATTTTTTGAGACACATATAAGTGTCTCAATTTTGGCATAGGGAATGTTTTGAGACGGATTTAAAGACGCTTATAAACGTCTCTTAATTAAATTTTGAGACGTTTGTATGTGTCTCATAAATGTTTACGACGGTTTAGTAAGTGAACCATATTTATTTATTCTGGCTATTTAAAGCGATGCAAAAAAAATTTAAGCGACTCTTATATGCGTCTCAAATAAAAATCAAATTAAAAAAAAAACAATTATTTCAAAATTTCATGTACCTGCACATTTGATTTCTAGCCACTCCATTCCCAATCATATATGAAACCATTATTTAATCAATTATATTATCATATATGGAATTGAAGCATCATATAAGGATCAATCCACACAATCAATCCAGTTACAGATTTAAGATGACTGAATGAATTTTAACAAAATAAACTATGGATAACAAGTTTGTCTCTACGATTTGGGATATATTTTTGGCTTCTTGTTCAATCAATGTCACAGGACTTCATCATGCATAGCCAGTGGATATATTTTCTATAGGAATTTTAGAAATAAGAAATTACCTATAACTAGTTTACTCAAATCATATTATGCTTATCCAACTGTCTTCTTGATTCCTTATAATGACACCTAATGTGAATGGAACATCTCTAGGAGTCAGTTTACATACCTAAGGACCAGGAAACATATATACCTTTACTAGAGCATCTTGTTCATATCTTTCCACTTTTCTTTAGTCCAGCACCACCTAACATAAAGCTTCCCTTTTCTTTTTCTGAATATTTTCCAAGTCAATCTATAAAGAGAGACAATAGAAATAATGAAAAATGTTAGGGACCTAGTGCTATATGTAAAGTAAAAATGTCAAAAGCTAGTGTTCAGTTTTGAAATTGGATTAACAGTTATGGAAACATAGATGAAATCAGTACCCCAATGATGTGAAATAGGTATGTTAAAATCCAAATCCAAATATTTAAAATTTCATTGGTGGAAGCACTTCGAATGGATTAGTTATATGTGGATGGGTTACCTAATGGAAAGTGGTAACAGAATGGTCAAGCTTCTAAAATAATTATTATACTGATACGAAAGTATATATGGTTATACCTCGTCATATTCTTTCTGATGTGCCTTGGGTTGCTTTAAAGGCTTAGATTTTACACCTAAACAAAAAAAATTCCAAATCAGATCAAATGAATCCTCTAATAATGTGATTTACTTTATTCAGAATGCAGAAGTTGCTAGTGGCACATAATGTAGAGATAGAATAGTTGGGGCACATCCATCCCTGCAGATAAAGGTGTTTCAAAATACAAAAATACATTCTGGATGCTCCTTAAGTACTTGTAGGATTTTATTTTACCAGATCTATTGCAAGCATGGAAGAACCCATACTTGTAGTAGCAAACCAAACACATAAAGGATTTATCTTTTTGTAACATATCCTTGAAGCTTCAATTGCATCATTGAAAACCTTCTCAAAGTAAAATCCACCAATGATAATCTGTAACAAAGAACTTAATTAACAAACAAACACTCTGTAAACAGAATTTCAAGGGTGGAATGATATGCTCCAAGAAGAAAAGCTTCCTTACATCCTTCTCGTTTGCAGCTATATAATGCTCATGCAATAGGGTACTGTATCATTTTTCTAACAAATTCTTGTATCGAATTTGTATAGCTAAACCAAGATTCTTAGCTAGGTAGCATCAAGATTCTCATGGTACATATCACTACACAAAAGTGAGTAAGTGATAGGTGTGTTAAAGTAAACAAGGCACCGCTCTTTTTCCTGAAACGCATCTATATCCTAATGGAAGCCAACAAGCAAATCCTAATTGGACCAGTAAATCGACACTAGTTTCCCCATATTGTGTGCTCAAGGTCAAACCCCACATTGGAATCCAAAAAGAAGTAAGAAACAAACCTTCATACAACCCATACCAGATAAAATCAATATACCACACCTGGTTTTATCCAGTTCATTCATGACCTCTTCCGAGATTCCACCATCAGACAGAGCTTTCTTCCCAGCGGTAAGCATGTAGAGAATGAACTTGTAATCCCTTTCAGAGAGTTTTGGTGCTACCATCCATCCGTAGAGAAAGACTTGATTTCTCCATAATTCGCTACACATAAAATAAAATAAACCAACAAGTAAGCCTCGAGCAGTATGAAAACATAACTTAGTATGTAACGGATTTATAACAACAAGCAAACTCAAACACAAGGAACGAGAAATCAAATAGATATTAACTATCTGATCCAATAAAAAAAATTGAAGTTAAACCTCAACATAAAACACTCGAACAAAAAAGCAGCAAACAAGATAACGATATCAATACAAGCATAGATGGCACCAAAGCCCAATTTCAAGTATAAATACATGAACAAACTAGTTAATGTCACTTTAAGATATGAAATGTATATGGAAAGCTCACCTCCTTCCCCCATTCATTTTTCTCTTCATATACACCGCTAATGACACGAGTTGCTGATTAATGTAGAAGGGATTTTAAAACAACCCATTTTGTAAGTAGGCAAAGAATTTAAAACTGATTTAATCAAAGTAGACCCGCCGTCTTGATTTAGAGTGGTACCAATGTAATTCTTAATTATAGCTTCAAAGGATTGGGTTATAAGATCAAAAGATTTCACCTTAGAGTGACCAAGCAGTAAGGGAGCTCCAAGATACTTTTTTGAGACAGTAACTAAGACATATTGAGAGCATCAGCAAGTTCATCACACATAACATGATCCAAATTCTTGCTAAAATAAATACAGTATTTATCAAAGTTAAGCATCTGACCTAACAACTTACCAAAATTCTAAATAATCTGTAGAATATTGTCAACGTGCTTCATGTTAGCTTGAACAAAAGTTAAGATATCATCAACAAATAATAAATGGGATATATGAGGAACTTTCCTAGAAACTTTGATACCAGTAAGTTCTTTATTAACTTCAGCATCAAGTAAAGACCTAGAAAGGTATTCCATGGAAAAAATAAAAAGATCTAGTCGGTTCAAATTGCTCACAAGGAGATCCATTAAGAAGTATATTTATACTAGTAGTAGAGGCACGCTGCAAAAATCTTTACTAAAACCGAAACTCTCAAGCATATTATTGAGAAAAGACCATTCCAATCTTCCAAAATCTTTTGACAGATCCAATTTAATAGTTATTGTACCACTGAGACCTTCTTTGTGTTTCATAGAATAGACCAATTCATGAGCAATAATAATATTATCATGAATGGCTCTACCTGGTACAAATGTAGCTTGGTAAGGGGAAATTAATTTTCTAAGAAGTGGCTTAATTATGTTAGCCAAAATTTTAGACATTATCCTATAAGAAACATTGCATAGAGCAATTGGTCTAAATTCAGAATGTAATTTAGGGTTCTTACATTTAGGAATAAGAGAAATGTAAATCGTATAAAGACTTCTAGGAATGTGACCACACTAAAAGAACCTCTGGACCACATCAATAACATCCTTACCCAGAATTGACCACTGAGATTGATAAAAACCTGCTTGGAAACCATTTGGACCTGGAGCACTCCAAGGAGGCATGTTCTTAACAACATTTTCAATCTCAAATTCACTAGGCATAGAAAAAAAGCATTACATTATCATTATCGGAGATAATTTTTATAACAATATCAAAGTAATGATCATGCAAATCAGGATTAGAGGAACAAGAAACAACACTAAAGTGGTTAGTTAACAACATGCTAATGTTGAAAAAGCGGGGGTCTAATAACCACACCCAATATTTCGTTCGGCAATATGAACGGACTAACTCCGATAAACTTTCAAGAGAATCAACTAGATAGTCAGACTCAATATTTAGAAAAGTATATCAAAGAATTATATATCAAATTCTCAATTCAATTCGGAATCAAACAAATAGGAATTTCCGAGCCCGATTGAATAAGAGAAATAACTTGGACGGTATCACAAACAAATGTCCAAGTGTCAATCAATTCAATCAACAACCCAAAGGCCGGATTCAAGAACTGATTGAACTTAGTGCACAACCTGTGATATTTCAATTATATAAACAAATATAATGCAGAAAAGAAACAACACAGACACCAGAAATTTTGTTAACGAGGAAACCGCAAATGTAGAAAAACCCTGGCCGGGACCTAGTCCGCTTTGAACACCATTAATCTCTTCTAGAATTCTTTGAAGATAATTGAATTAACTATTATTTTGCAAGTTAGTCTTTCTCTAATTGGGAGCATCGGATCTTGTCTTCGTATTTACAAAGTTATCCTTTTGATAACCATTACGATTGTGAAAAGGCTTCGTATGACGTTTATAGGAAAAACTAGGTATATCACAACACTGATTTTTTTGCCTAAAGGTTTGACACTCACAACCTGTAATATCAAGGGTATTAGCCTTAACATAAGATCTAGGTTTAATCACTTCTTTTGACACCCAAACTAGAACATCATAAAGTTTTTCATTCCTTATACTAAAACGACATCTCCTTTCCAGTGACCTTTGTTTCCGCAATAATGACAAATATAAGGAACGTTCTTACCCGGATTCATGTGTGTTGGTTTTGGAGGTTGATAAACTTTGCTCTTTCAAACCTTAACTGCCGGTGAAGGTATATCACTTTTGCCATTAGTATAAACCTTTTGCTCAGAAGAATCACTAGCCTTGACAAATTTTACCTCTTTGCTAATACTTGGAGAATTTATTCCCTTATAGCCCAATTCTCGTGTATCACGATGATTTTTACTTGCTCTTAGCATAGTGGTTAATTTTCTTGAACTAGTATTGAACTTTTTCAAGTCATCTTCCAACAACTTGATTTTATCAAGGGAAACATCTAAATCATCCTCAAGACGCATTTCTCGAGCGAGAAAAGCGCTTTCTCTGTTATCAAAATTTGTTTCCTGAGAGTTTATCCTTGCTTCAGTTTCTCCAAGTTTCTCTTCCAACAAGAAGAATTTTTGATAAACATTATCACATTCAGGTGACTTTATACTCAGGTTTTCCTTGGAATCTTTGAGGATCGATTCGCAAGAGCGATTCCAACCATAAAGACCTATGTAATTCATTTTCAATTTCTTGTTTTCACGACATAAAGGAGTCAAAAGAGGTGTGACATGAGAAGTTGTAATCTTATTAATTTTTAACAAATCCAAAAACTTAACATACAATGAGACTTCCTCATCAACATCTCTATTAATATCTGAATCACCTTCATCAGAAAGTTCATCTAACTGTTCTTTTAGGCGTGTTTCCCAATCAACAGTTTCTATATTCAGAGAATATTTAGATATTAACTCAGATGTGATAGTTCTCTCAGGTGAATTCAATCTTTGAAAACCTTCTGGTGATTTCTGATCTGGTACGTTATTAGAGATAGACTCGTCCATAATAATAAAATTGCTACAAACAAAGACTTATGAGGTATTAAACGGGTGTGCTTGCTCTAATACCAATTGAAAAACATGGGTCTAACAACCTTACCAAATATTTTGCATACCAATCTGTATGGACTAACTCCAATTTACTTTCAAGAGAATCAACTAGACAGTTAGACTCAATCTTAAGAAAAGTAGTATATCAAAGTGTTAAATCTCAAATTCTCAATTCAATACGCAATCAAACAAATAAGTATTTGCGAGCCTTATTGAATATAAGAGAAATAACTTGAACGGTACCAAAGACCAATGTTCAAGGATCAATCAATTTCAATCAACAACCAAAGGTTGGATTTACCAATTGATCGATTCAAACGCACAAACTGTGATATTTCATTTTTATAAAAAAATATAATATGAAAAAAAAATAACACAAACACCATAAGTTTTGTTAAAGAGGAAACCGCAAATGTATAAAAATCCTGGGACCTAGTCCAGATTTGAACACCATATTGTATTAAGCCGCTATAAACACTGAGCTACTACAAAGCTAACTTTTGTCTGGAATGTAGTTGAACCCTAATCAATCTCACACTGTGTTGATGGAGGATTTTAGTTTAGGTCTAAAGTTATAAAACCAATATTTGTGTAATCATCCTGCAGAGGATGAGACTATTTTATAAGTGATGAATACTTCTTCGCTTTATTAATTCACCTAGAATGGAGCATGTAGCAACAATCTCCCGGATATTCTGTGAATTTTAGCATTATTGATTAATGCATAGAACGCCTTATATTTTATGTGTTGTTCCTAGCAGAACTCTCATTGTTGGTGCGGCATGATGACTGATTGTTACTCGCATCAGAGTAGCATGAATATCCAAGTACCAACAGTGAGGCATGCATGAAATGCCCGTACATGCTGCAAACTCTCGGTGTGTTATGCTAGCAAGATTGAGCGTATAACTCTCAGTGTGTTATACTAGCCCGATTGAGCATCTAGACTGTCCATAACAGTCTAGAAATGATCCCGATCATCCAACTTCACCAACATGATTGGATGGTCCAAATCGAATCCAATACCCCCAAGCAGGTATTGGAACATTCAATGCCGACCCAATGTGGGACCCGCATGGTCGGCCTCCCCAAAAGGGGTGGCAAAGCTTTCCAAACCGTCCAAACCAAGCGGAATGGACAAGAAACCCTAAATTAGGGTTTGCAACGCATTACATGTGCCGCAAAACGATCTCAACCATCCATCTTCGCAGGGATAGACGGAGGGTGTAGATGTAGATTCAAAGGGCCCAGAGTATGTCAACACAATCATCGTGGGCCGGCCTATATACATTAACAATCGGTCAGGACCAACCATGTTTGGTTGTCCCAATTCGTGCGTGCAAAACAATGCATGAATCACGGCCGTCCAAAACCCTAATTAGGGTTTGTATCGATCACGAGCGTCCGTTTTCTCATGATCAAATGAAGGGATTAGGAGACACTTGAGCAGGTCCAGTGAGCATCAACATGATCACCGTAGAACCATCTATCTCCTCACCAGACCGACCAAGGAATACCATGCTTGGTTTCTCCAAAACGCACGCCCAAACTAGCGTGGTCACGCTTCCCAAAATCACAAACTGATCTCGACCACTCAGCTTCGCCAGAAAAATTGAGTGGCTTAGATCATGTTTCCATGGGACAGTCAGGTATAGGCGTGAATACCATCCTACCACCTACACGATGGACCAAATGGCCGAGACCAACCAAGCTTGGTCGTCTCGAAACGCGCGCCTTAAAGATGGCATACCGCGCCCTTTTAAGATTCCTTTGCGGCATAGGATTTCTGTCGCAAATCGATCTCAGCCACACAACTTCACCAGTAAATTCGAGTGGCCTAGATCAAACCTTCGTGAGACAATGAAGTATGGGCATGGACATCAACATATCGTCAACACGCATGCCTGATCGGTTCTCCATGAAACGCCTCCCATGCTTGGATTCGACCAAGCTTAAGGAGTACACTCTCGCACCTCCTAAACCCTAATCCGAGGTTCGCAGATGTGGGTTTCAAGTCATCTCGTCCGTCCAACTTCGCCAGCTCGGACGGACGGCCTAGGATAAGAGTTATGCGACCAGTGAAGTATCACCGTGAATCCGTGATGACCGTTTGCCACTCTACCACACCATGTGGTCGGCCAAGGGAGGATTTGCTAGCGGATCCTCCAAATCCTCACGTGAAGTAGTCAGGGCATGGTGCTCAATAGCGATGCTTCATATATGACGAATACATTCGATGCATAACATGCATATAATACACACGATACTTTACAAGTATTGACTACCTAAATAACTTAGTTATTTAACTAGCATTACATGCTACCTTCTGTGGGTCCCACGATCCACACACTCGAGACATCAATCATGTCACAAAATGGGGGATACATACTGGGGTATTGGTATGGCGGTTTACAGCGTGCAGCGTTGAACGCGCCATCACAAGAACGTGTTAGGAAGACATGGACGGTTAGTGATGATGGGAGAAGTGGGAAAGATTGATCGTGTGACACTAACACACCACTCCACTACTCTATCACTCCACTTCCTCCACTTCCTACGAGAGACGTGAATAAGGCTCAAATGACTTGTATAAATAGGTTCTCCTCCATATTTCCAAACAATAGAACACAACACAGAAACCAAGTGTTAATACAACACGTATTCAAATACCCAGAGCCTGCTTGCATTAATCGTAAGCCTGCTAACCTTTCTGTTACAAGTCATAAAATAGCCTACACCTTCACAATCTCAACACCTTCTTCGCTTCCCTCCCTAAGATCAACCCCACCTCCTTTACTTTGTGACCAAAACAAGTCTGGAACGGCCATTTCTTGGTTTAGGCCAGAATTGTATAGATTGATCTCTTGAATCAAAAGCACTCCCATGCAGTGCATTTTTTTAAGGTTTAAACTCATTTCTCATCCACACACCCCAAAATTACCAAAAAAGGCAGAGATAGTTTTCACCCATAAACAATTGGCGACCAAAGTGGGAGATTAATCTCTCGGTTGCAATATCAATTCCCAATTCCTAATTTCATCTTTTAATACCCGATTCGATTTTCTTAAATTCAAGGGGATAGATCTTAGATCCATTTCAATCATTAACATGTTCATTTCTTTCAATTGAAAAGTCCAGTTTCTGTCTTACGATGTATTCTCCTCAGCCGAGTTATCTGGGGGCCGAGAGTGATCCGAACCTCATGGAGAATATATCCATAATGATAAAAGACGTCATAGAAAACCAAGTTGGTATCGCTAAAAGGAAGAGTGAGACGTTCTGTCTTGTGAATGATATAGTAGTTCAATTGCGAGAAGGTTCTGCAACTTCCTACCCGGAGAGTATCACGAACGACGAAACAGTCGAATCTCTATTTAGAAATCATGTTTCTACCAATCAGGACGCGGAAGGAACACGTGGCCACACCAGGAGGCCAGGGGGAGATGAATAACATAATCCGTCTAACGAAGGAGGCTCAAAGCAACTCTATAGGGGAAATGACGTGTCAGGAATTCCGCAGCCTTTATCATAAAAAAGAAAGGGGCCAGCCAATGAAACCCTGCTGGAAGATTTATATCTTAAGACCCTTGCCAAAGTACAGAAAGCTGCCCAATTTGCCGCCACTTTTCAACCAAACGAATAACTACCTGAAGAGGGGGAAATCAGCCAAGAGTCACATGAGCACAGAGGCTGGAGATACCTGACTCAGCCAAATGACGATGATGCTCTCGTTGACACGAGACATTTGAAAGCAGTTGCGCCTCAGTGGAGGCGGCCACCCAAGCGAGCCGCTTATATGTTGGCACACGTCCCGACTCCAAAATGTTCTTCATATCAAAGTCATCAAGAGATATCACAACATCATCTGTCAAAGCAAGGAAGGCCTGGATCAACATACCCGCGCTTCCCATTTTCCATGAATAAGGTCTTGGAATTATTGAAGATGTGGGTACAAGACGGAGAAGTCCAACTACCTCAGGTATGGCGACAACCACCTGATCATGAGATTATAGATCCAAGATATTGTCACTATCATTGTTTTCTTCACTACCCTACCAGTGAATGCAATGCCCTGAAGCGCATTTTCCAAGATAAGATTAGTTCCAAAGATTTGCCTCCTATCTCCGAAGATTAGCGCGTACAATTTCTCGACGTAAGCGCTAAGGAAGGTCTAATTTCATGTAGATGGAATGTCGAAGAACAAGTAAGTTTTATCACGCAATTTTTACAAGATAGTTTTGGAGTTTATTGGGGACTTGACATCCCGCACGAGAGAGATTCAATGATCAGATGCCATGATTATCTCCTTTCATGCTAGCACGATATTTACAAATCCATATAAATATTGTTGTATTAGCCACATTACTCATAGCCAAGATGTAAATTTCATTCAGAATAATCTCTCTCTCAAAAAATCATTCACAAAAACTATCTCAAAACAAATCAATCCAAAATTCAATTACCTACTAGTTCAATACCTAAAATCAAGTTATGAAAGGAAACCCTCACATCACTCAAAAACTCCTAAAAACAAAAGGGAAGAATATAAGTAGGAAGCATAAACAGTTCAATGGAAGTCCTTTAGCAATAACTCGTCCTCCTATGCAAGAGCGGCTTTCATTTTATGGAAAACATCCTGTTCCAACTTCAACTCATGGGACAACCTCTCGATCTTTCCTTCCTGGAAAGAGATGCTGTCTGCAGAAGGGACTTCACGTGTTTCAGCTTGCAGCTTCTGTATTTTAGCGAGTCCTTCACAGAACCAAGAGGCATTAAACTCATACTTTATGAACACGTCCCGGAAGAACTCCCAGTTTTCGATTACTTCTTCAGAAGAGGTACGCCCAGTCACGATGCTCATGTCATGGATAGAAGATAAAGCTTCTTCGACACGTTTAACTAATACAAGGAAACTTGTAAACTTCTTGGTAGTGGCGATGTTACCATACTTCTTCCATATTTTGATATATAACTCTTTGTACTTGGATGGCACGCTGAACCCTCCAACCAGCACATGATCTATGAAAGGAGCGTAAAAAGGAGGGTCAAAGATGACACCAGCATGGGAGTGCACAGTTAACTCATTGGAAATAATAGGGAGCTCTTCATAAAGGGACGCGTCTACAACCATCACGGGTGTGGTGATTACAGAAGCTTCTACATTGTCGTTCCTCCCGATCTCGAGGTCGACATCTTTCATAGCCTCGTATCCCGGTTCGCCAGACTAATCAGGCTCCTCATTACGTGTGGAGACGCTTCCTTCATCATGGACTGAACCTCCATCATCCTCGTTATCTTCTACAAAGGTTTCGGTATCACCGGATTTCTCGATGTAAGGATCAGTATCTCTAGACTTTTGACCATGATTATGTGCCAGTCTTGCGAAAGCATTCTCCTTCGGAATTCCCTGATCACGAACAAGAATCATCGTTGGTGGAAGTTACTTAAGAAAGGACAAAATTAAAAGATCGAAGATGTTTAAAATACCTGCATATTAGAGGAATTGAGGATCACAGGGCCGCATGCTTGCTTCTTGGCCCAGGGACTGCAGTTATCAGTAGCATTAGCTTTGGATCGTTTACCCAGAAGTGGGTTCAACCTCTTGTGCTACTTCAGGATACCAGGAGATGGCATGTCACGAGGAGATGTCTCAAATTCTTCCGAGAACGTCTGGAAAGCTAATAACTGCTTTCTCCAAAATTCCTTGTACTTATCAGTTTCCATCGGCTTTCTTCCAATGGGAAAAAATGGAAGGCTCTGATCTGGTGTGAAGACGTCGGCATTGAGAATAGACGGGATGAGATCTTGTGGAGGCATTCGCGGACGATGGAAGGGAACACCCTGGTCGAATCCCATTTGGAGAGCGGCTCTGTCAATATTGTAAGAAACCTCAGAGAGGAACTCATCGTAGAAAGTTGGAATATATCCTTACATACAACTTCGGAGGTAGATGGCTTCTCCAGAGCTCACGAGTCCTCCCTTAGTGTGCAACACAATGTCAGAAACAATGGTGGAGGTTTCCAGTTGAATCACTGAAGAATGGACTGGCCCCTAAGGGAGGAAGTCTATAGCATATACATTATCAAGATAGTCAACGAGTCTTAACCCGGGTTTTGGACGTTTGTTCTTCCAACGAAGTATCCTTGAACCACCATACAAACCATAGAGAGAAGTCGCAGGAAAAAGAGCGTAACCTCTGAAATGTTCCCACAAACACGCTTGGAGGAAAGCAATGTGGATGTGCATTTCCACCTTCTTGTATCCATTGGAAGCATACATGTCTACCGCCAAAGCATCCATTTGAGAGTACAGTGATCCAAGAAACAAAGCGCCCAAAGGGAGAACCACACCTTTTGCCAATTTTATAGCAAACTTGACGAGGTTGTGTCTTATAGTCTTCTTCCCAGAACCATCATCGAAGATGTCCCGAGATATCCAAAAGGACAGAAACGCAACCACGCTAAGTTCATCATCCAGTTTTTGACCTGGCTTCGGTTTTGCAGGAGACCACTCAGACACCCACCAAGTATAGAAGCATCTCACATCGCTTTTATGTTGGTCATACTCTCCATCCTTTTTAAGTATAGCCTTAAGGGTTACCTTCTCTTCGTCAGATATAGTATAGTGGGAGTTCCCAGCAATCGGAAGATTCATCAACACGTCTACACTTTCCAGGGTAATAGTCATTTCTCCCCACCTACAAATGGCCGTGTGTGTGGAAGGACGCCATCACGAAATTAAAGTAATCAAACCTGAAGTATCTTTATTAATGTGAAGAGAAGCAGACGCCATAACATCCTCAATGATATGTGCCTTGGTCAAGTTGTCCTTGATAGTATCGTTGCTCAGCATTCGCCTCATCCATCCCTCATAAGAGCTCAGTGGAGTGTGGCAAACCTTTAAGACAATAGGAGAAGGCGGATATTCATTTTTTCGAAGACATAATCTCATTACGAATGATGGAGAAGATGACGCAGCAGTCTCTTCACATTCTGAGTTTGAAAGTAGTATTATCCCGTGGCTAGGATGTTTCCTAATGCTCGGAAAGGGAACAATGAATAGTTCATCATCTATATTCGGCATGTCTATGGAGTTATCAACACCTCCCGATTTTGCAATAGTGACATCCCCAGATGACATCTTAACAAGAGCCTCTTCGTTCATTTTCAAACAACTACAATGAAGCGCAGAAGGAAAGAGTCATTACTTCGTGATAAGGGAGAAGCAGGTCAGACGTTATATAAAAATACATATGTGCGTTGCCCCACGTTCACATTTGAGTGAAGCAGGCATGCAGGATGTCCATGTTCAGGAACGTGTGGGATCCACGATTCGGAAAAGCAGAGTCACACAAGCAAGAATAGTCTTATATCGGTCAAGTAAGCTGGCATTTGGTCATGACAAGACGGGCGTTGGACGAAGTCACGAGGCTGGTCGATCAGGTATATGTGGTGGGGCCCACGTTCAGTCAGGCATGTATGGAAGGTCCCACATTTGTCTAAGGTTGCATGCACGGTTTTTGGGCAAAGAGTAAACGAGCTCATTCATGGGATTTCAAACTATAACCTAAGGCTATAGGTTTTGCATGCGACAATAAAAAAGAGAAGCAAAATTTCATCTACAAACAGGGTGGTCTTCTCAAAGAGTGAAAGGGTTTTACCTAAGAAATTAGGGTTTGCAAAAAAAAAAAAAAAAAAAAGGGGGGGGGACGTTACCTGACGGGCGGCGGACGATGTGGGTGCTGCAATGCTGTGAGCGATGGGAGCTGCCAAACAAATAAAAAATCGTGAGAAAAAGAAAAGGGGTCTTCCCCTTTTATAAACAAGAATTGTAAGAATCCCAATAGGATAAGGATTCCTCTTTTGATTGGATTCTTCTTTTAATTCAAACTCCCAAAGAAGGAAATCGGTCCCACTCAGGATTCCATGCTTGCAACAACATGTTCACATGCGCGATTAATAGCAGACGAGCAAGGCTTTCCGGGTAAGCTCCCTTTATCTCGTTTTCTCCCGTATATTTGTCACCATCTCATGCCTACCCCACAATAGTGTAACCATTATATACTAGGCAGGGGACTTAATGTTGATGGTGGATTTTAGTTCAGGTCTAAAGTTGTAAAACCAATATTTGTGTAATCATCCTGCATAGGATGAGACTATTTTATAAGTGATGAATACTTCTTCGCTTTATTAATTCACCTAGAATGGAGCATGTAGCAACAATCCCCCGAATATTCTGTGAATTTTAGCATTATTGATTAATGCATAGAACGCCTTGTATTTCTTGTGTTGTTCCTAGCAGAACTCACATTGTTAGTGCAGCATGATGTCTGATTGTTACTCGTAGAAGAGTATCATGAATATCCAAGTACCAACAGTGAGGCATTCGCGAAATGCCCGTACAGGCTGGAAACTCTCGGTGTGTTATACTATCCCGATTGAGCGTGTAACTCTCGGTGTGTTATACTAGCCCGATTGAGCATCTAGACTGTCCATAACAGTCTAGAAATGATCCCGATCATCCAACTTCACCATCATGATTGGATGGTCCAGATCGAATCCTATACCCCCAAGCAGGTATTGGAACATTCACTGCCGACCCAATGCGGGCCCCGCATGGTCGGCCTCCCCAAAAGGGGTGGAAAAGCTTGCCAAACCGTCCAAACCAAGCGGAATGGACAAAAAACCCTAAATTAGGGTTTGCAACACATTACATGTGCCGCAAAACGATCTCAACCATCCATCTTCGCAGGCATAGATGGAGGGTGTAGATGTAGATTCAAAGGGCCCAGAGCATGTCAACACAATCACCGTGGGCCCACCTACACACATGAACAATCGGTCAGGACCAACCATGTTTGGATGTCCCAATTCGTGCGTGCAAAACAATGCATGAAGCACGGCCGACGAAAACCCTAATTAGGGTTTGCATCGATCACGAGCGTCCATTTTCTACTGATCGAATGAAGGGCTTAGGAGACAATTGAGCAGGTCCAGTGAGCATCAACATGATCACCGTGGAACCATCTATCTCCTCACCCGACCAACCAAGGCATACCATGCCTGGTTTCTCCAAAACGCACACCCAAACTAGCGTGGTCACGCTTCCCAAAATCACAAACTGATCTCGACCACTCAGCTTCGCCAGAAAAATTGAGTGGCTTAGATCACGTTTCCATGGGACAGTCAGGTATAGGCGTGAATACCAGTCTACCACCTACACGATGGACCAAACGGCCGAGACCGACCAAGCTTGGTCGTCTCGAAACGCGCGCCTTGAAGGTGGCATACCGCGTCACTTTAAGAATCCTTTGCGACATAGGATTTATGTCGCAAATCGATCTCAGCCACACAACTTCACCGGTAAATTCGAGTGGCCTAGATCAAACCTTTGTGGGACAGGACATCATCATATCATCTACACGCATGCCTGATCTGTTCTCCATGAAATGCCTCCCATGCTTGGATTCGACCAAGATGAAGAGTACACTCGCGCACCTCCTACACCCTAATCCAAGGGTCGCAAGCATCTTGTCCGTCCAACTTTTCCATCTCGGACGGACGGCCTAGGATAAGAGTTAGGCGACCAGTGAAGTATCACCGTGATCACCGTCTGCCACTCTACCACACCATGTGGTCGTCCAAGGGAGGATTTGCTAGCACAGCCTCCAAAACCTCACGTGAAGTAGGCAGGTCATGGTGCTCAACAACGATGCTTCATATATGCCTAATACATGTAGAATACACACGATACTTTACAAGTATCGACTTCCTAAATAACTTAGTTATTTAGCTAGCATTACATGCTACCTTCTGTGGGTCTCACGATCCACACACTCGAGACATCAATCATGTCACAAATAGGGGGATAGATACTGGGGTATTGGTCTAGATGTTTATAGCGTGCAGCATGCAACGCGCCATCACAAGAACGTGTCAGGAAAGCATGGAAGGTTAGTAATGATGGGAGAAGTGGGCAAGATTGATCGTGTGACACTAACACACCACTCCACTACTCCATCACTCCACTTCCTCCACTTCATACGAGAGACGTGAATAAGGCTCAAATGACTTGTATAAATAGGTTCTCCTCCCTATTTCCAAACAAGAGAACACAACACAGAAACCAAGTGTTAATACAACACGTATTCAAACACCCAGAGCCTGCTTGCATTAATCGTAAGCCTGCTCACCTTTCTATTACAAGTCATAAAAAATCCTACGCCTTCACAATCTCAACACCTTCTTCGTTTCCGTCCCTAAGATCAAACCCATCTCCTTTACTTTGTGACCGAAACAAGTCTGGAATGGTCATTTCTTGGTTTAGGCCAGAATCGTATAGATTGATCTCTCGAATGAAAATCATTCCCATGCAGTGAATTTGTTTAAGCTTTAAACTCATTTCTCATCCACATAACCAAAATTACCAAAACCGGTAGAGATAGTTTTCACCCATAAACACACTGATTCAAGGTACATTCGTGCTCCTTACGCCTCTGATCCGAGCTGGATAATGCGTACTTGATTCCCTTAGATGATCTCACCCACAACTAAGAGTGGCTATGACCCAAAGTCGAAGACTTGATAAACAAATCTGTATCATACAAAAAAATCTATTGAATAAATAAATCTGTCTCCCACAGATATACCTACGAGTTTTTGTTCCGTCTTTTGATAAATCAAGGTGAACATGAACCAATTGATAACCTGGACTTATATTCCCGAAGAACAACCTAGTATTATCAATCACCTATCAATAATCTTAATCGATTAATGAAACAAGATATTGTGGAATCATAAATGATGAGAGGAAGGTGTTTGTTACTACTTTTCTATCTTGCCTATCGGAGATATAAATCTCAATCCAATCTTACGATTGTACTCAATCACGATAGAAGATAAAAAGATCAGATCATGCAACTACAGAGAAAATAGTTGGGTCTAGCTTCACAATCCTAATAAAGTCTTTAAGTCGTTAACCTAGAGTTTCGTGAAAAACCTAAGGTTAAAGGAGAATCGACTCTAGATTACACAACTAGTATCACACAGGAGGTGTGGGGATTAGGTTTCCCAGGTGCTATAGTTCTCCTTTATATAGTCTTCAAATCAGGGTTTGCAATCTAATTTACCTTGGTAACAAAGCATTCAATATTCACCGTTAGATGAAAACCTGATTAGATTCAAGCTAATATTTTTCATCCGTTAGATCGAACTTAGCTTGTTATACATAAATGAAATGTACCTTCACATAGGTTTGAGTAACCATACCTAACGTGTACACTTAGTCGGTTCAACAATAGTTAACCAATGGTTAGCCATATGAGCACTTTCATATCAACCTTTTTAATCTTTACCATAACTAGTTCAAATAACTAGAATGAATGAACTAGTTAGAGAGTTGTTCAATTGCTTAAATCTTATAGAAGTATACGAGACACAGTTGAAGTAAAATCAATTTTGATTCACTCGAATCAATTCATGAACATCATAACCACGGTTTGCAAAGATTGCATTCCTTATTATATAAATGTTTTAGTTCATGAATAAACCGATTTTAAAAAGTAACCTATTTAACTATGCAAATGGGTATGCATACTTAAGTAGCTGGATTGAGTTTGTTTTTACTTTCAAACTCCAGCAGAAATTCACGGACGTGAAACTTCCGCCAGTATGCGTACGAGTACGCATACTTACCCGGACTTCTAACAACCGCCAGTACGCGTATGGGTACGCATATTTTAGGTTCCCGGTTTTGGACTTTTACAAAAATGTGAGAACACGCTATGTTCATATCCAAACATGGTTACTAGTTTAAAACTCTCATTTCAATCATTGAAACTTTCTTAGAGGATGTTAAAATAGTTCTTATTAACAAACTATTAGTATCAAAGCGATTTTCAAGTTATTGAAATAATATGACTTTCGTCACGAGTAAAGATGAACTTGGCTAAAGCGAAAGATTACCAACATATATTTCGAGAAATAGATACGCGAGATAAACTTAGCTCTAAATAGAAAATGTGTGTAAATGAAGTCTATATAGCAATACAACTTTTGTCTCAAATAGGAGATAGAGTAGATAGACTTTTGAGTGATAGATAAGTTCAAGTCTCCACATAAATTTTTGTTGATGAAGTTCCACAAGTTCCATTGGGTAGTTCTTCGTCTTCATTCGATGAACAACGTGGAGTCTAAAGCTCAACTACACTTACTATCCTAATCTGAGACTTATCTACAAGTAGACTAGAAATCAAGACTTATAGTTTTGGAAACTAAACTTGACAAACAAGCTTGAGATAGCAACGCTTGTGAGTTCGACCGAGCAATGCTCTAAAACAAACATTCATCCTTCTCTATCTTTAATTCCTCTACTCGGTCCTCTCTCCATCAATCAATCCTATCATGTACTCTCCCTCTTCCTCCATGGATGTAAGAGATCAAATATTAATTCTTTTCTTTCTAGTCAACCACCACCACCACCACCAAAATCTTCAAATCATCCCTCAGACCCACTTCTTATCCAATCAATTGTTCCCTTAATCCTTAATCTCGAAATGATGTTAATGATTTCTGATTCAATCTCTTCAGAAAAGATAGTGAAGAAATAAATTTCTTGTGAAATGGTAAATATGTTTAATAAGTTGGGTGTTGCTGATCTTGATCCAAAAGAAAAAGAAGATACAAATAATATATTTTTTTCAAAGAAAGGAAAAGAAATGGTGAATATGTTTTTTTTTTCTTCATGTGTGGATGTATAGATCAATTAAGCAAATATATAGGAGTTATAGAAAGTGGGGTTGTTTTTAAAAACTAGCAAATCCTGGTTTTCATTTCTTCAATCTGTTACCGGGTGAATATCTTGCTGGTGTTCTTTCTACACGGATTAATTCTCTTGATGTCAAAAATCAAAACCAAAACCAAGGTATTTTCCATTCTTTCTCTATGTCTGCCAATTTATTGTTGTTTGTTTTTAAAATTAAGCATACCCGCAATTTACTCATTGTAAGAAAAATTAGTTCGATTTATGACATAATTAGCTTGTTCAATTGTTTATTAGAGATGTTTGTAAGCCTCACATTGAATAAAGTTGTAACTTTTTTAAATAAAAGTCATCACTTTGTATTGGGTTAGTTATTAGAACATGGTAATAATATGTCTATTTGTACAATATTTTATAAGATAATTATGGGAAGCTGAAAAGGTGGTCATGATGATGGTTGCATTGGTAGTGAGAAGGTGGCAGAGATTGTGATGAGTGGCAGTGACTGTTTGGAGAAGGAAGAGAATGAGAAATAATCAAGGTTAATATTGGATGATTTCTACGTAAATATTAGTAAAGTGAAGGGTATAATTGTAAACTCGTTTAGTGATTTAATTTAATATAAATTTTTAAATAATTTCCAAACAGAAGTCAAGACTTAGCGGAGTCAGTGTCAAGTCCAAGTACCAAGCACTAGTTTGGACAAATATTGGACCAAACACTAAAACTAGACAAAACCTAAATATCAAATGTCAAATAACCCTAAGTATAAAGTGTGTAAAATTAGCAATAAAACAAGATAACTGGTTCAGTAGTCCTTATAAGCATAAAGTAGATAAAATCACTCATCGGTTCTATTCGGTTATGGAGCTTGGAGCGAGGAGCAATGAGTTTGGACTTGGAAAGCGCTAATATTGCTACTCATGAGTCATGACTTGTGCCTAATTATAATTTTAACATTATTTGTAATTAAGTATATAATATTATCATATTGAACCTATCATGTTTTTAGAGGTTTTTACATTTGACAACACTATGCATTATATGATCATGGGGATTACATGTAAATGACTTTCATCTTAAGTAAGCACGTGACGTCTGGGACCTAATTAGCTTTCCCCCTTTCACTTTTTCGGATCTGAGACAACTCTTCGTCATAATTATCTCGATTTTCAGGCCTTCACTTAGCTGACATTTTCGAAGTTCTTCCCATCTCTCGCCATTGGACTCAAGTGTTCGACATCTATCTTCATGCCTTTATTCTATATGGAAACCTATGGTTTGGGTCTTCAACATTTGACCTTGAGTCTTATTATACATCTCGGTTATATTACTCTTCAGATATCGGTTCTTCAGTGGATGTTATATTTTGTCATCTACACATAAGAAGATGATTGTGATTTAACTCATGTGTCTATATACTAGTATTGGTTTATGTTATATAAATAGAATATTCAAGTATACATATGAGTAGTTTCGGTTTTAGTCTTTCTCTTGTCGAAGGTGATTGTTAATTGTTCATGTAAACTTTCTTTGGAAAAGGTTGTTTTTGTGTTATTGTTTTGTTTTGCAGGGAATACCATATACTAGGGGAGAGTTCTACTTTAAACTTGAGCTTAATGATATCTCTTTCTGGGAGTCTGGTTATGAAAATTGAGGAAAACATTATTTCTGATAATTGCTTTCCGATAAGTAACTAGATTGATTCTGATTCTAGTTTGGCTAATCAAAAATTTAGGGAACGATTGCTCTAGTTAATCGGTCTCCTGATAAGAAAAGTAAGTTAACCTTCACCTAGATATACTAATTTAGTTCTATATGTAGTATATCTAAATTGTAGTTTATACATATATGAATGATTGCAGCGAGAGTGCATGAAAATTGATATAGTTTCCTAGAAATTTAGTAATCGCATCACAGAGAGAAAACAAGAAATATACTGCCGCGATAACCTATGTAGCAAGAAGTCTGTTGCTGCACCCACTCTCTATTACTGCAGCAAGAGATTATACTTTTTTGCCACACTATTTTCATATTGTTGCTACATTTTTATGGCAACAGCTTCATTTTGCAGCAATAAATTATAACTTTTAGCTGCACTTGAAAACTATTGCGACAAAAAAATTTCTTTTGCAACATATATATTGAAGATGTGACAATATATAGTGTAGAAATAAGTAGATTTTCTTGTAATGAATGACAGCAAATATTTTTATAGCCTACCTAAGCTTATATGCATCGAAACCTAAACAGAATTCCCTTCTAGGTGAAGGTTTGCGTCCTCATTTAGAGGGACATAATACCCAAGGTAATAGCCATCCAAGTGATCAGCAAGGCTAGACTTGTCAATGTTCTCTTTGTGATGCGATTTGCAAACGAAGTAGACGATTGTTTGGGTTACTATGCCAAAGTGAATGAATATCACTAGCAATAACAAGCAAGAGATTCCCAAACTCACTCGACCAACCAAAGCCAATGAATCCTGGTATCTAAAGGCAAACTGTACAGCTGCACAACAGCTTTGGAACGTAAAATAGATACGCCAAGAAATCCGGATTTTACCCTTAATTAAGTTTTTGCCTTTCTTCATAGCTTCAATTCCTCTAATGTCTTCCAAAATAGATATTACGCTGGCCAAGAACCAAACGAGGGTGATGCACATCGCTCCAATGATGATAAATATCGTCATTAGTATAACAAAGATGATGACTGCTGATTTATAGATATGGACAGACAAAATTTTAGATAAAAAAACATACAGAATTGCCAACAAAATGATCACTAGAACTATTATGACATTGTACACAAACAAGACCAATAATTTCCACAAGAAAGTGATCATAAGTCTCTTCCATACTTTAGGCACCACACTCATAACTTTCTTAAAATTTATATCTTTGGAAGAATAGACATAAGCTACCGTGTAAACAATAACCGAAGTCGCTAGCAGGGAGAGAACAGAAGTAAAGAGCATGTAGATGGATATAAACACGTAGAAAATTATCAGATCGGAAGAAACTTGGGAATGGAGAAGATTGTCATCAACGGTTTTTAAGTTGGAGAAAATCTTGTTGGATAGTAGTTCGGCTGTTTCTATTTGTGCTAGAAGAATGAAAGCTAATGGAAGAATTAGAGCAAGGGCAATCTGTGAAAAGATTTTTTTCTGTGACATAGTAACCTTGTAAGCTTCTCTATAAATGTCAAATATCCCCATGGATTCAAATTCTTCTGATTTTCTATCCATGTTTCTTCAGTTTAAAGAGAGAAAGAAAGAGTTGTTAACAATTAAAACATGGGAGTTTATCTATAGCTAGAATTTATATAAGTAATAAGGGATGACTGGGTCATGCAAGTAGAATGGTTTAATCCAAGAGAGACCAAGAATTTCAAAAGAATGGACCTTTTGGTTTTAATGACAACTCGACTTTGAATTGTTGAATGATATATAATTAACTATGAGTTGTTGAATGCAAATCTAAAAGAGGTGGAATTATTAAACACAGAGGAAAACTCTAAAATGAGTTGTTGCTTTGTTTTTGTTAAAAATTGCTCCTAAAATCAAAGCAACCCGTCATGAATTTTGACCATATTTTTTACTTTTTAATGAGATCATTTGCCAATTACCCTAAAGGAAATGGCATTTTCTGGTGCAAAATGCATTCCTTGTAATCTAACTCTTTCTAACAATGGCAAAAGTAAAAGTCATAAATTCTATAGCCTCCTAGTTATCCTCTCCCAGTAATTAATGACCTGAGATAGCTGCAGCATATGGAGGATCTACTCTACAGCTTTATCCAACATTAGAGCTTCTATCTCCTTCAGATCCCTGGTCACTGCAAAGATTTCCAGATCTGCTAAGCATTCTCCTGCACAATTTTGAGGCAATTATGTGGAGATGGCAATTGAATGCTGAGAACCTGCTACATTAACATGAAAAACAGAATAGTTGTGGAACTAGAGTTGTGTCAACTGAATCACTTGTGTACATACCGAACAGCTATGATTTTTTCTTAGCATGGTGCAGCCTTTCCTTGGCTCCACGTTAGGAGTCAAAAAATCGGGCCAAAACTTGTTTCAGATCTAACCCTCTTACTTCTTCTTGGTTCAGTCTCATACTCCAAAGTTGGAGTTTGACTAATCGATGGAACTTCAGGAGATCATCATGGACCCTTTACGAGGTCCAGGACCTTAAAAAGGAAATATGTGTTCATAAAACACATCATCTCTAGATTCCATTATGGTGTTCGAGACCAATGTTATTGTGGTCAAGACCGATGACCATAAACCTGTGAGCATTTGTATGCTCGGGATATCCTAAGAAAACACAGTCAATTGTTTTAGGACCTATTTTAGTTTTCTTGGGATGAGGAATGGCCACCTTGGCCAAACACCCCCACACTTTAAAGTATGCATAGGAAGGTTGTTTACCATTCCACAATTCGTAGGGAGTTTTATCGATTTTTTAAATGGAACTCGGTTCAAAATATAGCATGCCGAGAGGATAGCTTCCCCCACAAGTTCGAAGATAACCTGAACTTGTTAACATAGCATTTACCATATCTATGAGTGTTCTATTTTTTCTTTTCGGCTACACCATTCGATTCGGTGAATATGGTGCGGTGGTTTCATGAATGATACCATTATTTTTACAAAAATCTCCTATGGGTATCACATACTCACCGCCATGATCAGACCTAAGAGTTTTAATCTTAACTCCTTTTTGGTTTTCTACTTCAAGTTTATAAAACTTGAAAGCCTCTAAGGCCTCATCTTTACTTCTAAGAAGATGAACCTGACAATATCGTGAGTAATAATCTATGAAAGTGATGTACCATTTTCTACCACCTTTTTCCAAACACTACCACAGGCTTTTCGTCAGTCATGTTGTATTCTAAGAACTTAGCCATCAAGAATTTCTTACTTCCAGCTGACTTTCAAGATGATATTTTTCTTCTAGAGCTTCCCATAAATCAAAAGCATTAAAATCTTCTTTTGCATTATAGAAGTCATACAAGGAGTCATCAAGACAATTAAGAATATGATTCTTGCACAAATAATTCTTCCTATTCCACACCGTCCAATTTATCTTCATTACCACGGTATGATGAAGTTTTCTCGAGGTTTTTCTAAAGCATATCCATCTAACCTTTGGTCGTTTAGGAAGAATAGCATTTTAGACTGCCATCTCTTAAAGTCCTTACCACTGAACTTTGGTGGTTTTTCTACAGTATTCTTTCCCATGTTCTTACAACAAAGAATATTACAGTATTACAATATTACAATAAGGCAAAATATTACCTTTAGATTATTGTAATTAATTCTCTACTTGGCAGCAAAAGTAAAAAACAAAAACACAAATTGAAAATAAAAATTGTTTCGAGTAATGAAAAAACAATTTTATGTTTGAGTAAACTAACTTGTGAACTTTGTAAATCAAGAAGTAGTTATACAAAATTATGTTTTGTAAACTACAACTTGTTTTAAGAAAAACTAAGAACGTTTTATAAGTTTTAAGACAAATATTAATAAGAACTTAAATAAAATTTCTCAAAAATAATTAGAGAAGAAGGAGAATTTCAAAGATAAGAGTTACCTTAACTCGTATTTATAGCAAAAAAATTCAACGTTTGAGTCAGGGCTTTCCCCATACACAAAGGTCTAAAGACCCAAAGGCCATACCCTTAAGGCTAAACCAATGCTATTTAAGTCTAAAACTCTTAGTGTTTTAGTCTATATGGGACTGAAAAAACATCTAGGGAACAATAGGTCTTGGGATCAAAACATGGTCCATGCAGGTATAATACCGGCGACATCCATCTTTGACTCCGGCCAAAGGCGGAAAACGGTTTTGGTCTACTCTCAGCAAAAACCACTATTTGAATATACCAAGAATTTGAGGGGCCAGATAATCACGACATTAGTGCAGTAATGCTTCCTATTCAATATTTGATTATGGTCCATGCTTCACTCGTCACGGCAGACAAATCATTTAGTTTCAATTGGTGATCCAGGTCGTCTAAAAGACTTATCGATGGAATATATATTTAGTACCGAAAATGATATAGTACTGTCATTAAAGTCCTTTTGTTGACACAATTTCTGACTGGCTGCTACTGGGGCACCAAACTTTTGTGGGACCTTTCCTACCCATGGCAAATGAAGTACATGGAACTTGGAAGTCTGATTGAAGTACTCAAGATGGCTGTTTAAATGGAGAATTTCATCAAGGTACACAAGGAATTAAGGTACTTGTAACCTTTTGAGGCTTTGCGCTCTATAGATAAAACCACTATACAGTAGATAGACTTTGGTACGTAATCACAATACAGCGAGATAGCAATAATCAGCAAACCACACCAAATAAAGTCATACATATGTGTTTATATATAATCAAACAGAACATACTGCTAGTTGAATGTCTTCGTCCTTACTTAGAGGGACGTACTGCCCAAGGTGATATCCATCCAAGTGATCGCCAAGGCTAGACTTATCAATATTCTCTTTGTGATGCGATTTGCAAACAAAATAGATGATGGTCTGGATTACCAGACCAAAATGAATGAAAATTCCCTGCAACAATAAGCAAAAGATTCTCAAACTCACTTGAAAAACCATAGCCAATGATCCCCCATGTACCAGTGAGCTAAAGGCATATCGTGTGCCCGTATTACAGATTTGTAGCAGAATATAGGTGGCGAAAACAATCCAAATCTTACCCTTAATTAAGTTCTTGCCCTTCTTGATGGCTTTAATTCCTCTAATATCTTCCAAAATCGATACTACAGCAGCCATGTACCAAATGAAGCTGATGTAAATGAATCCAATCATGATAGGGATGGCTAAAATTATGCCTAAAACAGACATGTTGTTAGTTGATTTCACACCAAGTTTGTCGACCGACAAGATTCCAGATACTACCAACAGAAGCATCAACAACGCTGCTACTATAGACATGATAAAGAAGTACACAAACTGGATTAAGAGAAACCACAAGAAAGTGATCATGAGCCTCTTCCATAGTTTAGGCACCGCACTGATAACTTTCTTAAAAGTGATATCTTTGGAACAATAGACACAAGCTACGGTGTAAACGACAGCTGAAGTCATGAACAGGGAGAGAATAATAGAGCAGAGCCCGTATATGGCTTTCGATACATTGAAAATTATCATTTCCGAAGCAAATCGAGTTTTGAGGTTGCCCGTGTATTTGGGATTTCCCATTTGGGTTAAATCTTGGTTTTGTAAGTTGGATTGATTAATCGCATTCAAGGCTAGCGCGGATATTATAGCTGAAGAAAGGGTTTGAGCTAACGCGATCTGTGAGAAGATCTTTTTCCATGACAGTGTAACCTTGTAAGCTTCTCTATAGATGTCGAAGATCCCCATGAAGTGAAATTCTGCTAATTTTCTATCCATTATTGTTTTTCAGGCTCAAAACAAGGACTGGTGAACAACTGAAAGATTAATGTAGGAGTTATATAGGAAGATGAATTAAACTGGCTGGACCGGGTCATGCAAGTGTAATGGTCCAATTCAAAGAGAGACACCCACATATTTTTAAAGGGGTACACATTTTCATTTTAGTGAAAACTTGACTTCGAATTTTCAAAAAAACGACTTAAACCAAAGATTGAGAAACATCCGTAAACCATTTTGAAAGCTATTTTTACAGTCATGTGATGTGTTGTGATATCTATGCATTGCATTTCTACTTAGCGGCGTTAGATAAAGAACAACGTTTGTTGGGAAAAACCGAGTGTCGACATTCATAAATATTTTGTCAATTTTTTTTTAATTAACATAGTTTTTTTTTTTGATAACAACCAATATACTAATCATTAAGAAATTTAATAGGATCATATAGAATTTTGGTTGGTAGCCTAACAACTCTGAATAACAACACCTAGCCTATAGAAAAGAAATTTCCCAACCCCTCTAGTGACGTCATTACTAACTATACAATCCTTCGATCTTTTATCAAATTATTATGTTTGGAAATATTTTGTTGAATATTCATCAAGAAAGTCTCAACTCTTCTTTTCCCACCAACTTTTTGTAATCTGACCTTCAAAGGCTTTTTATATAGTTTTCATAAACCAATAGGCAAAAGGTCAATTCTTTTCAAATTTCCGGGATTCTCTTGGCAATTCATTTTTTTTTTTTAAACCAGAAGTCGAGCTTTCATTTAAACCAAAAGGTCCATTATTTTGAAATTTCTGGGTTTCTCTTGGACCCAGTCATCCCATATTTAATTCTAGCTAGATATATAACTCTCACGTTCATTTTTCAATTGACTAAAAACCTTTCTTTTCACAAGGATATGTGACAATTTAAACCAAAAGGTCCATTACTTTGAAATTTCTAGGTCTCTCTTGGACCCAGTCATGGTCATCCGTATAATTTAATTTAGTTCAAGCTATATATATATATATATATATATATACTAGATTTGTGTCCGTGCTATGTATCGGGAATCTTTTCGCTTTTAACTTGGTGAGTCGCGGGGCTTTTTCGATTTGGTGAGTAGCCCCGTGACAATGCTTTTTCGATTTGGTGAGTAGCCCCGTCCCGTGGCTATGTATTTTTGATTTGGTGAGTCACGGGGCTTCGGCCCGTCCCGTGGAGATGCGTTTTCGATTTGGTGAGTCGCGGGGTTTCATCCCGCCCCGTGACGATGTATTTTCGATTTGGTGAGTCATACGGTTTCACCTCGCCCCGTGGCTATGTGCGTATTTTATTAAATTTCCCCGCCCCGTGGCTATGTGCGTATTTTATTAAATTTTGACTTTTTATTTTCACATACATTTACTGTTTCCTTTTATTTTTCCATAAAATATATGGGTTTTTTTCTTATATTTATTAATTTGGAAAAAAAGAGTCCTAATATGGTAGATATTCGACTTCCAAATCCAATTTGGATTTCTATAGAATTCCAAACACGTTTAAATTAAGCAATTCTTAAACCAATTATACGTTGCCAAGTGTCCTCACCAAAACGCTTATTTCACAAAACTTAAAAAAGACCTATTTCGACCAATAGGAAACGAGGGTTTTCTCACCAGTCAATGTGGGAGCTAATTTTGTCTAGCCCTTTAAGTCTTTAGACTAGATTTTTTTCCCGTGCTACGCACCGGGCCAATCCAAAAACCTCTTTGCTTCACCTCGTTGGTCCTGATACATGCTTATGATTTTTTTATTTGGTGTGGATCGGCTTTGTCGCGCTCTGTCGTTTAGGATTTGGTGTGATACATTTTTGATTTGGTATATGACTCGGCTTCGCCTCGTCCTCCCCCAATGCACGAAATCATATGATTTTTATTTTGTGCTCAAATTATTTTAATGATACATCAGTTTACTCAATTTTCTTCCGTACATGATGATTTACGCATTTACTTTCAAATTTACATACAATCTTTCAAGAAAAAATGTGAGCTCTTAATAAAACAAATACACTAAAATGACGGACATGGTGAGGCCTTCAATAAAATATTTAATACCAAGATCACCTTCATTTATTTCTTTCCCACCACATTTGCTTTATCAGCTTCCACACACCAAGTGGAAGGTTTGGCCGTGGATATGATAATGGCAAAGTAAGGCTGCTCCTCTACCCAGTTGGAAAAACAATATCATTTTGTGCTTCTATGTTATTTAAAGTACCAGCAACCAGTAGGAGAACCAATCCCAGAAACAAAACCCAAGTTTGTTATTTCTGAGAATCATGTCCTTTCACCATGTATGGGAATTGAATCCCAATAAAAGTTGGACTATTAGCTAAAGATGGCGGAATAAAACAACGACAAAAAGCAAATAGTACTAAGTTGCGTCATTTATGTCCTTACCAATAGGAAGGGATCTTGCGCTCCCCATGTTCATTATCACATTTGTTGCAGATGATTAATTTATCATGCAACATCCACACAATCTATTAACTGGAAAAAAGAAAAGAAAAATTTGAGAACCTTGCCCAAAGACCAAGTTCGACGTCGCATCGAACAAAGATATACCCACATTGAACCTTCTCCAAGGAGAATTGTTGTAATTCCATAGTCATATTAGAGCACATACAGAAGAAAAAAGGGTGTCAAAGCAAGACATGAGTCTTTTTCGAAGGAAAAAATATGAGGCAAAATTGAAGCATATATACAATTAAAAAAAGAGAGCCAAGATAATGCAAGTTTTCATCTAAATACTTCAAGGAAAAAAAATTATGCACCTGCACACCGTACACATACGGATATTAATGGTACAAATTCAATAATTATCTTAGCCAAACTTAAAATAGTATTTGATCTGCATTTTCTGTGTCGAACCTGTATGCAATCCTACTAATCACCTCAATGACCCACTAACTCTTCAACTACTTACACCATGTAAGCTTCTCTATAGATGTCGAAGATCCCCATGAAGTGAAATTCTGCTAATTTTCTATCCATTATTTTTTTTCATGCTCAAAACAAAGACTAGTGAACAACTGAAAGATTGATGCAGGAGTTATATAGGAATCATTTTTTGGGACCCTTGTTTATCTGGGGACTATTGTTTTATTTAGGGTAGGTCATTATAAGTAATTATAGGTCAACCCTTATCAATATATTTTTATTAATACCTAAACTATCCTTTTGATTATGTTTGGGTTATGATTAGTGAAATCATTAGTGAAATGATTAAGTAAAAAATAATATTAACCCACCACCGCCTCCGATTATCACCACCACCAACCACCGATTACCACCACCACCACCACCGCCGCCGATTACCACCACAACCTACGATTACCACCAACCACCACCACCTCTATATATATATAGCTCAATTTAAATCATAACAAAGATATTCTCACAAACTCATTGCATGTCGTTCGTTTTAATTTGGTTAAAAAAATGAGAAGTAATCATCAAAATGAGTTGAAAAAGGAAGTTGCAGAGAGGTTTAATGGAGGTTTTTTTTTCCAGAGACAGGTTCGGTTACGTCACAAAAAAAAAGTCTCAGCCGAACTCAGAGTTCGGTTATCACGAATTAATTTATTCTGAACAGAACTCAGAGTTCGGTTCATTCGCAAAAAGTACTTTTAACCGAACTATGGGCTAATTCCATATATGCATTTGCAAGTGCAGTTCGGTTGGATCGCAAAAATTGTTAAGTTTTTACTTTAATCAAGCGTTTGCCTAATTGCATATATGCATATACAAGCTCAGTTCGGTTGATTCGCAAAATATGTTGAAGTTTGCGAACAACCGAACTCCATTAAACTAGGTTAGTTTTAACCTGCAGTTCGGTTGGGAACTTGGTTGCGTTGAAGTTTGCGAACCAACCGAACATACCTCTGTAAATGAGTTCGGTTAACTCGCAAAAAAATAATTTCAAAACCGAACTTTTCTCTATATAGCCAAATGTTGAGTTCGGTTTAATAGCAAAAAAAATAATTTTGCGAACTTACCGAACTCTGTTGTTTAAAGTTCGGTTACAACGTGGTCAGTCGACTGAACTAAACAAAACTCTGTAAACTCAAGCATAGTAGTTCGGTTACATTTGATTTTTCATCAGCTAGCCGAATAAACAAAAACTCCATTAAAGCTCTGGTTCAGTTGCATGTGATTTTGGATTTATTAACCGAACTACATTTGCAGAAAGTTCGGTTACATGTTCTTCACATAATAAAACCGACCTGGTTGAATTTTTTTTGTTACAATTTTGATTTTCAAGATATTTTAGGCCGTTTATAGCAACATTCACTAAGTTACAAGCATACTTCGGTACCCAGAGGATGTTTTTTCTCTATATTCACCCATCTCAAAATAATTTTTTTCTCCATCTTCTTCTTCTTCTATCACTTTAGTCACTCAATAATCGAAGGTGGTGGTGATAATCGGAGGAGGTGGTGGTGGTGGGAGGTGGTGGTAGTGGTAATCGGTGGTGGTGGTGGTGATCGACGGTGGTGGTGGTGGTGGGCGGTGGTGGTGGGAGGAGGTGGTGGTGGTAATCGGTGGTTGGTGGTGGTAATCGGAGGTGGTGGGTTAATGTTAATTAGGGATAATGTTAAATAGGGTAAGGGGCAAATTGGTAAAACACATGACTTTAAGACACCCCTTATCATTGTAGGATAGCTGGCCTTAAAAATCAATGGTCCCATAAAAAACATAGGTCCCAAAAAATGATTCTTATTTAGGAAGATGAATTAAATTGGCTGGACCGGGGGTCATGCAAGTGTAATGGTCAAATTCAAAGAGAGACACCCACATATTTTTAAAGTGGTACACATTTTTTCATTTTAGTGAAAACTTGACTTTGAATTTTCAAAAAACGACTTAAACCAAAGATTGAGAAACATCCGTAAACCATTTTGAAAACTATTTAATGTTTACAGTCATGTGATGTGTTGTGATATCTATGCATTGCATTTCTACTTAGCGGCGTTAGATGAAGAACAACGTACGGCGTTAGATAAAGAACAACGTTGTTGGGAAGTCGACATTCCTAAATATATTTTGTCAAATTATTATTTTTGGAAATATTTTGTTGAATATTCATAAATCAATAGGCAAACAAAACTAGTGACAAAACCCCTAGGTGAACAAATTAGTGATAAGAAAAAACCGGTCATATTATTTTTAACAAATAAAAACTGTTTCAAAAGAAAGTGGCACAAAAACCCCATGTCAAATATTTATGAGCAAATTTAGTTTTTATTATTTATAAAAAACCCAAATATACCCTTTTACATTCTTCTTCTTCTCTCGTTTCTTTTTTTCTTCGTTCTCCCGTCTCCTTCTCCCCACAGTATCTCACTACTACCGCCACCTTCGTATCTCACTACTAACACCACTTTGTTCACCATTATCAGTTCTTCTCTCTCTATTTATCTCTCTCTCTCTCTCTGCCTATTTATTCTTCTTCTCCGTCTCTAACCTAAGAAATCCCAGCCATGGAAATGGAGAAATCAGTAACCCCAAATGCTATTTCAACCATACTAGCAAACCCTTCTATTGATTCTTATTCTGAAATCCCTCAACTCATCGTTCAAGAGGTAGATATCAAACCTAGTGGAACCAGCAGATTTATGTGAGTTTTTTTTCTTCTCTTCTCAATTCAATTAATCTTTATTTTCGATTGAAATCTGGGTTTTTCTCATTTCGATCTGTAGATCTGAGTTTCGATTTAGGATTTTTGATTTTTAGGGTTCCAGAATCTGGAGATATCCTTTGATTCATTCGATCTAATAATCAGATTTAGCTTTTCATATTATTGATTGGGTTTTAATTTTTTGTTTCTCGTATGTTGTTTGTAGTCTTCAATCGGATAATTATGAAGTTGACAGTAAAACATAATTATGATTGGATAGTAAAACATCATATTATTTGCCGTCTGTTTCTCGTCTGTTGTTTGTCGTCTGTTGTTATTTGAAGATCTTTTCATATTATTGATTGGATAGTAAAACATAATTATGAAGTTGACAGTTCGGTTTTGTTGAAAAGATCTTCAATTTCTTTCTTTTTGTGTTCCATGTTGAAAAGGAGAGCTACTAAACATTTTGGGGATTTTCTAGGTTAGTTTGGTAGGTTAATAGAGCTATCTCCATGTTCTTTACAAGCCATTTTTGGTCATTTAGAAGAAGCAATTATGTGATTATTACTGAAAAATTAAGAATTGGCTAAAATTTCATATGTCTGTATTTCTTTTCTGGTATTCTGAATTAGGGGTTGTTTCAGTTTTGCATAGTTTATGATTAGATACACTTTTAACTTCGTCGGCTGAAATATCCTAAATGGAATTATGCCGTGTCTTCCCTGTTGGAAGCCATAGTTGGCCAGTTGACAAGAGCTTGATTTGCACATATGAAGGGAGCTTAGGGGATAAGAAATAGTGTAGTGTCCAGTCAGTGATTCTACTTTTGGGATGACCGATGGTGACACAAAGCCTACTTAGTGCTACTTTATGAAAATTAAACTTAACTTTGTGTTTTGGCTTAATATATGCTTAGTGATTTTTATTTGAAAATATCTTGAGCTTTTCTGGTCCAGCAATGCATGTTGTTAGTGTTCTTTATTTGGGTTTCTTGTATTGGCTTCTGTTACGAAAATTGACCGATATAGTACATGTATAACATTTGATTCATTTCATTTTGTGCAGGTTGGAACTAGGCTTTAGTATTTCGTGGTTCCACTTTTAGGTTAAACATGAAAACAGGATCAAAGAAAGGATGGAACTCCATCGTTCCTCTCCGCTTAAGAAACAAGTCGGCTACACGTTTTTGCTTGTTTTCTAAAGTGCGTTCGTCAGGCATTAGACCGGGCAATACACCAGTTTATCTCAATGTGTACGACTTAACTCCTATGAATGTCTATGTCTATTGGGCAGGCGTAGGAATCTTTCACTCTGGTATGGAAGGTAATGTAGTTTACTGTCTGGTAGTCACATAGCATGCACCGCAGTTCTTTGTAATTACAATTCAGGCAATAATTACCCATTTTTATGTACTAATGCTTGAAATGTGATATTACTTCCTGCATATGCTCTCTTTTTTGGTGGAGTATCTTGTTATTGCAGAACCAATCCTATAATGGAGAATCCATTTGATACTACCTTATCATGCATTTTATCTTTTTATCTTGTGTCCTACTGATCATGTTCATTTTACAGTTCATGGTGTAGAATATGCATTTGGAGCTCATGATTGCCCAACAAGTGGTGTTTTTGAAGTTGAGCCTCGGCAGTGCCATGGGTTCAAATTTAGGAAGTCAATATTTATTGGAACAACAACATTGGACCCAATTCAGGTTAGGGAGTTTATGGAGAGACATTCCACGAGTTACAATGGTGATACATATCACTTGATCGTTAAGAAATGCAACCATTTCTGCAAAGATGTTTTCTACAGGCTGACTGGAAATCAAATACCGAAATGGGTGAATCGTCTTGCCAGGATAGGTATGTGATTGCTCTTTTTCATGTTCACAAACATATTTTCTGGTGTGTGCTGCCTTCTAGATGTTTCTTCAGAAATAACTTAGGCCAATGTATAATATTTTTTCTTCTAGGGTTGGACATGCAGCTTCTTTGATTTCCTTTTCCAGTTGTCTCTATATTTCTTCACATTGCGATACGATGTTTTTGTTGGAGCTTACATAAAGCCTTTACTCCTTAGTTATTTGTGAATGTACCCAATTCTTACTTTCTTGCTCATGCCCTTTTCATGTTCTTATACCATTTGTAAACTTCAGGAGTCCGCGGAGTTGTTGGGTCCACATTTGGAAATTATTCTGCAGCACCTCTTGTTTGAGATGAGCTACAATACGTAGAAAAATGATGAAACCTAATTAGGTTTCATCTAGTTTTGGTGAAACCAATTTTGGTTTCATCATTTTTTTCTATTTGGTTTCATCATTTTGTTCTTATTTTGCCTAGTCTTTTTTGGTTTGGTTTCATCATTGAAGCTGCGTCGGTGAAATAACAATATGTGGAAAAATGATGAAACCTAATTAGGTTTCATCTATTTTTTGGTGAAACCAATTTTGGTTTCATCTATTTTTTGGTGAAACCAATTTTGGTTCCATCATTTTTCAGTTTGGTTACATAATTTTTCACGAGAAATTATTTGCACGAGAAATTTTGGTTCCATCATTTTTTCAGTTTGGTTGCATCATTTTTTCTCATTTTGTTGAACATTGATCAATCAGATTAATTGTTTGTGGTGGCGGCGGCTGGTTGGTGGTGGTGGTCGGTGATAATGATGGTGTTTCTCGGTGACGGTGGTGGTCGTATGTGTTTGTGGTCGTTGGCTGCGGTGGTGGTGGCGGTGGTGGTTGGCAGTGGTGGTGGTGGTGGTTGGTGACGGCGGCGGTTGGCAGTGATGGTGGTGGTTGGCGGTGGCGATGGTGGTGGGAGGCGGCGGTGGTGCAGTGGTGGTGTCGTGGCGGTGGTGGTGTCGTGGCGGCGGTGGTGGTGTGGCGGTGCAGTGGCGGTGGCGGTACAGTGGCGGCGGTGGTGGTGCAGTGGCGGCGGCGGTGTAGTGGTGATGGTGCTGCTGTGTTGTGTTGTTGTTGGTGGTGTGAATATAATAAAAATTAAAGGTGGGGTTGATTTTTATTTTTGTTGGGGTGATTTAAATTAAAAGGGTAATATAGACAGTTTATGTTAAATGGGGTTTTTGTGAACAATTTGTTTTGTTGGGGTTTTTGTACATGGATAGTGACACCTTTGGGATTATAACCCGCGCGCCGATAGGCAAAAGGCCGATTCTTTTGAAATTTCCGGGATTCTCTTGGCAATTCAAAGTCGAGTTTTTTTTTTTTTTTTTTTTAAACCAAAAGTCGAGTTTTCATTAATTTAAACCAAAAGGTACTTTGAAATTTCTAGGTCTCTCTTGGACTCAGTCACGAGTCATCCCGTATAATTTAATTTAATTTAATTCTAGCTACATATATACTCCTTCCGTCCCTAATTAGATGAGTTATTTGGTTTTTAGTTTTGTCCACAAATAGATAAGCTATTTCACTAATCAATGGGATATTTCTAAAACTACCCTTTTAATTGATTATTTTTTCTATAAGAAATATGTATAATTTGATAGTCATGTTTATATTCGTTGCGTAGGTGTTTTAAAATGCTTTTCAACGGTATAAAGTTTATAAAAAACCGTGGTATAGTTTAAGAGATAAATCGTTTCTAAATTTTACTAATTTATACCCATAAGGGTATAATTGTAAAAAATACTTAAATATACTTCACTCCTTGCCTTAAAATTTGTGCAAACTACAAGTAGCTCATCTAATTAGGGACGGAGGGAGTATATAACTCTCACACTCATTTTTCAATTGTTAACTAAAAACCTTTCTTTCCCTCTTTAAACTGAAGAACCATGGATAGAAAATCAGAAGAATTTCAATCCATGGGGATCCTTGACAATTGACATCTATAGAGAAGCTTACAAGGTTACTATGTCATCGAAAAAGATCTTTTCACAGATCGCCCTTGCTCTAATCCTTCCTTTTGTTTTAATTTCCCTAGCACAAATGGAAATAATCGAACAACTCATCAACAACACTCTCTCCAGCTTAATCTTCACGCTCTTCCATTCTGTTCTCTTCCAGCTATTGACTTCGGCTATTGTTTACACGGCAGCTTGTGTCTTCTGTTCCAAAGATATCACTTTTAAGAAAGTTATGAGTGCAGTACCTAAATTATGGAAGAGGCTCATGATCACTTTCTTGTGGGTTTTCTTAATCTTGTTTGTGTACAACTTTTTACTTGTCATACTGATGGTGATTCTGTTTCTAGTATCTGGAATCTTGTCGGACCAAGTCGCTCTGAAATCAACTAGAAACATGTCTATTCTAGTCATTATTTTACTCATCCCTTACATGATTGGAGCCATTTACATCAGCTTGATTTCGTACGTGGCCGGTGTAGTATCGATTTTGGAAGACATTAGAGGAATTAAAGCTATCAAAAAGGGCAAGAACTTAATTAAGGGTAATTTTTGGATTGTTTTCGTCACTTTTTTTCTGCTGCTAATCTGTAATGCGGGAACAGTGTTTTCCTTCAGCTCGCTGGTTGTACATGGGGAATCATTGGCTATGGTTGTCCGAGTGATTTTGGGAATCTGTTACTTGTTGTTGCTGGTGACACTCATTCACTTTGGCCTAGTAACGCAAACAATCGTCTACTTCGTTTGCAAGTCATATCACAAAGAGAACATGGATAAGTCTAGCCACTTGGATGACTATTACCTTGGATATTATGTCCCTCTAAATAAGGACGAAGACCTTCAGCTAGGAGGGAATGCTGTCTAGTTTTCTTCATATAAGCTTAGGTATACATGCTTCATATAACAGTATTTGGTGTGATTTCTTATTTTCTCTATGTGATGTGATTTACAGATCTCAAAGGAATTATACAAATTTTTATGCACCCTTGTTGCAACTTGCCATCATCCATGTAAAATTGTAAACTACAATCAATGTAGACGTTACCTTGTCATACCTTCTGTAGTTGCAGGATTTCCCACACTACACCCTTGTTAAGAATCTATGAAAACTAAGTCATAATTGTGGATGAACAACAACACTTTTATTAATTCAATTTCAGGAAAATTTACAAGAAATATCAAAACTCAGAAGTACAACTTTCTTTCTGGAGTTTCTCTCTCCTCAAAATTCTCTCAGCTCTCAAAAGTACTCTTTATATAGGGATTTACATAATGGATGACAGCTATGTTTTCCTCCTATCTCGGATTTACTTTGCGATCTTATCGCGATCGTCACAATATTTCTTTATCGCAAACATGATGACCATCGCAGGATCAATCATGCTCTTCTTTTATTTCTTCCATCGTCAATTTCCTTCAGTTGTTCCGTAACGCTCGTGAAATGTCGTTGAAGAGTTGTCAGTGACGCTCGCAGAAATGTTGTTAATATCGTGGGAATAGCATTGTAGCGATATTATGGTACTACATCTTGCCTCTTCTCATGTCTTTTCTGCGAAGAAGAGAAGATATGAGAATCTAAAATGCCATAATTGCTTATCTTTTCAGATTTCTTCGTCCTTCGCCAGCTGTTTTCACGAATCTTCTCTTCTAATAAATTTTTGACACATCTTTCAGAATAACTGCGATCTGACCACCCACGTATTTTATTTTCATTAATTGCCTTCATCTTCTTCGAGAAATTTCTTCTTCTATAAATACTCTTCTCATTCCTCTCCTTTTTCTCTTTTACTTTCTTATTTCTTCTCTACGTATCCTCTCTGCAATTTTTACTGTTCTTCCGCAAATTGCGCTTCTATAACAGCTGTGATTTATTCCTTCTTTTCAACTTTTTCTTTCATTACCATACTCAAAAATGGTTGCTGCTGGTGCTAAAAATTTGAAGGCCTTCAATGGAATGCGCGAGAAACTCAGACGTTTTAACTTATCTTTGATTCCAGATCAAGATTCCAAATTAGAACTTTCCCTTAAACTATTTACTGATGACCAATGTTCTCGCGAGAAAATCATAATATCGCTAGGACAACTTGAAGCTGGTCTTCCCATCCCTCTTTATGATCCTGAGCTTCCGCTGTTTTATCAAATAATTTCTGACGAGAGATTCTCGCGAGAAATATACCAATTAGGTGGGGATTGCAACAGATTACTACTTGAATATGCTTCTCGTGGTGCTGGTAAAGGAACTCGTTACCCCAAAGCTCCAAAGAATCCTTTGTTCATAGATGTCCCCATTGTTCCTTGCGATTATACTGTGGACAACTTTTTTGTAAACTATAGTATTGTCCCTATGAAGAGGGATAGTACATGTTGGGGTGTTCGTTTGAAGAAAGAGAAGGTCGCTGGTAACAATGCTCTTATGATGGATATTGACTTCCATACATCTACTAACCAAGGTCCTCGTCATTCTATCGACGATAAGTGGTTCATCTTCCCATTAAGTCTTGAAGGTCCTTATATATCTGGTTCTCGCGAACTTCCCGCGAGTCTTGCAGAATATCAACCCTGGGTCTTCTACTGGCCTGAAAGATCTAAAGAAGTATATTCTCTCAACTTTTCATGTTATTATTATTTATTGTCTTCTTTATATTCTCGCTAACTTTTTTGATTTTCTCAGATTGGATTTTCTCAGCTATCAAACTAAAGGAGCCATCTGGGAAATCCAGCATTCTCTTGGCTATTCTAATGGCCTGGATTGGGTCTTCTACTGGCCTGTATTTTCTCAGCTATCAAACTCTTAGGAAACCCAGCATTCTCTTGGCCCTGAGATCTTTTTACAGATGAAGTAAGAAATATTTCTTCATAAATTTTAACAATATATTGTTGCCCCTATTTCTTATATTCATCTGTGCTCGCAGGAAATCGAGGAATTAGAACCACTGCCTCCTCCAAAAATCAAGGAGAAATCTCCAAAGGAGCCATCTGGGAAATCTATAAAGGAGAAGTCTACTACTTCTTTTAGGGGAAGATCTTCTGCCCCTCGCAATGATGAATCTAGCGATCCTCCGCTAAAGAAAAGAAAAACTCAACCTTTTTATTCTTCAACTCCTCAAATAATTCCATAGAATCCCAGTGTTTTTCTTGATAAGGATACTGACGAGGAGTTTAATGTTGGCGGTTTTCCTTCAATAAGAAATTCTTCTTCTTCTGATTCTTCAATGACTCATCTATCTAGGATTTTTAGTGATATCTCCCACAGCATGACTTCTAATGACGAGGATGAAATGACTAAGAAGACATCCCAAGCCCTTGCTCAAGTTTGCGATGCTCCTATTTTAGTGGATAATGATTCTCTCCAAGGAATCTCAAGATCGCTGACTCCTAGTCTCTTGAATTCTCTTGGTGCCTTGGTATATTTTCATTTCTTCAATTTGTTCATATTTTCTCTATTGCTAGATTTTAATTTATTTCTTTTATTCGTAGGTTGGAAGAGCTTCTTTTGCCGTTGCTTCTGACTTAGATAAAAGATGCGTCAACGCTGAAGAAAAAGCAGCTAAAGTTCGCCAAGATAAGGAAAAACTAGAGTCTGAAAATATAGGGCTTCGCAAGAAGAATAAACAATTGGAGACAGAAGCTTCTGTTAATAAGCAAAAGATCATTAATCTTGATAAGGCTAACCAACAAATCTATGGTGTGACTGATTTCCCATCTCTCTTAATACCTTTTATTCTATCGCGGATTATTCAAGCAATCACTTTTAACTTGCAGATATTTATGGTCTTACTGACGAGGCTATAATCTTTCAAACTTTCCCTGAACCTGTAGATGATCATACTCTTCTTACTAGTCTTAATAATTCCTTAAGTAATTTCTCATATGATAAGATTAACTCCATCCCCATAAACGAACTTAGATCCAAGTTTAATCTCTTAAAACTTGAACATAGATTCAATTTAGGCTTGACTGATAAATATAGGCGCCTTTATTTTGATTCAAAGAAAGAAATAGATAAATTAAGGCAGAAGAATAGCGATCTTATTGACGAGAAGGATCTTGCCATAAAAAAGGGACCTAAAACCTTAGCAGATTTTCATAAAACTCTCATTAACGTTCAAATGGTCAGAGATAAACTTATCCGCGAGAATGAAGATCTTTTTGCGAGGGAGACTCAAATTCGATCTCGTCTCCTCATTAATAGCGATGATGAGTTTTCCTGGGCTGCGAAGGTTCTTGACAATGCCAGAAATGATTTAGGTGTAAATGTTAGCCTTCAAGATGAACAGGCGGTTCTAATTAGAGATATGATTTCTAACAGAGAAGGTTATTAGCTAATCTTCTTCTCGCTAGTTTCTTGTTTTTATTATTCTTCTTTATAAAATTTCTAACTTATTGCCATATTCTTGTAGAAGCTGAGAAAGGTTATCTTGAAAGAATCAAGGAGCTTGAAGAGGATAAGGATCAACTCGTGAATACTCTTGCTGCTCGCAATAATAAATATTCACAGTTGAAGAAGCAATTTGGCATCACTACCGCGAACTTCAATAGATCTCTCATTGTTGTTCGCAATGATTCTGTTAATTTGGTTTGCAATGACCATGGGATTTCTTATTCTATATATCCTGATCTTGCAAAAGAAGTACCCGAAGTGATTTCAAATCTCGACATCTCTGATAGTGAGGCTGAGGATTCTGACGAGGAAGAAAATGATAATAATGATGATGAAGGTGAAAAATCTGGCGAAGAAGAAGATTATGATGACAATGATGAAAGGGAAAAATCTAATGATGAAGAGGAGTCTGATAAATAAGATGGCAATGGATCTAACTAGTTCTTCCTTTTCCTTCTCTTTTTTCTGTAACATTGCCGTTAGTTTCTCTAAATTTGTAAATTTCTTTTGCCTCTATGCTTCTACCTGTAAGAATCAGAAAACATCTCTTTTTCTGCAAGTTAATCAATCAATATAAATATTTTTAATTATCTGCGTGCATGTTTCTTACGCAATTTTTATATGATAGATGAATAATAATTTCATCGTTCTCATACATTCCCATACTTGCCTCTATTATTCATTGGCAATATAAAAATTTAAAATTTGCCTTAATATTGGCGATCTTTCCGTCAATAATAATTGCGTGAAATCGCAATTCTCGTAACATCTGCGAGTATTATCGCAGTAATCTTGTGGTCTTATTGTGCCTTCCTAATTAAAGGTCTTACTTTGCCACGCTCTTTCTTTTTGCGACAAAATCGCAGGACGTCTTTACATTTGCATGTATTGACCCATTGATCTTGTCTTATCATTATATCTTGATTGTATTGCGACAATATGACAAGTCTAAGTTCTCTCGCGAGATCAAAGCCTCGTGACATTGTCGTCTTGCGATGAAATCGCAGGACGTCTTTACATTTTCATGTAACAACCCATTGATCTCATCTTAACATTGCTCTCGTGGCTTGTTGCCTCTGCATCATTTACGTCACGTGATAATATGATAGGCCTAAATGTTCTTGCGATCATAAAGCCCCATAACATTGCCGTCTTAAGACACTTATCAGCTCCCTAATGGAGGGTGCCACCCTTATCTTCCCCCTGGTTTCCCCTTCAAGGAGGGCACATCGGCCATACAAGACTAGCTCCCCCCATCCGGATTTTCCAACAACCAGTTGTTTTCGCAGCCTCTTATCCTTTATGCCTATATGGCTTATAGTTACAAGACTGCACCCTAAGTGGGGTTTTCTTCAGGCCAGGTGCATTGTAGCCAAGACTTACCAAGGATGGCAAGAGATTTTCGTACGCTCCGGGCACCCTTGGCTCAACCGTGTACCTCGGCGCCTTGGTCATACTCTACACTTCTTGGAAGAGATTCTCGGTCGTCCAACTAGGGTATAACCTTATATAGTTGGAAATCCAAGATCCAACTCCCGGATAGGTTTTCTTTAACCCCATCGTCTGCATGAATCAGGTTCCAGCAGCGGTATAACCTTATATCTAAGTCATGTCAAGAGATACCCCCTCATATGACGCGCTATTAGGTCTTACATTTGCCTCTTACGAAATTTTATTCGCGAACTAGGGTGCACGCCATAAAGGTTCGTCCCATTCTTTTAATTTCTGCGAAATTTTATTCGCTATTCTTGCGAGTTTTGTGACTCTGATAGAATTTCATAACTTTGAAAATCTTGCGATTCTTTCAAGTAGAATATTCGTGTTCAATTACATATTTTTTCAAACAAATCATTCATAGAGTTTTCTGGAATTCATCATTTTACCTCCTTACTTACTATTTTCTGATTATGCTTTTCTGCTACGTTTTACTGTTGTTTCCTTTTCTGCGAGAAGATCGCCATCAGCTTTTATATCCTCTTTCCGTTCTATCGCATCAATCATTAACCTTTCACATCTCTGTTGTTGTTTGATTTTGTACTTCCAATTGCTATTCTTTTCATCTCTTTCTTCGCAAGACTTTATGTAGATTTCATAACATTTCTTGCTTTCTCCCCAATCTCCCTTAATAATTCCAATACCTTTAGGATGAGGAAATTTGATACACTGGTGATAAGTGGGGGAAACACCTAATATCCCATGTAACCAAGGTCGTCCTATCAAGGAATTGTAAGGTGATTCGATGTCCACAACGCAAAATAATATTTTTGAAGATATTCCTTTTAACGGTATCTGCATTTCAATTTCCCCCTTTGGTTTGTTAGTTGTGCCATTAAAACCATAGATTTTGTATGTTGATGGAATTAGATCTTCATCTTTTCCACCCATGGTTTTAAAGGAATGATAAAATAAGATATCAACTGAACTCCCTGTATCTATTAAGACTCTGTTGATGGCCCAATAATCTTCAACTTTACTATCATTCTCTTAATCTTCTTCTTGCATTTGTTTTGGATTAATCTCTAATCATACGACCAGTGGATTATCGTTCTGCTCGCCAACCTCAGGTACATCTTGCGTTGTGAAAGATAGAGTTTGCTTCTTCCACTCCTCTAATGGCGAGGATCTCGCGATATTCAATATCTCTCTTCCATCTGTGTCTCTCGCGAAGACCCTGCTTAAAATATTGTCGTGGAAATCCTATATAGTTCTGCGTGAATGTACAATAGAATTAAAAAAAAATTTCTTTGCTTTGGCTCCAACTTCTATTACGAATGTTTCCGCTCCTTTTACAGCATTTGCTCTGCGAGTTTCTGGTGCTGGCGGTAATTGCTGAGATTGTGGATGTCCTACTAGAAAATGATTTAGCTTCCCCTGATCAATCATTCTCAAAATTATCCTCTTTACATTCCTACAATCATTTATTGAATGGCCATGAAAATGATGGTAAGGACAGAATTCTTGACTTCGGCTATTTGGATGGGGTTCCTTCCCCATGTTCCATGGAGATGGTATGTTTTCCATCAAAATGATAGCTTCCCAAATTTTTTCTATGCTAGTATTGAGAGGTGTCATCTTGATTTCTTCCCATACTATCCTTTGATTACCTTGCCCTCTAAAATTATTCTGCTTTTGTCCACCATAAGTTTCTTGTGGGTGATCGAGTATTTGAATCTTATTATTTCCACAGCGATTGTAATAATTCTTTTCTCTCTCATATTCTTCTTGATCTCGACTGCCCATCGCTACCAATTTTTGTTGGTTATCCATCACCACTTTCTCTTGTTGTGCCTGCGAGGTGCTCGCCACATTATTTATCATTTTAGGGAGCAAACTTCCACTTGCCGATAGCGAGCTGGTGTTCACGATTGGATATGATTCCATCTCATTTTGTTTCTCCTCCAAAGAAATATATTCTTCCTGTAGCTCTCCCAATTCTGTCATGGTAATTGTATTCTTGATTCTGAAAATTTGAATGTACATCAAATTAGTCGCAAACATTGCATTAATGAAGGATATAATCAGGTATCTTTCATCCACTCTTCCAGCCATCTCACTGCACATTGATTTCCACCTTATAGTCAAGTGTTTCAAACTCTCGCCAACTCTCTGTTTTAACCCAAACACATCTTCAATACCTGGTCGCGATGAATTGTTTCTAATAAAGGCTCCTAAAAATGTAGCTTGTAAATGATCAAAAGAAGTTATGGTATTTTTTGGTAATCCCTCAAACCATTTCAACGCTTCTCCAGTTAAGCTAGATTCAAAATATTTGCATAGCACAGCATCATGATTCTCCCACTGAAGCATACATCTTACATAAGCTTTCACAGGTTGAACAGCACAAGTAGTCCCATCAAAAATCCTGGTTAATGATGGTAAATTGCATTTTGGAGGTATCCCTCTTAATTGTACTTCTTGAGTAAATGGAGTCCTCGCAGGTTCTTCAATAGCTTCGTTAAGTTGCCTTCTACCTCCTTCTTTTCTATTACTTATCATTCCTCGCATTTCTTCTAACTCTCTCAAAATTTGCTCATTATCAGCTGAGTTTTGTTCCATTGGCCTTTTTAATGCAGCTTCCCTTCTTCTGCGTTCTTGTCTTTATTGTCTTGCGAGATTTTGCGTATCTCCTTCTTCATCATCATCCTGTCTTTCTCTGCGATTTTCTATTTCACCATCCTCTTGAAATCGCAGTTTCCTATCTTCTTCTCTGCGAATTTCTTCATTTCTCCTCATTTCTCTTCGCTGTCTCTCTATTCTCCTTTGTATCCTATCATACTCCTCTTGAATATTATCATTATAGTGATTTTGTGTACGTCTTCTTTCTCGATTTTCATGGTTATTTTGTCGTACTGCCTTTCGAAATTCTTGCTCTTCTACTTCTGCTCTTAATCTTTCTCTCTCGCAAGCTAGGCGCGCTTTTTCAGTATAGTATCTTTCAATTTCTTCTTCAATTATTCTTTGATTCCTTTGATTCTCTCGCCCATGCAATATCCTCCTACCTTCCTCTGGATTCTCTTCTTCATTTTGGTTATTTCTTCCCTCTTGATTTCTATTGTCACGCAGATTATAACGATCGCCAATTATCTCTTCTTCTCTATGACGTTGTTCTCCATTTAAATTTTGCACTTCTTCTCTAACATTTCTCATTGGGTAATTTCTCCTTGGCTCTTCCCTGAATGATCTTGAATTTGATCTTACAGTACTTCTTGATCTCCTTCTTTGTAACCTTAAATTCTCCATTCTTAACTCATGATTTTGTCTTGTTAGATTCGCACGTTCCTCCGCCTCTAATCTCCTTTCTTCTTGTGTTCTTTGCCTCAGATCATTTACTGTCCCATTTTCACGTCCCACATGAACTAATTCTCCATCCATTCTTTGATTTTCTCTCCTTCTTCTCCATTTCTTAATTGTCGATTTTCTGCTTCTTCTATTGAATCCGACCTCCAAGTATGTACGCTCACTCTATCATAATCCACATCCCAATCTTGCGTTTTTGCTTGTTGATTCGGCTGTTGAATTGAATTTTATGCTTCATTTCTTGTTCTATTTCTTCCTGATCTAATCCTTAAAGATTCTTCCAATTCACCCATTCCCTCACCTGCAAGTCTTTTACTTCTTCTTACTGTCGTTGGTGGTTCTGATGTATTTCTTCTCCTTCTAGGCATTTCTCCAATTCTAACAATTTTTTCAAATCTTCAAGTTGCAACTTGAGATTTCTTAAATTGATTCTCCCTGTTTCTAGCGCCAAAATGTAGTTGCAGGATTTCCCACACTACACCCTTGTTAAGAATCTATGAAAACTAAGTCATAATTGTGGATGAACAACAACACTTTTATTAATTCAATTTCAGGAAAATTTACAAGAAATATCAAAACTCAGAAGTACAACTTTCTTTCTGGAGTTTCTCTCTCCTCAAAATTCTCTCAGCTCTCAAAAGTACATCATCCTTTTCTGGATCTATCGTGCTCTTTATATAGGGATTTACATAATGGATGACATCTAAGTTTTCCTCCTATCTCGGATTTGCTTTGCGATCTTATCGCGATCGTCACAATATTTCTTTATCGCAAACATGATGACCATCGCAGGATCAATCATGTTCTTCTTTTATTTCTTCCATCGTCAATTTCCTTCAGTTGTTCCGTAACGCTCGTGAAATGTCGTTGAAGAGTTGTCAGTGACGCTCGCAGAAATGTTGTTAATATCGCGGGAATAACATTGTAGCGATATTCTGGTACTACATCTTCCGATTAGAAATTCTGTTGAATTTTCTGACCGGATTCGGAATTTGACATCATCGAGTCTCTGGAAGATTATTAAAATAGCTGAAACGATTATAAAATATTTGAACATTATTCATAAACAATGGCTGTTGTGACAGCTGTAGATTTTTTTTTAACCTTCATTATCTTTTTTTGCTTGATTAATTAGAAAATGTACTAAGAAGATAGGCTAATTACAAGAGACTAGATTTGTGCCCGTGCTACATACTGGGCATTTTATTTCCTTTAACTTGGTTGCGCGGGGCTTTGCCCCGCCCCCTGAGGTTGCATATTTGATTTGGTGTGCGCGGGGTAAAGCCATGTGGCAATACATTTTTGGTTTGGTGTGCGTGGGGCTTCACCTCTCTCCGTGGAGATACCTGATGAGTGCCAAATATTGCATATTCATACACCTTTTCATTGGCACTTAACTCATCTTTCGCGCTTCAAAGTCATATATTATCCCAAATTCTGCATTCTTACCATCTTCAAGAATAAATATTTGTATTAATTAATTTTGTGTTTTTAAGTACTAAATAAAGCTTGGAAGAATTGAGAAGACAAAAGAGAAGAAAGTTGGAAGCGTTGCAACCCGCTCGCGCATCAGTGGCAACCTGTTTACAAATTCATGGGATTAAACAACCCATGATCCAAAACCCAAGACCCAAATCCATTTCCACCTCACCCCCATTTTATTCTTTCCAAAACATCCACCTCACCCCCATTGTATTTCATTCTATCCATCAATTAAGAAAACATGTTTTGTTTAATTGTTGAGTGGTTGCTACAGTAAATTTCGAATCCCAAGTGTGAGAGAATTTTTGTGTATAAATAGAGAGGGTTGTTGTGTTGAAAACTCATCCAAGAATAGCTTGTTCATGTTAGTTTATCAAATTTCAATTTTGTTGTAATGTTCTTCATGTTCTAATTTCATTTACTAGGGTTTAGATGAATCCCTAATCTCATTGGTATGTATTCATATCTTGTATCTTGTTCTTGAAAGTTTAGAATTGTTTAAAGATATAATTTAATCCAAGTTTGTCAACATCTTGCTCTCACAATGTATGCCATGTATCCATTGTAGTTAGAATATCTCTATGTTGATTATGCTACAACTCATGCTTAACCAAATATTGATCTTTAGATTAGTTGTGCTTCATTAGACAATTAATACTTTGGAGAAATACTTTAGTTGTGATTAAATTATCCATTGGAGAAACACCTTAGTTATACGGTAGACTTGAATCTACTATAAGGACAAGAATAATATTACAAGTTGAATGCATATCATAGGTTATTGGTGGATTTGAATACCCTAGTATCCATATTATCATTGTTTACATATCTTGCTATTTGCATCTTTTACTTTTATTATTTCAGTCACTTGAAAATCATATCATCGTATCGACAAAATCAAACCCCTTTTGGTTACTCTCTGAATCAGGATTTAGAATCAACTTCTGCACTCACCAAGTCTCTGTGGTTCGACCTGTGCTTGCCCTGTGTTGCTTGTCGACACTGTGCACTTGCATTTTATACATAGAAGTAGGTATCTTTCCGAGCCTATCAAGTTTTTGGCGCCGTTGCCGGGGACTCGGTTGCGGTGTAGTTGAAGTTTCTATCTCCTGTCACTGTTCATATTTCATCCCCTGGAACTGTTCATATTTCACTGTACATAATCATTGTACAATAGGTATTTTCACTGTACAACAGGTATTTCATTGTTCATATGTCACTGTACATATTCAAATTACTGTAGGAGCGTAACTATTTACAGTCAATTTTACACTTATTTTTGATATTTTTTTTTAAAATTTTGCTTTTGCTTTAAAACTTCGAAACCCTAACTACCTCTTTTGAGCTCAATAGGTGCCTGAGTAGCGGTTGTAAAGGCGAAGGAAAGGAAGCGAAAGAAAGCGGAAGAAGTTTTTATTTTAATTTAAAAAAAAAGAGAGAGTTTATTTTATTTATCTATTTTTAGTTTGTATTAGGATTCCTTTACTCTTGTAATTTTATTTTTCTTTTGCACTTTATTTTGGACTTTGGACTTGGACATTCTATTTTTATTTTTATTTTTAAACCCTACGGAAGGGTAGTATTAAATATCAAACTGTTTGTAGAGAAGGACGGTGATTACAATATCACCTCGGCCCCTCGGGTTCGTTCATGACATAGGAGTCGTGGCCCGAGTCGACAACAACGGTTCATCCCCCGTATGGTATGGGAGGTAAGTTTGTCGAAACACTCGCGAATCCCCTGTTAGCGAGTTATTGTATTCCTTCGGTTGCATATATGTTGAGGATTTGAATACGGCTGTTTTATTTTCCTAGTAAAGGGCAAGGACTGGCCATACAAGATAAGGGTTCGGATTTCATCACCGTTCTCTTCTTGCCCGCCTTAGGAAAACGATACATACACGAACCTAAGCTTTAAAATTTGAAATAGAACAAGACCTATAAGGTAACGAGCTTAGTAGGAGAGTCGTTCGAAAAATATTGGTTACTCTCTAAGCATACTTCGAAGTTCATGACGTTTTCTGTAAATTGAATGTGTGACTGCGCCGCCTTGTAATACGGTGAGGTCTTGGGTATCAAAGCTCTAGAAGCTTCCCTCGCCTCTATTCAATTTACTTAAACTCAGATTGATTCCAGAAGGGTTTGCTCAGATTGTAACGAATTCCCTTTCGAAGGATTGGAAGCTGGTCTAGAAAACAATCTAAGTGGATCCATCATGCTTTTTGTTTGCTAGAAATCAGTAGGTTTTCTGTGGTAGAGTCAGCCTTGTTTGCGATTGCATAGAACTTCCCTTCCGTTTATGATTTTTCTTCTTTTATTTTGTTTTTCTAATGTATGCCCGAGGTAATTAGAGAACGGGCTTGAAAAAAAAAAAAAAAAAACCAATAATGAAAAAAAAAAAATATTGGTCTGTTTTCAGTGTGTACATCCCAATCTCTGCAACAAACCTAGTGCTAGTTAGAGATCATGTCAGGATTCTGGTCTGCAGGTGGGGATGGAAACAAATCCATCAGAGAGCTTGCTTACGGGCATGCTTCACATTATGAAACTCCAACAGACCATGATGTCACTAGTTATAGGGATTATTATGGACATTTTCACAGTCCTGAGCATCAATACATGAACCCTAGTAACTACTCACACATGTATCATCCACCACAGGGTGAAAATGAACATCTTTACAGTGCCCAACTCTCACAATCATCACTTTTGGACCAGTTAGAAGCTAGAACTGCATCTTTAGAAATGCAAATGCATGAATCTGTCGCATATAATTCTTCTAGGCAATCGGAAATCTATGCTTGTACCTTATGTGGAGGCTTAGGCCATCCTGCTGAGAATTGCTATATTTTGCATGATTTTAGGCAATCTAGAGAATATCATGAAAATCCAAAATATGAAATGCCAACAGATTATAAAGTTGATAGTCATTGGGACCATAATCAACCTTTCGAAGGTTGCGATCAGTATTTTATAGACCCTAATGACCCTGCACATATGTATCATCCACCACAGTGGGAAGTTGAACAATTTTGTACTTCTCAATCTGTGGAGGAAAATCTCAGACTCATCGAAAAAAATAATGCTAGGAGTGTATTGCATGATAAACCATATAGCATTGATTATGAATTTCCTACTGTTGAAGACTCTCCTTCCATCGAACAACTTAATGCATTATTAAAAATGAATTTGATTCGTTTACAAAATGTAGGAAGGAGGAATTTCAGGATGAAATGTTTGTTTGTCCTAATGAAATAAAATGTGAAAATAGTATGCCTAGTCTTACTCGTGCAACTGATATTGCATATGAACCTGTTTTAAATGAAGGGACTAGAAATACTACGATTTTGAATAGGGAAAAGCATTTCTGTGATGATAATGATGATGATGTTATGTTAGAAGAACATGTTTTTACTGAAAATATTGTCGAACCTTTGGGTTCAGAGACAATAGGCTTCTCTGCCTCGACCTTAATGAGTGATGTTTCTTCTAATGTTCCATATACATGGGATGTTGATACTGATCTTGAGCCTGTGCAATTTTCCTGTGAACAAGAGCATGACACATTTCTTGTGTCTGACTTAGAAAATGTTGAATCTCCTGTCGACACTAATGATATTAAGCATGAAAATATAATTGACGTGTCTGATTCTATACCTAGGTCACAACATGATGTCTCTTTCGATTTGTCTATGCATGAGAATAAAACTTTGGATGATCATGAAACTGATTTGGGTCTTGCTGAATTGTTCTATGAATGTGAGCATGATGTAGCACTTGTAGATGACTTAGGAGATGTTAATGTAACTAATGATAATGGTACTCTTGATCTCATCCATATGAGCAACTTAGACGTTCCTACTCTCCTGATTAAGTCACCAACTGATGGTCTTGCAGTGGACCTAAGAATTGTTCCTTTGAAGTGTGCTGAATCGATGTGGTTGACAGTTCCAAACCTAGGGTTAGAGTTATGTGCATCTCAAATTCTTTTGGACTTTTTGTCCACTAAATATCCTGTTATTGAGAAGTCATATCTGGAATGCATTGATGTTTCTCTTCCCATCCCGAACAAAGCCCATTTTGAGCTAGACCTTCTGCGTGATGAACCCCTAAAATTGTTAGATTTCTTGCCCAAAAGTATTACTATTGAAAAATCTAGGTTTGGGGGTATCTCATTTTGTTTTACTTTCTCACGTGCATTTCTATCATATCATATTTATGTGAGATTGTTAAAATTTCTGCACTTCGTCTTTTGGGTTGATCCTCAACTCTTTAGATTGATAGTGTATGGTGAATTTTTGTATATAATAATCTAGTAGATATTTTTAAATCTTGTTTCATGAACCGGTTAAGTTGTATTTTGTATATATTGTGCTAATCCAATGTGACATCAACTGAGTTAATGTTGGATTCTAGCATTGAATAATGAGGCTCTAATCTTGCTTTTGACATACCGGTAATCTCTTCCCTTTTCTCTACTCAACATAGTTCTCATGGTATGTTTCTGTTTAAATTATTTTCATCTGTTGAAACATTGAGGACAATGTTAGATTTAGGTTTGGGGGAGTATTTGCATATGGCGTTTTGTAGTCTTTTGCATTTTTTATGACCAGCTGTGGAGCGGGTCTTTTGTAGGATCCTTTGTAGTCTTTTTCATTTTTTATGACCAGCTGTGTAGCGGGTCTTTTGTAGGATCTTTTGTAGTCTTTTGCATTTTTTTTTGTTATCTGATGACCAGCTGTGGAGCGGGTCTTTTGTAGTGTGTTATCTGATGACCAGATGTGTAGCGGGTCACTAAAAAAAATGATGATCAGCTGTGTAGCGGGTCTTAAAAAAATAAAAAATAAAATAAAAAATAAAAACAAAATTGGTTACAAATTTTCATGGTTCTACGAAATTCCGAAGTTCATCATCTACAGTTAAAGACCGAAGACGAAGACATTTCTATGGATGCTCTGAAATTGGAGAAGGTTTTGTGGGTACATCTTTGGTAGGCCCTCACGAGACTACAACTCATCCACTAGGGACACCTAGGGGTTTAAAGGCTTAGTGCATACGCTAAATGCATTCGAGAGACCAGCGACAGTGGTATAGTTAGGATTTCTAGATTTCTGTTTCACTTGAGGACAAGTAAAATTCAGGTTTGGGGGTATTTGATGAGTGCCAAATATTGCATATTCATACACCTTTTCATTGGCACTTAACTCATCTTTCGCGCTTCAAAGTCATATATTATCCCAAATTCTGCATTCTTACCATCTTCAAGAATAAATATTTGTATTAATTAATTTTGTGTTTTTAAGTACTAAATAAAGCTTGGAAGAATTGAGAAGACAAAAGAGAAGAAAGTTGGAAGCGTTGCAACCCGCTCGCGCATCAGTGGCAACTTGTTTACAAATTCATGGGATTAAACAACCCATGATCCAAAACCCATGATCCAAAACCCAAGACCCAAATCCATTTCCACCTCACCCCCATTGGATTCTTTCCAAAACATCCACCTCACCCCCATTGGATTCTTTCCAAAACATCCACCTCACCCCCATTGTATTCCATTCTATCCATCAATTAAGAAAACATGTTTTGTTTAATTGTTGAGTGGTTGCTACAGTAAATTTCGAATCCCAAGTGTGGGAGAATTTTTTTGTATAAATAGAGAGGGTTGTTGTGTTGAAAACTCATCCAAGAATAGCTTGTTCATGTTAGTTTATAAAATTTCAATTTTGTTGTAATGTTCTTCATGTTCTAATTTCATTTACTAGGGTTTAGATGAAGCCCTAATCTCATTGGTATGTATTCATATCTTGTATCTTGTTCTTGAAAGTTTAGAATTGTTTAAAGATATAATTTAATCCAAGTTTGTCAACATCTTGCTCTCACAATGTATGCCATGTATCCATTGTAGTTATAATATCTCTATGTTGATTATGCTACAACTCATGCTTAACCAAATATTGATCTTTAGATTAGTTGTGCTTAATTAGACAATTAATGCTTTGGAGAAATACTTTAGTTGTGATTAAATTATCCATTGGAGAAACACCTTAGTTATACGGTAGACTTGAATCTACTATAAGGACAAGAATAATACTACAAGTTGAATGCATATCATAGGTTATTAGTGGATTTGAATACCCTAGTATCCATATTATCATTGTTTACATATCTTGCTATTTGCATCTTTTACTTTTATTATTTCAGTCACTTGAAAATCATATCGTCGTATCGACAAAATCAAACCCCTTTTGGTTACTCTCTGAATCAGGATTTAGAATCAACTTCTGCACTCACCAAGTCTCTGTGGTTCGACCTGTGCTTTCCCTGTGTTGCTTGTCGACACTGTGCACTTGCAGTTTATACATAGAAGTAGGTATCTTTCCGAGCCTATCAATACCATGACGACGTATTTTTGATTATGTATGGCGGGACAATACTTTAAATAGGTGGAGAATATGTGTATATTTTTTCTTTCTTTTTTCGCAGAAAGTACTCGATTTCCAAAGTGAATTTAGACTTTCATAAAATCCCAAACACTAGCTTAGGTTTTCATTTTGACTTTGTAATTTTTTGACCAATCATTTGTTGCCAAGTGTACTCACTAAAACGCTCGTTTCTCAAAACTCAAAAAATGCCTATTCTTTTTCTAGATTAGTGCCCGTGCTGCGCACCTTGTACGCGGGGCTTCGCCTTGCCCCGTGGAGTTGCATTTTTGGTTTAGTGTTTCCGTGCCCAAAAATAACTTAAATATATTTCAGTTCTATACCGAAATGGATTTGTCACTGTACATAGGTGTTTTTAGGACTATGAGTTGCACATGTCGATAGATTTAATCGGAGCCGGTGCAAGTATTTTCTCTTTTAATTTTGGTTCGATCAAATTTGCAAAAGCTAACTACGTTGCACTTTATATATCTCAAATACATTACAGTTCATATAGTATACATTAGCGAATAGAAGTGAAGACCATCACCTCATTCTATCTCCAGGTATTCATGTATTTCGTTCTCATGCATGTTCCAATTCCTATTGATTTCCATTTATTTTTTATTTATAATATGTAGATGATAGTACACGGATACATGGAGATAGAATAAAAAAAGAATATAAAGGAATTTTCTTTGTTATACCGTTTCTGTCAAGTGCAGGTGAGGGTTTAAGAAAAATGAGAAAAAAAAAACGTCCAACATCAAGTTACATAGTACCGACGGAATAATCTTGATAGAGTATATATAGCGAAATTAAAGAAATTCCTTTTTATTTTTATTTTTTTTGGGTGGAATTCCTTTTCAGGAGTTTGACGTTTTTTTTAACGGTGTGGACGTGAGATTTGTCCACCCTAACTAAAGTACAGTTAAGTATAAGTGTAAACATGGTGTATCTAAATAATTCAAGTTTAAATTCTAACATAAGTATTGTCCACCTACTTTTTTTACAACACCGTTACTAACGGATAGTTAAGTATTTGATGTATCCAAATTGTAACCAAATTTTAATTATTACAACCAATAGAGTTATGCCGAGTGTCCTCACCATAGCTTCTGCATTAGAAACGGCATTTCTAGACCAATAGGAAGCAAGAGTTTTATCACCGTTTAACGTGAGAGCACATTTTTTCAAGACCTTTAAGGGGGAAGATGCACAAAGCAATCCTCCAAGTAGGAAAAAAAAGAACATAACAACGTCCGAGTGTCAATCAAGTCATATCCAACAAACAGGATCAGATTCATCAACTATGATTGAACTACGCATAACCTGTGATATTTCAATTATATAAACAAAATATAATGCGGAAAATAAATAACACGAACACCATAAATTTTGTTAACGAGGAAACCACAAATACAGAAAAACCCCAGAACCTAGTCCAGACTTGAACAACACACTGTATTAAGCCTTACAGACTCTAGCCTACTACAAATTAACTTCGCACTGGAATGCAGTTGAGCCCTAACCAAGTCTCACACCGATTAAGGTACAGTCGCATTCCTTACGTCACTTGAATCCCATTAGGACTCTGCGCACTTGATTACCTTAACTGATCTCACCCACAACTAAGAGTTGTTACGACCCAAAGTCGAAAACTTATAAACAAATCTGTCTCTCACAGATAAGTCTATTCTGGTAGTTGTTTCCCTATTAAGATAAAGATCAATGTGTATAGGAAACTCAACTAATAATCCGGTCTTATACTCCTGAAGAGCATCCTAGAAACATTAGTCACCTCACAATAACCTAACTGATCAACAAAGGAAGTTATTGCGGAATCACAAGAGTCTGAGATGAAGAACTGTTGTGATTACTTTTTATACCTTACCTATCAGAGATAAATCTCGAAAAAACCTTAAAGAAGATTAAACTCAATACGATAAAAAAAAAGTATGATCAGAATACGCAACTACAGAGAAAATAGTTGGATCTGGCTTCACGAATCCCAAATGAAGTCTTTAAGTCGTTAACCTAATAATGGTTTTGTAAAAACCTAGGTTAATGGAGAATCGACTCTAGTTTGCAACTAGACCACACGAGAGTGTCAGAATTAGGTTTCCCAGGTGCTAGAGTTCTCCCTTATATGGTCTTTCAAATCAGGGTTGCTTCCAATCAAAGATAAGATAGCTTAGTAACAAAGCAATTGATATTCACCGTTAGATGAACTTTTGATTTTAGGATTCAAGCTAAGTCTGCTTAGAAAATAAGCAATCAGTCTCCACTGTTAAATGATATTAGCTTGATACACACAAATAAATACGCTTATATTTAGATATGGATGAACCATACTTAAACATGTATAACCAGTTGGCTCAATAACAGTTAACAGAAGGTAGCCATATGAACACTTATAGTTTAGACAAATTCATCTAACACTTCTAGATCAAATATTATGATCAATCAATCATGATAGATAATCAAATGAATCTAAATATTCTTTAAGGGAGTTGTTCAAATGTTCACTATCTCATAGAAATATCCATGAATAATTTGAAACATACTCGGTTTGGTTTGTAATTGTACAAAGTACTTATACAAGAACCAATTCATGAACATAATGCCACGATTTTCAAAACAAGTTCGCATATACCTTATTTCATTAAAGTTTGATATGTGTCTAAAACACCTTAATATTTATCTATTATTTATGCGTTTTTTGCTGAGTTTTCTTGTAAAATATGATCTTATGTTTTCTTTTGAGTGTTTAGGTACTTTAGAGTCATTTGGAACAAAAGAAGAGGAAACAGGGCAAAAGTGTTGGAGGCGGACTATTTCTAATTATTTTCTTTTATTTCTTCATCTCTGTCTGAAAAGTATGCCGGCTTTAATGATGCAAATTATGCCTAAAAAGCATGACAGCTTTAGTGATGAAGAGACATTGAAGAAAAGAAGTGGACTTGAGAAGTAAAAGATGAATGTTGTTGGTGAAAGAATTCAAAGAAAAAGAAAGCATTCATTTGAATCAAAAAGGAGAAAAAAGACCAATTCACAGGCGAGCGAAGATATCTACAGTTGAGCAAGAAATATAATAGGCATGTTAGTTCTCTGGAACCGACATGCAATTCATCATATGGGTACCCCTCATCTACCTCACAAGGGTGGCTATATCGTTATTCCTACACGACCCTAAAATTCAGAGAGGAAATGATTATCTATCATTAGCTTTTATTATTCTCCTTTTGCGCCTAAAAATCACAGAAAGTAAATGACGGAAGAGAAAGGGAGAGCTTCAGAGAGAAACTAGAGAGGAAATTGATATTGGTTTGAGTATGAAGATGAATATGCGGTCTTTGTGTGATGAGAAATGATGGGTTCATGTTTACAGTCAAACTCGAGAATGAATCAGGGAGATTTGTGCTTTATTGTTCTTCCCCAAATTAGAGTTAGTGTTCTGAGCTTCAATTGAGATCGGATTTTAGCCGAATTGCTGCAGGATGTGAAGAAAAAGATTCAGGTGTTGATATTCATGGATTCATGTTTTATTATGAGGATGAGTTTTGTTAATGTTAATATACAACGAGATTTGTGACTGATGAATGGAATTTGGGTTAGTTTTTGCTTGAATTTGTGTGGTTGAACTTTGGTGGTGAGCTGAAGAAATTAGTGTTGTTGTTTACAAGGTCAAAAAGGAGAAATGAGTCAGTGTGGCTGAAGTGTTGAGATGGGTATAGCTAGAATGATGGTTTGAACTTTAGTTGGTGGTTTGTTACCTGGTGTTTTGCAAGAGAATCAATGTTGGTTCTGGTGATGTGCAAATGAGATGGAGGATGGAATTGAAGATGGTAGCTCTACAGTGATTGCAAGGGATTTACAAGCATAGTGCGAGGAACTGGTGGTGTTTGTATATGCAAGTATATGCAAATAGGGTTGTGCAGGCATGAAGTGAAGAAGCTGCAGTTGTGTGCAGTGAAGTGTATGGACTGTGTTGGTGTTGAACAGATATATTCTATTTGGTAGTTTGATATACTGAGATCACAATGGAAGAGATGTTGCTTCTAAGATGGTATTGTGAACTGAATAGTGGTTAAAGAGAAATGGTGGTGCTGCTCGTAGGTTATGAGTTGTGGAATTGGAGCTGCAGTTCTGGAGGTTACAGCAATGGCTGGTGGTATGATTGCACTAGCTATGGAAATGGTGCAGTAAAGCAACACAGTCCCTGAGTTTAAATGGGTTCACAGGATTGGTTGTACGACAGCGGCTAAGTGGTGTTCTCAACACCAACTGGAAAAGCAAGAGAGAATATTATAGCTGTAGGATCGTGGAATGGAAGGAATGGTTATATGATGTGATTCATGAGAATAAGTTGGAATAGGAATTAGAAGCAGAGAAGATCTGAGTGAGTATTGGTGGTTGCGGAGCTGTTGCTGGTATAATGAATCAATGATGCATAGGACAGTGGTTTGAGTTCAAGTTGGCAGCAGAATGGGATTGAATTCGTAATGTCAGTAAGTAAAGAAGATTGCAGGTGAGAGGTGTTAGTGGCCTAAAAATCAAGAACTGAAGTCTTCTTGAGGTATTGCAATAGATGAATGTTAGGAGATGTATGAAATGGCTTGATTAAATGTGAAGGAAAGAGCCAGAATTGGGCCAGGAAAACAGCCAGAAACAAATGAGACCATGCTGGATTTTCTTTCCAAAGAGTCGACTTAGTCATTACTGATGCGACCCACCTCACCATCTCAATCCAGAGAAGGACTTGGACCTGTATTAACCGGGCTTGGGTAATGGACTGGAAGAGAGTTTGTTTGTGAGTTAGTTTTGGAAATCAATGGCAAGGTGAGAAAAGAACTATAAAAGGGAATAAAACAACACAAATTGGTGGATCACGTATTCTAATATTCTACTTGGAGCTATTGGAGGAGAGCCGCTATTCTACTAGGGTTTGTTTTGTTTCATCTTCTTTATTCAATTTATGATTATGATGAACTCCATAGCTATGAGTAGCTAAATACAATTATTGGTTATGGGATAAAGTTGATTTCATCAAACATGCAATTTGATTCTATGAATTAGTTTTGTCTCAATTCTATCGTTTATGATTCATTATTTTTATTATCATATGATGATTTGAATGCTAGTTTGGTTGAGTCCGGAATCAATTGGATTTGTTTTCATCTCTATAGCTAGCTATATTAGAGTTTTCAATACATAAAAGTTGTTATCTCTGATTTCTAGTAGCATCTTGTGGTTATTACTTGTAGTGATACATCTTTTTAATCGCATATGAATCATAACCTTTGTTAAGACGAATTAGTGCTTTTACACGTTTGTTTGCATTGATTAGTTTTATTTCATAGAAATTATTGCTCTTAGGGAGTTAAACTTAATTGTGCGTTTACACTTTAGATAGCTTTCTAAGTAGATTTCACAATAGCATCTTTTAATGTTGTTTGTGATAAAATAGAGAAATAAACGGGATACCCTTGCGATCAAGATATCATAAGACTTTTGATAATTGCGAGATTAAAATATCAATTTTAGTCATTGATGAAAATACATGTTTGTGAATGATACTATCCCGTAACCAATATCTTCTCCTTATTGATTACTTTTATTATTACTTTGCTAAAACAACAAAAAATCCCCCCTTGGTTACCTTGATAAGCACGTAAGTGCTACATTTTATACCCATATTTGTATTTGCTAGGACTCGATATTTTGGCTAATGACACCATTTTAGTGCTTTTACAGAAAGTACACACAATTCTGATTATATGGAGCATAAACAACTAAAGCATCGGCATTTGCGAAAAAAATCAAAAGCTGTAGCCGGCCTAGTACTTCATATATCAGCAGCATTCGCGGCCAGGGAATGATACTAACGGAAACGGAGAATTGTCTTTGTTTATTTGGTCGAGCACTTAAGTTATTTCTCGAGAAGCAGCAACTTCATTTCTTGTCAAGAGAGGGTTTTGAGCACTATCGTTTTGAGAATAAGAAAGCCGATGATGGTGCTGTAGTTTGGATGGATGCATGCATGGATAGCTTGGACGTGACTGAACTGGTGTTATGGCTGAAGTGAGAAGACAAACTGGTGGACGGAGCTAATTTGGGTTTAATGGGAGTTGTGTTCGATGGAGCTCTCTACAGCAATGAAGGCTCGTCATACTGTGATAATTTGGGTTGAATCTTATGTCATGTATAGTGAACCTGGGTTGGTCTCAGTTCATATCGTGCGATCTTGTATCTCGGCTATAAAAGAGAAAGTCGATGAGAGTTGGCTGAATAAACGTACAGTAGTGATGGCGGAAATTAGTGCAGTTTTGGTAATTGTTAGCACATGAATTTGGGGGATATTTATTGCTGCGTTTAGTGGAAGATGGTGTTGTTGGATTCAAGAAGCAAAACTAGGTCTGGGAGTTGGTTGGATTTGTTTTCTGGGGTTGTTATTCGAATGAAGAAGAATAGAAGATTCAGATGCTGCTGTTGATGGTTATGGCAGAGTTCTTCGGCCGCTGCAGGGAGGTGTTGCTCGAAGTCTTCAGTTGGTAGTGATATGGAACCGAGTTCATAGAAGCTCGTAGTTCTCGACTGGGTCAAAGTAATGAATGGCAGTAGTGGGTCTGGTGTTGTGCAGTCGATAAAACAAATGAGTTGAGGTGATGAGTGTTGGCGGTCATGGACTGGTACTCGAATGGAGGTGGCAGCAAAATCTCGGATCCGAACTTGTGGTAACTGTATGAGTATCTCAGTCACGAAGAAGGATGGCTGAAGTGTTTTTGGAAGTGGAAGGAGGGACTATCGATGGCTCAAGTGTTTCTGTCGATCAAGGAAGTGATGAAGAAAGCTAGGGTTTGCTGTGATCGATCTTGGGCGTGAGATGAACGGGAATGGAGCTGTTTGAAGTGAAGTATGGTCGATAACTAGCTGAATATTCGTATGGGGTTTGGTCCGGAGTTGGGAGGAACATAATTTGTGTGTAGGTGTTGCTCCGCAGCTGGAGGAAAGAACTGAAAACGTATTAGCTGGCAGAGTTGGGAGCTAAAATTCAGTTATTTGCTGGCATTCAAACAAATGAAAATGATTGGGTTCGGTTGTTATTGGAGGTGTTCTCTTTGTTGGCTGAGTTGAATTAGTTATGGGAGTTGTTGACAGTGGAAGAAGGGGCTTAGAAGACGGTAGCTGTGATGGGTTTACTGACAGCGTTGGATTCAATTTGATGGTATTGGTTATTCGAATTCGTGACATGGAGAGGTGGCAGTCGATGACGAGTATGGCTCTGAATTAGAATAGAAACTGGTGTCGTGTTCGAGTGTGAGAAGATTAATGGATTGGGCTTTGGTAGTCTGCTAGGGCTTAAAATATATGTTGGCAGCACCTATATATGAACATTATTTTGGAAGGCAGTTTTTGGGTATACCAAAAACATTTTGGGCATACCAAGTAAGACAAAATAGGAGTGTAAATAGCAATATTAGAAGCCCCTTAACCAATTTTTTTTGGTAATGGCAAATATGCCCTTTTAGGATTAGTGTTAATAGTAATGATTAGGTAAAATAAATCTGATTAGTGATTAGTTTTAAGATTACTTGCCACTATCCGGGGGGGTTTTGATCTTCAGAATGTTGATTTTTTTCCAACATATCTTATGTTTAATCTCGCTTTTGTAGGTTAAAATCATCAAAAGTTTGTGTTTTTTCACTAAGGTTCGGCGAGTTTGGATGAACAGTTTGATTGGCTAGCCGGGAAGTGTTGATTAAGAGCCGAACCTACCTAGTTCGGCTCGTTTTGAATTGTCCAAATAAGCCAACCCTACACCGAATCGTCTGGAAGAAAAATGTTTAGGGTTCGGCTTATATTTAGAAATTCGTAAGTTACGAACCTGTTGAAACACATTGTTCGGCTATTTGAATAAGTAGAATATGTTTCTAACTCGATCATGTACATTCCTGGGTTAATAATTTTGTATTGGTTCTAAGACATATTATGATTATCGAATACGCCGAACCCCTACGCATCTCTTTTCGTGACTAGGTTCGGCTTGAAATTGCATGAAATTTCAAGCCGAATTGTTCATATACACTTACGGGAAGATTTTGTGAAGAACAGGTTGGCTAAAAACACAACTTAATTGTGAGCCGAATCTTATAAATGCACTAGGTTATAGAGATATTATGATTATCATGAAGCCGAACCTAACCATTAATTTTTCTTTAGAGCATCTAAAAATGTTCTAAGACATATTATGATTATCGTACAAGCCGAACCTAACCATTAAGGGTAAGGACATATTAGTAATTTAAATTATTTGAGGATATATAAGTAATTACACTACCCCTTATTTTTCCACCCTGGGTGGAAAAAAAAATTTGTATGCCCAAAAACTGCCTTCTTATTTTGGGGACCATTGGTTTTTTGAGGGGACCATGATTTTTTAAACATAAGTTCGGTTGGTTGCAAAAAAAAAAAATCCCAACCGAACATAAAGTTCGGTTTAGTTGCAAAAAACATTACCCACCGAACATATGTTTGGTTAGTTGTAAAAATATTTACCAACCGAACTGGTTAGTTCGGTTAGTTGTTAATAATAATTTCCAACCGAACTGGTTAGTTCGGTTAGTTGCAATAAACATTTACCAACCGAACTGCTTAGTTCGGTTAGTTGCAAAAAAATTAACCAACCGAACAATAGTTCGGTTAGTTGCAAAAAGCATTAACCAACCGAACAATAGTTCGGTTAGTTGCAAAAAATATTTAGCAACCGAACTTTAGTTCGGTTAGGTCGCAAAAATATTTCCTAACCGAACTTGGTGCGATGAAGAAAAAAAACATGGTCCCCCCAAAATAACGTTCCTATATATGAGACTAACAGAAATAGCACAGAGAAGGCCGGTTTTGGGAGACGAGTTTGGGAGGCGAGAGAATCCAACGAACAGAAGGAGAAGAGGAGGCCGTCGCCGGTGCTATTGTGAAGTTCCCTGAAGGATTGAAGAAGAAAACATGGGAAAGGAGAAGAGGCGATTCGATTGTGGTGACGCACAGTCGATTGGTTTATTTTCATTTTCCTAGTAATTTATTTTTATGGGTTTTAAGAAATCCATCTCCACGTTTTGTTAAATTTCATAACTAGGATTTTTAGGTGGAAACCATTTCTAGCAATAGACCATGATTAAATTGATAATATTTGGTTTTAGTCAATTATGAATTGATTCAAATAATTTTATCTTTAAGCTCTATTCATTTTCTATAGAATAATTGTAGTTGCTTCATCGGCTTTGTAATACAATAGCCTAAGTGCATTAATTTATATGGTTTTGCAATTTATTTGTTATAGTATTTGATAATCCATGCTTAGGTTAAGTCATTTGATGGGTTATACTTAGACAACGCAAATAATAATCGAAAATTCATAAATACGTAGTTTCAATGATTTGCTTGCCATTATAATTTGATAAGCCATGCTTTGGAGAATTTGATGGGTTATGCTTAGGAGATGCAAGTTATATAGAGAAAATATACCGATAATAGGTGTTGCAATAGAACAAAGATATAGACGCATATTTAAAATTATGAGTCATTTTCGGCATCGAATAAAAATAATGGTGGAATCTGTAGACCCTGGTTACCGACACTCTCACATTGCATTTTGTTAATCCTTTTTATTTATTTTTATTGTTTCAAATTCAATTCTAAAATCCCAAAAATCATTTCTTGTTAATTCTTTAGAGATATTGATTAGAGTATTTCCACCGCTCCCTGTGGGTTCGACCCGTACTTTGCCTCTGTCTACTAGTTAGACACCGTGAGATTGTGGTTATTATATATAGGGTTCTCTGAAATCCTAACATACCTTAGAAACTAAAAATCACATAACAACAATTGTCTCTCTGTGCATACGAACTCTTTCTTATCACATACTATATTTATATCTAGTTGAGTGAGAAAGAATTATTTTTGACTCATACGACAGCGATCAAAGTTCTAGGGACTTTAGTTCGCAAACGAAGCTGAGTTCATGAATATCAATTGTCATACTTACCAATTTTAGAACCTAACCACTGTGTTCGCAAACTGAGTACGCGAACCATAATTCCGGGCCTGGCCTAATCTTGCATGTTAGAGCATTGCTCGGTTGAACTTATCAAGCGTTGGTATGTCAAGTTTAGTTGTCATATTTTAGTATGTCAAAACTCATATAAAGTCTTTAGATTATATACTAGAGTCAACTTCATTTAGGTTAGACGAGAAAGTCTAGGAATGTTGAGACATACAAGTATTCATCCGAAGACCTGAAGAATGTGAACAAGAAGCGAAAGACAACGACAACATCATCTTTCCTCTTGAGGTTAGTAATATTGACTTGAACTGTTTCATTCCTAGTGTATCTTTCAAGTCGTGATATATTGAAAACATAACTGCGAAGCTGTATATACTTTACATATTATATAATACTCTAGTGATGTGACATGGTCATATTTGTATGATCATAGTATTATGGAATTAGACTATGAAGTATAACGCTTATCTTTTGAGCTTCCTAGATATGACATCGACATAATCTTGTATATATTGTTATGATTATGTGAACGGGTTATGGTAAAGATTGCATCCTAGAAAACAATGTTTTACATTTGTTTAAAGGAAGTAAATTCATGAACTTGTTTTATGAATCGAAAAGGAAATCTTAGGCTTATTGGTACGGATATTCATTGCAAATCTTTGAATTACCAATATGTGTGAGATGGTAGAACCGATCGTAACTTTGTTATATATCTTGGTATTACTAATCACAATGTCTGAATTATGATTTGGTATAACTAGTTTTTATTAATTGGTGTAACCGATCCTAAGTAATCACCATGCGATAGTATGATCGATATGTGTAATTGGTATGAACGATACTAGTAACTGTTGTGACCGATCACAAAGTGTTGTTCAATCGATCCTTGTAATTGGTAACTAGTCCTCGTAATTAGTGTAACCGATCCTGGTAATTAGTGTAACCGATCCTGGTAACTGGTGTGACCGATTACAAGCAATACCATGAGTATATGGTAACCGGTCCTGGTTATTGATGTAACCGATCCTAGTAAATGATGTAACCGGTCCTGGTAAATTATGTGACCGATCACAAGTATTTCCATATTAAGGTATAGCCGATCCTATTGATTGAAAAAACCGATTGAACCCGTATATGTGATTCAATATTTGATCAAATCACATAGTAATCTTGGAATGTTAGAGCATAGCTCGGTTGAACCCACCAAGCGTTGGTATGTCAAGTTTGGTTGTCATATTTTAGTGAACCAAAACTCATTTAACAATCGCTTGATTTAAATGTACTAGTGTCAACTTCGTATAGGTTATCTTGAAATTATTAGGATGAGACATTACAAGTATTGTGAAGACTTGAAGAAGTGAAGAACTTCAGAGCTACAACCACAACATCATCCTTCCACTTGAGGTTAGTGATATTTGACTTGAACTGTTTCATTTCCTAAGGTATCTTTCAAGTCGTGCATATTGAAAACACAAAACTGCGAAGCATGAACACTCTAGATAGACATAGTATTAAGGAATACAATATGAGGTTTATTGCTTAACTATTAAACTTTTTATATAAGAGACATCGACATAATCGTATGAATGCTATTGTGATTATGTATGGGTATGAGGTGAGGATTTCATCCTAGGAAACAATGTTTTTACATGTGTTTTAAGGAAGTAAGTTCATGATATGTGTTGTGAACCGAAAAGGAAATCGTCAGGCGTTATTGGGGTTGTTCTTCATTGCATATCTTATGAACGACCAATATGCGTGATTAGTATAACCGCTCATGACTCGTTTGTGTTCTTGGTAAAACTATTCACATGAGGCCTAACTTATGTATTGGTATGACTTTTATTAGTGAAACCGATCTTAAGTAATCACTTGGGATATGATCGGGTTTGTGAGTGTCTGACTAATTATTGGGACAGGGGGAACAGATCCTAGTAAGAGGTGCAATACATCACAAGGGGAACCGATCCTTGTATGAGGTGCAGCAAGGTTTATAGAAGAAAGGGGAACCGATCCTATGAACATGTGCAACACGATTTTAGGCAATGGGGAACCGATCTTATGGACATGTGCAGCGCATACAAGTTAGATACCAAATATATGTGAGGAACCGATCCTAGTACCTAGTCAGACGAATTTTGGTAAGCTAGTGTGACTATGCACAGTACTCACATGGAGGTAGAACCGAAACTTGTTTTGGTAGAACCGTTAAACCCATGATTAATGATTGAGTGTTACTTGATGGTAAATCGGTTTCAAGTGAGTAAGTATGAAAAAGGACTTACAAGGGTAAGAACTCGACACACTTTGTTCAAAGATATTCCTTAACATCTAAGAAGGAAGTAAATCCAAGATCGAATTTAAATAAGTTAAGAATCTTTTTAATTAAGGGTTTTTAATTATATATGGAAAATAAGAATTAGTAATGTGCATTTACTAGTTAAAGATTTTCCAAGGAGATTTCGATCATTAATTTGGGCAGTACATTCTCAGTAATTATGAAAACCGAATTTGGAGTAATAAAGAAATATCTTGAGAATATTTTCGATTTTCGAAATTCCTTGGTGTCCAAACTTCCTTGTCTATAAGTACTTTGAGTTTGCATTTCTAGCAAACTAATCCTTCGTGACAGTAAACTTCCTATGTTATACTGTTACTGGTGAAGCCGCCTATTTGGAGAGGAGAGTAACCTAATTAGGAGAAATCTCTTACGGGCACTCAGTTTAAAGTCTTCTTTGGGATTGAGAAGCTCTAGTGCGTACCGTTGGTGGGAAACTAGATATTGTGGTTTATCTTTAGTTTTTATATTGATTTGACTGACTAATGGTGGTTGAACATTGATTGCACCTAGTTTGTTTATGCTTGAGAATATTCTCTTTTGATATAAGATTTACTCAAAATAGTTCAAGGTTTCGACATGGATCTTTAGACTTTTGTTAAATCTAAAGACGATCTTTTGATAATCCATTGTTAACAGACTCCGTTCTGTGTGTGATTAATCACAAGAGATTCAAGTAGTTGTGTGCAGGTGTTTATTGAAGATCTAAGAAGAAGACAAAGAAGAGATAGAAGATTTCTGGCTTGGTTATATAAATCTTTGGTGTGCACAATACTTGTTTTAGTAAAAGAGGATCCAACTATAATTGATTTATCCTTGTGGTATTTTGATAGAATAGTTATGAAGATAGGCATCAATATATTTCCTTGGGATTAATGGTATTGATAGCAAAATCTTAGCGATTTCCTTTTGGTGATTGAACATAAGATAGATCTTGGAACCTGCGAAGGAGTTTATGTTAAGATAAATAGAATAGCCTTTGCGCAACTTATGTCACTTGGTTGAAGAGAGTTGATACCAAACATATTTTTTGTTCCTTTACTGTTTGGAATACGAACCAAAGGAATTGGTCCAAGTAGGTGACTTGTTTACAGGTTGGAGGCGTGGGAATATAGACAGAACTAGGTGAACTATAGGTTTAGTTGCTTGGTCTCAACTATACAAAGTTTGTTTATTTTGTCCTGAGAGTATTCAATTCTGGACTAGGTCCCGGGGTTTTTCTGCATTTGCGGTTTCCTCATTAACAAAATCTTGTTGTGTCATTTACTTTATATTTCCCCATTATAATTGTTTTATTATAATTAAAGTAAATTGCACAAACGTTAATTCCTATTTACTTGATACGTAATCCTATTGAGTTTGGTTAAGTCCGAACCTTTGTATCAAGTAAACACACTTTGTTGTTGTATTGTCTCGATCTCGTATCCATAGACCATTACACAAAGTGTGAACTGATTTGTTTTATTGTCTCGACTCAGTCCATAGACAATCACTTTCGGAGAAAGGACTTATAGGAAGGGATAGTTATAGGTTGAGGTATATTTGTGTACCCTCGCCTTTTCAATTGGTGTCAGAGTAGGAAAACACGAAATGATCTAACAATCTGTGTTTTGTGTGATCCATCCTATAAGAATGAACTCGAGTTCTCATGATTCGACTTCAATTAACGTACCGCCAAGATTTGACGGAACAAACTATCTGTGGTGGAAATCTGCTATGCGATCTTTTCTTAAATCATGAGACTTTAATACTTAGTTATTAGTCGTCGATGGTTATATTCTTCTGAAGATATAAAAATCGGATACTGAGCTTAAAAGCCTAGTAATTTTTTCAAATGAAGTGTTAGAGCATAGCTCGGTTGAACCCACCAAGCGTTGGTATGTCAAGTTTGGTTGTCATATTTTAGTGAACCAAAACTCATTTAAGAGTCGGTTGATTTAAATGTACTAGAGTCAACTTCTTATAGGTTAGATTGAAAGTATTAGGATGAGACATTACAAGTATTGAGAAGACTTGAAGAAGTGAAAAAGTATGGAGCTACAACTACAACATCATCCTTCCACTTGAGGTTAGTGATATTTGACTTGAACTGTTTCATTCCCTAACGTATCTTTCAAGTCGTGCATAATGAAAACATAAAACTACGAAGCATGATCACTCTAGATAAACATAGTATTAAGGAATCAATATGAGGTTTATTGCTTAACCATTAAACTTTGTATATAGGACATCAACATAATCATATGAATGCTATTGTGATTATGTATGGGCATGAGATGAGGATTTCATCCTAGGAAGCAATGTTTTTACATGTGTTTTAAGGAAGGAAGTTCATGATATGTGTTGTGAATCGAAAAGGAAATCGCTAGGCGTTATTGGGGCTGTTATTCATTGTGTATCTTATGAACGGCTAATATGTGTGATTAGTATAACTGCTCATGACTTGTTTGTGTTCTTGGTAAAACTATTCACATGAGGCTTGACTTATGTATTGGTATGACTTTTATTAGTGAAATCGATCTTAAGTAATCACCTGGGGTATAATCGGGTTTGTGAGTGTCTTACTAATTATTGGGAGAGGGGGAACCGATCCTAGTAAGAGGTGCAATGCATCACAAGGGGAACCGATCCTTGTATGAGGTGCATCAAGGTTAATGGAAGAAAGGGGAACCGATCCTATGAACATGTGCAACATGTTTTTAGGCAAGGGGGAACCAATCCTAGTTCCTAGTCAGCCAAATTTCGTAATCTAGTGTGACTATGCACAGTACTCACATGGAGGTAGAACCGAAACTTGTTTTGGTATAACCGTTAAACACATGAGTTGTGATTGAGTGTTACTTAATTAATCAATCACATAGTTCTTGAAAGTCAGATGAACCAATTCTAAGCTTGTTTGGAAGTGTGGTAAATCGGTTTCAAGTGAGTAAGTATGAATAAGGACTTACAAGAGGAAGATGCCGACACACTTTGAACACACGTATTAATGTGTATTCTTTTATTGTTCAAAGATATTCTTTAACAGCTAACAAGGAAGTAAATCCCAAGAATATAATTTAAATAAGTTAAGAATCTTTTTAATTAATGGTTTTTAATTATATATGGAAAATAAGAATTAGTAATGTGCATTTACTAGTTAAAGATTTTCCAAGGATATTTCGATCATTAATTTGGACAGTGCATTCAGAGGAATTATGAAAACCGAATTTAGTGTAGTAATTAAAAATATCTTGAGAATATTTTCGGTTTTGGAAATTCCTTTGTGTCCAAACTTTCTTGTCTATAAATACTTTGAGTTTTCTTTTCTAGCAAACTAATCCTTCGTTGTCTATAAACTTCCTCAATTTAAAGTCTTCTTTGGGATTGAGAAGCTCTAGCATGACCCATTGGTGGGAAACTAGATATTGCGATTTATATTTAGTTTTCTTATTGATTTGATTGACTAACGGTGGTTGAACTTTGATTGCACCTAGTTTGTTTATGCTTGAGAATCTTCTCTCTGATATAAGATTCACTCAAACTAGTTCAAGGTTTCGAAAGGGATCTTTAGACTGTTGTTAGATCTAAAGATGATCTTGTGATAATCCATTGTTAATAGACTCCGTTCTGTGTGTGATTGATCACAAGAGATTCAAGTAGTTGTGTGCATGTGTTTATTGAAGATCTAAGAAGATTTGAAGACAAAGAAGAGATAGAAGATTTATGACTTGGTTTTATAATTTTTGGTGTGCACAATACTTGTTTGGTAAAAAGAGGATCCAATTAATAATCGGTTTATCCTTGCGGTAGATTGGATTGATTAATTGAGAAGATCGGCATCAACACAATTCTTTGGATTAAGAGTGTTGTTGGCTTAATGTTAACGATTACCTTTTGGTGATTGAACATAATATAGATCTTGGAACCTATCAAAGGAGTTTATGTTAAGATAAACAAGGTAACCTTTGCGCAACTTATATCACGAAGAAAAGGCATTAGCCAAGAAGAATTCAGATGTTTTGAATGCTATAATACATGTGTTTCTATCTCAAGCATGTTTGTCAATGTTAGTGATCAAAACTATAAAGTCTTGATTTCTAGTCTACTATAGCTAAGGTCTTGGACTAGGATAGAAAGTGTATTTGAGATCAAGAACTCCATGGCGATCATCATACAAGATGAAGGACTACTCAAGGAACTAGTGGATCTTCATCGACTAAAAGGTATGTGGAGACTTAAACTTATCTATCACTCAAAAGTCTATCCACTCTATCTCCTCTCTTGAGACGAAAGTCGTTTTTCTATATAGACTTAGATTATACACATGTGGTATTTCGAGCTGAGTATATCTCGCTTATCTATTTCTCGAAATATGTGTTGGTAAATCTTTCGCTTTTGCCAAGTTCATCTTTACATAGTGACGAAAGTCATGTTAAGTTTCAATCACTTTGAAAATTGCTTTGACGAAAAATGGTTTGTGAACAACAACTATATAACGTCCTCTGAGAATGTTTTAATGATTAAAATGAGAGTTTAGACAATATAACCATTGGAGGATATAAGCATTGTTATGGTAACACATATATGTATAAGTCCTTAGTGAATGAACCGAAATTTGCGAACTTTGTTTATCAAGTGAAAACCGGAACTTGAGCAGTCAACCCAGTTCGCGAACGCAGTCCGCGAACATACGTAATTCTTGAACTTGGGAATTTCTGATGGAGTTTGTGAACTTCGTCCGGGAACTTAAGTTCGCGAACCCAGTCCGCGAACCTGATTAGGTTATGTCTAAAAACGATTTTTGTGAACTTATCTTAATAAACTAAGGAATGTTATTGCAAACCGTGGATTTATAGTTCATGAATAGATTAGAGTGAATCACATCATTTTTGCTTCAATTGTGTCTTGTGTAGTACATAAAGATCTAAGCAATTGAAAAACTCTCTAACTAGTTCATTTGAGTCATTTGAACTAGTTATGGTGAAGAAGAATATGGTTGACATGGCTAACCATTTGGTTAACTATTGTTGAACCAACTAATGTACAAGTTTGGGTACGGTTACACAAGCCTAGTAATGTGCATTACATGTGTGTGTAACAAGCTATGTTTTCGATCTAACGGTTGATAAATATTAGATTGAATCTAATCAGGTTTTCATCTAACGGTGAATATTGAATGCTTTGTTACTAAGTTAACATTGCAAACCCTGATTTGAAGACTTTATAAGAGAGAAATCTAGCAACTGGGAAACCTAATCCCCACACATTATGTATGATACTAGTTGTTCTAAGCTAGAGTCAATTCTCCTCTAAACTTTGGTTTTCTTCTTCTAAAACCAGGTTAACGACTTAAAGACTTCATTAGGATTGTGAAGCCATACCGATACGACTTTTCTTGTAGTTGTGTGATCTGATCTTGCATCTTCTATCGTAAGAGTACAATTGGAATAATTGGCTTGAGACTTCTATCTCCGATAGGCAAGATATAAAAGTAGTCACAAACACTTCATCTCATCGTTTGTGATTCCTCAATATTATTTTTCGCTGCGTCGATTAGGATTATTGTGAGGTGATTGATAAAACTGAGATGTTCTTCGGGAATATAAGTCTGGTTTAATTGATTGGTTGTTGTTCACCTTGATTTATCAAAAGATGGAACAAAAACTCGCAGGTATATTCGTGGGAGACGGATTTATCTATTACCGTAGACTTTTCTGTATGATACAGATTTGTTTATTAAAGTCTTCGACTTTGGGTCGCAGAAACTCTTGGTTGTGGGTGAGATCAGCTAAGGGATTCTAGTATGTAGTATCCTGCTGGGATCATAGACGTAGGAGCATGAATGTACCTTGGATCAGTGTGAGATTTGTTGGGGGTTCAAGTACAGTCCAGACGGAAGTTAGCTTGGAGTACGATAGTGTCTGTAGCGGCTTAATACAGTGTATGTTTAATCCGGACTAGGTCCCGGGGTTTTTCTGCATTTGCGGTTTCCTCGTTAACAAAATTCTGGTGTCTGTGTTATTTATTTTTCACATTATATTTTGTTATATAATTGAAATAATACAGGTTGTGCATTGTTCAATCAATTAGAATATCCGACCTTTTGGTTGTTGATTTAAATTGATTGACACGGGTTCCCCCAGTTAATCAACCATTTTCGATTGTAGAGAACTACTCTCGTCCATTTCATGTTCACCTTGATTGGATACAAATATCGAGAAGGAACAATAGGGGACAGCGAAGTTTTTACTAGTTTACTCTCTCGTCCTAGTTTACTTGCTTAAAATGGTTTTTGCACACAAATTAAGGAAAGTAGAGAGAGGATTTTTTTTCCAAAATTACCCCTAAACTAGCATTTAAGATACATATCTAGTTTTAGTTGGAGAAGAAGGGAATAAATGATATATAGAGAGTGGAGTACTTAAGATGTGCATGGGAAATAAAATTACACAATTCTCAATACCATGACTTGATTCCAACATAGGGGTAAATTAGGATAAAATGGGGAAAAATATGAAACCTAACTACTAAATTATGACAAAAAAAATGTCCAATTTAGGTAAGTAAAATAGGACGGAGGGAATACTTATTATTAAAACTTAAAAGAGATGTGATGGTCATAACAGGGAGCTCAATTTATGGCCTATGGAAGGCCCAAAAGAAAGAAAAAAAACTAAAGAAAAAAAATCGACACGACTAATAATATAGGAGGTTTAGAAAAGAAATTATGTTCGAGGTATCTTATCTGAAACTTAAAAACACAACTTAAGCTCCAAAATTCAGCCGCTAGCTGCCAGAAAACAGTTGTAGTATGCCCACGAAAAGTGATCCTACAGTTGCCAAAACCGAAATGTTCTGCCTTTTGCCTCCTGAACTATTACCATGGGAGGAACTGCCACTACTACCATGGGCCGAACTGCCATTTTCAATGGAAGCGCACTCGAAATGAACATCAACAGAGCAGGGTTCACATCTGTAGTGCCAAATTGGACAAAGCTTTGTACAAATTGTGCACCATGTCAGCGGACCAGATTGCCAAGTGAGATGGTTCACATCTGTAGTGCCAAATTGGACAAAGCTTTCTCAGATCCTTTGACGAAACAAATTGTGACACCATGTCATTTCCAAGATCGGACCAGATTGATGCTTATCTATCGGGTGATCTACACGCGATGGATACGTTGAACATGTGGGATGCAAGAAGAAACCTTCTACTTTTCTTGGGCAAAATGGGCATGAATAGAAAAGCCGACCGCTAACATACTTATAACAGACACCACAATGTCCTCTATTCACCTCATGCTCATCAGGGTTTCCCTTGGTCCATATGAGGTTTAACTGATGCTCAAGGTGAATATGAGTTGATAATACTTCAGGAGCAGCAACACAAGTTTCATGGATATCCCAATTACAAAATTTGTTGCACCGGTATCTTAAACCCGTTCCCGGTAAACCACATGCTTTGCAGACGAACCGGCCTTTGGATTTAAGTTTTAGAGTATGCCGATGGGTGAAGTGGTGAATCTTGTTTTCCGGCCATTCAGACTTCTTTGAAAATATATCACGCATGCTGTTTCTTTTTCTCTTCTCTTATTTTCCATCTCCAAAGATGTGATAGTATATATAGAGTTGAAAGTTTGATGGAATATTCCATTCCTGTTAGTACATAGAATGACAAAGTCTTGGATAGTATATATAACGATCTTACCAGTCTACCAGAAAAATTCTACTTAAGAACTTAATTCTACATATGAAGCTTCTAAGCTTTTGTTTGTAAACCACACCGTAAACAGATTCGACCACAGAAAAGAAAATAAAAAATCCTATTTTTGGTGTGTGGCTGAAAGATATGCCAATAATGCTTGATCCTTCGGGGCTAAAATCCGTGGATCTACACAAGAAAACATGGGACCCATAGAAAATTGAAAACCCACCCCCTATTGTCTCCTGGTGGTTCCAGGGTATTTATTTCTCTCTTGTGGTGAGTGTCTAGCAGAGCCGAAGATATGCATCCTTCCACCAACTAAGTCATGGCGACTTAAGGCACTTAACGTTAAGATTTGTGGTACCTACAGACCGTAACCATGGTTCACGGAAATAACAGTTAACGTGGCTCTTAAAAGATCACAAACATATGGCATGGTAGGGACAGACGCGTAATGGTGGAATGCATGGTTTACAAATTTACAATCCAATGAATCCATTCACAGTAAGAAAACAGTACTAACTAATAGTCAAAGAGAGAACTGAAAATATAAGTGGTGCAAATGGACTTACTTGTTTGGGATTGGATATTCAGGGAGAACTTCGATAGACTCTCAACAACGTCACCACGGTGAAGTAAAGTACTCAGTGGTGGAGCCAGATATTAAAAATGAGGGGACTAAATTTTTATTTTATCAAACATTTGTGGGCTAAATATGAAAATTATATGCACTAAACACAAAAAATATGATAAAAATAAGGATTTTTCTATGGTTTATTGATTTTACGGGGGACTAGAGCCAGGATTAGTCAACTCTTAGCTCCGTCCCTGGATACACTTTCAGCACAAAGATATCTTCCCTCCGCTGATGGAGTTTCGTAAGCAAGAATATGCGCTAAAGCTACATCTTTGACATATAAAGATCACGAAAACTTGTTTAGAATAAGAGAAATTTATTCTTATAACCCTGAAAATTGTGGGTCTTACTCTTTTAATCCCAGAGTTATTTAATAAAATTTACAAATTATTCCAATGGCCCTGGAATATTATGACCGATGTGCATATTACTTGCACACTATAAATAAAATATAAAGAAAATTTAAAAATTTATGTACAGAAATAGTTTGTATATTTCCTGCACATAAAATTAGTGTGCATATTATCTACACACTACAAAATATGAGGAAAATTTTAAAAATTATTTAGAGAATAAATTTTTTTTAATGAAATGAAAATTTGATAGTTGTATTTATGCTCGTTGTGTAGCTCTTTCAAAAAGTTTTCCAAATATATAAAATTTGTCGAATTCTTACGTATGATTTGTGAGACATGTTTATGTTTAAATTGGTATGCCGATTATACCCTTAAAGGATATAGTTTATCACTTGATAACATCATCAAACATTTTTATCCAAATGACCCTCCTTCTTTTTTAAGGGTCGTTTCAATAAAATTTGTTATTTTTTTTTTAAAATTGAGTTTTAAGCCAAAGTCCATTTGAGTAAGAGAGAGTGAGGGGAGGGTCAACCACTTAATTCCCACCATGTATAATACATGTAAAGATCACGGAAACTTGTTTAGAATAATACATGTATACAATTCTGTATTCTCTATAGATGGATCATGGAAACTTGTTTTCCAGTTAAACTTAAGGGTGTAGAGGAACCGAGCCGGACCGACGGACCGTCCCGGAACCGGTGGAACCGTACCTGGTTTTGTACCGAACCAAGGAACGGGGTATAGGTACCGGTCCAAAAAATAGGAACCGAGGCTAGGTAAGTACAGGTACACGGTCCTAACCTAGTCCCGTGTCGAACCGTACCGTCTGTACCGATTAGTAGTAGCCATTAGATTTATGGGATGATAAGTTGCAATCATGAAAAATTCATTTCCTAACAGAGAAAGGGGATCTGATAGCATCGTCTTAAATGAATAATCGTCGCCATTCAAGTAGCTGCGGTTCGAAGGATTTCTGTTAATAGAGATAGTGATTATGGTGTTGATCTGATGTTCTTCGAATTGGTAAGGAAGATGGAGTCTCTGCACTTCGTGATTTTACAGCAGCAACGAGTTTTTGGAGGTTCTTATCGCAAACTGAAGTTGGGTATTAACAGAGGTTCGATTTGGTTTATCGATTTAAGAAAGTTAATACAGGTCACTGAAAAGGCATCTACAGATGGGATATTGATTGTCTTTGATGGCGGAAATTGATGATTGCAATGGTGTATTTCTTGATTTGTTGGAAGAATATGGACTGAATTCAAGCCAATGATTCAGTGAGAAGAACAATTGTTGTTGCTAGTGAATTTGATGTCTAGAAGAAACAAGAAGAACCGACTGGTACCGGTACCGTACATGTACCGAATGGTACCGGAACCGAGGTACAAGGTACAGGTGCCGGTCTAAAATTTTGGAACCGAGATTAGGGAGGTACAGGTACTCGGCCTTGGTAAGAACCGAGCCGAGCCGTACCGTGTGCACCCTTAGTTAAACTCTCGTAGGAAACCGTATTTTTCTGGAAAGTCCTAGTAAAGGTATATTATTTAGGAATATGAATTCGAAGACTATTAAATCAGTATATATTAAAGAGGTATATGTAGAGGTCACGATTTCGATATAAGTATTATATCCACCTTAGACGGTGTTACTAATGTATAATTAAGTATTGGTGTAAACACGGTGTAACAAAATTGTTCAAGTTTAAATTCTGACATAAGTATTGTCCACTTATTTTTTGTCTATATTGTTACTAACGAACAGTTAAGTTGATGTAACCAAAATGTAATCAAATTTTAGTTATTACAATCTATAGATTTATGCTAAGTGTCCTCAACATAGCTTCTACATTAGAAAATACATATTTCGGTCAATAGAAAACAAGAATTTCATCACCGTTCAACGTGAGAACATATTTTGTCAAGGCTTTTAAGGGGAAGATACTTAAATGATGACGGTGGGAAATCACTCTCACACCAACAAGCTACTTGCAATGATAATTGGCTTTGCTACGCGAGTCAGACATAGCAATGGACTCCATCCAATAGTTGTTCGCTGACTGGTTCATACATAATTGATGCGGGATGTAAACTTCATATTGGACGCAGTTAGTTTTTATTTGGGAGTCATAAACAAGCTAATGTCAAGAGTAAAGATAAAAACACACACAATTGGTTAAAAAGATCAAAATCAAAATTTTCTAGGTGAAAAGAACAGTTAGATTTTGATATTGTTTAAATGGACAAAAAATTAAAAATAGGCAGGATGTAACCGGTTTCATCCTGACTATTTTCAAATACTTTTTCTTATTTTTAATTTACACAGTATGCATCCAGTTTCATCCTCGCTATTTTTTAAGTTTAAGTCAGGATGAATCCAGTTTCATCCTTGCTATTCTTTTTTGTCCATTTCACCCATAAATTTTTTTAATCGTCCATTTAGGCCATGTTTTAAATTTTTTGGACAAATGACCCATTTTCCGATAAAAATAATAGTATCTGAAAATGTTAAAGCTAAACGATACTATCTTTGGTTACTTATTGATAGAAAACTGTGAAGTTAGAAGAATTTTGAGTTTAAACAAAACGTGATTGTTCCGTTTAGAATAAGTGAGAAAAAGTCTTAAATGGCCGACATGCTTGCACTAAAATAATACTTCCTCCGTCCTATTTTACTTGTCAAAATTGTGTTTTTTTTAGCAAATTTGTACCAAAAAATTGAAATATTTCCCACTAAAATTTTCTAATTATCAAGATAGAAACAAAAACTAGGATATCAAAATTTGTATATTAAACAAACAATTTAGAAGATCAAAGGTGTATGTGGAAGTAATTTGAATTTCTTTCAAATTTTTGCAAAATCCAATTTTGGCAAGTAAAATTGGACCGAGAGAGTATCATCCACTTGATGTAGATGGATAAATTATTTCAAGGTTGCTAATGGGGGACCGGTATTATCAGGGGGTACCGTTTCATATGATCCGACGGCCAGGATCATATATAGCTCTTTCATCTCATATGAAACGGCAACCCCTGGTAATACCGGTACCCCATTAGCAGTCATGGATTATTTCCACAAACTTCCGTATCTTATGTTACCTCTAAGAGGTTTCGTATATATGATATTGCATGCATATGGGTGCATGTGTCAATATCAATCGAAAGGATAGACGAAAACCTAATTGAAAAGTGTTATCAAAATATTCTCTTGGGCCATGTAATAATTTTGGTTAATTATAAAATATTGCTAACTTATGTCGGTTATCATTTTTGGGATTATTTCCTAATATCTCTTTCTTGATGGACGTTCGAGATCTAAAGTTCATACACTGAAACCCTAGGAACTTGGTCCTCTCTACCTATGAAAGGGAAACAATAACCATTAGTATTGTGTCCAAGGATTTTACTCATTACGGTTAAGGTCAAGAGAGAGAAACCATGACCTCCACAAGGTATTACCGTTGTTCCAGATTGATTGATCACATACTAAGGATTGTGCTATAAGGTATTTCTCATATACTGTTCTTGCATATTTATTGTGTAATTATCATGAAGTTCAACGATCCTATAATTAACGATCTATAAAATTAAATTTATAGTTGACATCTAGAGCAAGTGCTTAGAATTTTATAGTTGACATCTAGAGCAAGTGCTTAGAATTCATGGTCGTCCGTTGATGATATGCAATAATAGGTCGTCTATTTGATTTGCTTGTGATTATATGCACATCGTGTGCTTAATTAAATTTTCATATGAAAACAAAACATCACGATTAATATTAGAACCCATAAAGAACTTGGAATCAAAATAAAGGACAAGGCTGAAGTAAATTTCTTTTTAGGGTTTGTATGTTTTTCGGCAAATTTGGAAAATGAACAAACTGAACACGTTTCTCATAATGGGCCTGTGGTAATGATGAGATGTACCCATAAGTTTCTTTTGAATCGTTTTTTTAGGACCATGGTATTTTTTTTTAGGGGATCATGGTTTCTTTGCAACTAAGTTCGGTTAGCTGCTAAAAATATTTTTTGGTTAATTGTAAAAAACATTTCCCAACCGAACTTAGTTACAAAAAATATTTCCCCACTGAACTGATTAGTTCGGTTAGTTGTAAAAAGCCTTTCCCAACCGAACCATAGTTCGGTTAGTTGTAAAATAAAAAAATGGTCCCAAAAAAACATTCTTTTTTTCAACTGTTGGCTGTTAAACATTAAATTAGTACGGATCGGTATTATGCAATTTTTTGAAAAGTAACATGATTTTCTTTTGGTCTGAAAAGTTAAATGGTGCGGCTAGGATTCTATATCAAATTTTGACTCTGAAATGTGTAATTGGTAGGGGTGAGCAAACCTTAGATTAGGGGTCGTAAAAGTTTGGATTTGGAAAATCGCTCGGCCCAAAACATTTTCCAACCGAATTAAGGTTCGGTAAAAAAAAAATATAGAAACTAGAATTACAGACAACTCTTTAACACAAAAGAGTACTAATTCAAAAAATATTTCCCAACCGTTCTTCATATCCAATCTACCACAAACGTCGTTAGGAAATTAAAAAAATGGTCCCAAAAAAACCTTGGTCCCAAAAAATGATTCTTTCTTTTCCAGTACTGTTGGCTGTTAAACATTAAATTGTGCTTTGAGATACGGATAAATGGTAGCCCGTATTATGCAATTTTTTGAAAAGTAAAATGATTTTCTTTTGGTCTGAAAAGTTAAATGGTGCGGCTAGGATTCTATATCAAATTTTGACTCTGAAATGTGTAATTGGGCACACTATAATGTTATGGTCTATTGAGTGTTTACTGGGCTTGGCTTATACAAGCCCATAATGATTTGTTGGATTCTTTTATACTTATTTTTAGAACCCTATTTTGGTGCAAACCCAATAATTTTGGTGCATACATATAGGAGAAAAACGTGGGTGCCTATAGTATTTCAAGGTGGCCCTTATCCTCAAATTTTTAAAAATGCTAAAATACCCCTCATTTGATTAGTGTTTAATTAGTGATAATTAAAATTAATTAATTGTTAATGATTAAAATTAGTTTAGTGTTAATTTATGATAATAATTTTATGTTTTAAAGATAGTTTGTTAGTGATTAATTTTAGAAAAAGAAGGAGGAAAGAAGGAGAGGAGGGGAAAAAATTTTCTTTTTTTGTGATCTTTGTGATTATTAAGAGATGTGTGATACAAATTCGAGTGAGGAAGGTGAATCTTCATCACGTAAAGCTAAGAAAATACATTTCAATTACGATGGAGATCCGGAAATGGCTGATTTGTTGGATTATGAAAATGATTTTACCCAAACTCAACTTTTTTCTCAAGGTCAAGATGTTTCCTTATGGAGCCAAATCTAGAAGATGAGTACACAGATGAGGAACCCAATGCTAATAATACACAGGTATGGTTGTATAGGTTGTTTAATGTCCGTTTTGTAGCTTGATTTCACCAAATTTTATGATTTTTGCAACTAGTTCGGCGCAACAGAGCAAGGTTCGGCAGATACCATGTATGCCGAACCATAGTAAACAAGAACAGTTCGGCTTATTCGTTTGAGAAATATATATGCCGAATTGTCATTTAATTACTTTCGCGCCACAAAATTTTAATGGTTCGGCTCAAATATGAGGTGAAATTTTAAGCCGAACCATATCTAAAAAAAAAATGAGTTACAGTGTCATGTTCGGCTTACACGTTATACAGCCGAACAATAATTTTTGTTTTTAGAAATTTCAAGTGTTATGGTTCGGATTATAATATTAGTCCCAAATAGGCCGAATCCACATTTGACATGTAGTTTGGCTTTGTAAGTCAAACACGAATCAGCCGAACCATTAGTTCGGCTTTCATATAGTTGTGCGTGTTAGCCGAACCTTACCCAAAACCTGTGCGATATTGTTGTAGATTGTTGCTGAAATGGAAACTATGGAGGATCAACCACCGCCTGTTGATGTCATTCATGAAGATACTAGAGATCACTTCCAAACTGACTTGGTAGGTAACTAACGTAGTTTATGTTTTTATTAATTTTCAAGTATGTTGTATGCAAAATCATTAATAAAACTAAAGTTTTGTACTTGTGGATATGTAGACGTGGAAAACCAAAGAAGAAGCTGTTAAATGGGTTGAGGAACATGCTTGGAAAATCAATTGTGTCCTAGTTAAAGGTAGACAAATCCGAAAGAAGCGGGTGGAGATGGTTTGTGAGAGGGGTGGGAAGAAAGTAAGCAAGAAAAAAAAAGGTAATCCATATGTTGGGAAGACCGGGGAAAAATATAAGACTAAAACAAGAAAGATAAATTGTCCTTTCAAGATCGTCCTAAATTGGAACGAAGATGAAGAAATTTTCACAATGAATAAATATATGTATTGTCGTCATAACCACCCACGTCCAAAGGATCTGCATGGACATTATAGAGCCGGAAGACTCAAACCTCATGAATATGCGGAGGTAGATAAAATGACACGAGCACGTATGGCTCCCTATAAAATTCTTAGGAAGTTGAAGGAGGATGATAAGAATAACAAGACTACGTTGTAACAAATCTATAACGCGAGAAGTACTTTGAGAAGAAAGGATTTGCAAGGTAGGTTGGTGGTGCAACAATTATTGTGGTTGGAGCAAAAGAAGAACTATGCTTGCCAAAAGAAATTGGATGAATTCGGCCATGTGACACACCTTTTTATTGCCCATCCGGAATGCGTAAAGTTGGCGTTATGCTTCCCACAAGTTCTCATATTGGATTGCACTTATAAGACCAATAAGTATGAGGTGCCCTTGATGAATGTTGTTTGTCATACGTCAACCAAGCCACCTTTCACTGTTGCTTTTTGTTTTTTGCATGATGAGTTGAAAGAAAGCTATGTGTGGGCATTGGAACAAGGGAAGTTAATCTTTCGGAAGGATGCTCTTCCAAAGGTCATGGTAACCGACCAAGAGGCGGCATTGATGTTTGATATAAGGAAGCTATTTCTGAACGCGCAAAACTTTCTATGTACCTTTTATTTATGGAATAATGTCAGTACAAGGTTCGGCTAATATGCGTTAAACACTTATAAGCCGATCTTTTTACTAACCAAATTGAGAAATGTCATTACAAGGTTCGTCTAATATGTATTACATATTTAGCAGCCGAACTTTACACTGTAACTTGCAGATCGCAGTGCACTCAAAGCTTAGAATTTCACTTAAACATAAAACCATAACATTGTAGTTAAATATCAAAACATTGTACCTAAAACCAAACACATAACATTGTTTTCTTCAAGTAAATAAAATTGTGCTAAAATCAAACATTCCTTCAAAACCAAACCATTAATACCTAGTGTACTTCTATTTGAACATAATCATATATTGAGCACGACTGCCTCTTCCACCACCACGACTTTTTTTAGCACCACTTCCACTCACACCTTTACCTTTGTTGATTACTCCATCCCAACGACTATACATATATTTTTTCTCTTCCACCGCCATATCCACATTGCAATCAATTTTCTTCTTCATAGCCTTCAACACGTCGTTACCCCCAGCCATATGATTAAAATTTAGTTAAAACATATAAGAAATAATAGGCAAAAATAGTGAAAACAAGTTTAAAAGTATGAAGTCAATATACCATAGTTTGGCAAGACTTCGAAACATATTCAACCATGCCCTTTGTGTTCTTCCTCGTCTTTGGCTCGACTTCCTTTTGTGTTCGCTTTCCTCTCTTACCATCTACCAAAGATTGATATTCTCTATTAATGATTAAAGGATGTGAAATTTGGTTATACCAATCTATATAAGCCGGGTCAACTTCACAAGGATCATCACACAACTCTTCTAAGTCAACCCAACTTAATTTGTTATCCTCCAATCTATCCCAACAATCAATGGTAGGATCGGGATGATATTCGGTATTCCATGAACTTTCCGTACTCTTTGTTCCCTTAGTACCCTTGGGAAACAACTTGAACTTTGATTCCTCTAGCACCGGAATCGTTTGGATAAATCCATATTGACGGAGTACTCGACGGGGATCAAACACTGTGAATCCTTCGGGATAAAACAATGGCCCATAGTACATCCCCAATGGCATATCTTCATCCTCAACAACTTCATCATCTTCTTCATCCTTTTTGTATGGTTGAAATACAACTTGTTCAACAGTCAAAGAGTCACTACGGGAAAAACATCGATCAACTACACCAAAAAACAATTGTCATACAGTATACGATGACGGATATTGATAGGTTGCACAAGGGTGGGGGTGGGGGGGGGGGATTTGTAGAAAGTCTCCAATTCTTTGCAAATCGTCAATACTAGTCGTAAACAAGGTAGTCGTTCCATTGATTACCATGCTTTTTTCGGTTGTGAAAGTGAATCCAAATTACTGGGCACTGTCTCACACAACTCTTCAAGTAGTTGTCATCTTTAGTTTCACAACTGAGTTATATATGTTAGAAATTTATAATGCAACTCCACTAATAGTTGTGTATCACTCTTCTCCCAACCCTTATTTCAGTTGTATGACATAATCAAGTCTTGCTTCACAGCCAAAGGTACGTGTAGCAGAAACTCGTATCACAACCTTCGCTAGAGTAGTATAACCTATTTTCACAATTATAATATTATTTGTAATTATTTGTTTCACAATAAAAGCCTTTGTAGCAGAAAGAAGTATCACAACCTTTGTTAGTGTAGTATAACCCCTTTGTACAATTATTATATTAGTTGTAATTATTTATTTCACAACAAAATCCTGTGTAGCAGAAACAGGTATCACAACAATGTTTTGTGTAGTAAAATTTTAATTTCAATACTCCATTATTATGTAGCAGAAGTATGTGTCACATCCATTGTTTATGTAGTATAACTTCATTGTCACAACCTCTAGTTTGGTTATAATAAATTGTTTCACCATCCTTGTTTGTGTAGTATAACTTTATTTAAACAACTCCTAGTATGTGTAGCAGAAAAATGTATCACAATCCTTGTTTGTGTAGTATAACTCCAGTGTCACAACTCCTATTTTGATTATAATTAACTGTTTGACAACCTATGCTCTGTGTAGTAATAACCTTTTATCCAGTATAGGTATAACCAATTACAACCTATTTTAGGTGTTGTGATTCATTTACATTTTATAAAACAATATATATATAAATTGGTTTTCAATTCACTAAAAATAAAACACCACCATTCATTCAAATATGAAGAACTTAAACCTGCAAGATCATTCACACCCTTGAATGATTCCTGAAACATTGTTTCCACATTAAAAAAAAGCACACACATTGTTTCACTGATAAGAGCAACAAAAAAAGAACCAAATTGTATTTTCAACAAGCACTCCACAAACAGAATAACAAGTCAGAGGGCAGGCTTTATCATATCCTTTGCACATGTGGTATAAGTTCCTACAACGTCTATTACGCGCTTCAACTCACCGGATTTCTTGTAGATAAAGGCATCATCAACATGAGATGTAATCACATTTACTTTTTATGCTGTAAAACCTATTGGGTATCCATGGTACTCCATCTTTGGATCTGTTTCATCAATAACCGCATCAGCAACAACCTCGTTCTCATTGTACCAATTGAGTAACCTGCAAGCTTTACCCTTCCTTAGCGCTTCCTCCTCCCTTGGTCTGATGATTGGACTATCATTTTCATGGCGGGGAAAAGTCATGCTAGTGCTAGCAATAACATTGCTAGCATTTCCAGACTACAGGATAAATACAACAACAACATATATAAGAAATTTGCATAATCCAAAGAAATAAATTTGAATTGGCGATGTGCAAGTGTACCAACATATAAACACACTGACCTTTGGACTGACGATGTGCAAGTGTGATCCACCATGGCAGACACAACTCGACGTCTTTTCCTATACCAACACCAAACCGGCAGAATGAGAAACAAGTTTCAATTCATTAACTAAAAAAAACTAAATGAATGAGTATGTTCTCACCTCTAATTGTGCAAGTCTGTCCTTCACTTCCTCCATGTTGTCCCGAAACTCTTTGATGATCCTCTTATAATGGGTCTTGACAGCCATCTTTGTCTTTATCGCTCCATACCCAATTCCTCTCAGTTTTCCTAGTTTGAGGTTACCAAGAGGTTTGGAAAGAAGATCATTAGTCACGGATGATCCAACATCAACACCATGCTCTTCTGGTGCTCTTTCAATCTTTTCCTGTATTAGTACATATGTAACCCGACTAGTCACATTTTTGCATCATTCAAACACATATAAACCAAAGTAAGAAACTAAGAAAGAAGATAACTATAAGTTGAGTTCTCACCAAAGCTTCCACAATTAGGTTATTTTCCTTCCTTCTATTTGTGACCTGTTTTCCAAAGTTCGACTCTATCAATCTCTTATTGTGTTTTCAACTCCTTTTACTTTAAACAATATGTTAATCCAGCTAGTTAACTTATGAAAAAATTGAATACAATGAACCTATAATGAACATAGGAATAAAAATACATAACATACCAATTTAGCCTCGAGTATCGCATAACCTAGTCTACTGATAGTGTGTGGAGTGGTGTGTTTCTGTCTAATTTGTTACATCTGTGATCTTTTTGTCTGATAAAACACGGAACATCGTTAAATAACAAGACATCACTAAGAACAGTGAACGTTCAAGTGCTTAACGCCCAAAAATAAAATTTATTGTGATATAAACACTTTCTCTGAATTCCTCCGAGCAAACATGTTTTACGAACTCTTCCCACTCATTGACAGTGTCATTATCTGGTTTTAGTGCTGCCAGCCTCTTCTCTCTGTCTTCTTCCTCTAGCTCATCTAAGGCGAGTATCTTGCCAGCTTTCCTTGACCTAGCCTCTTTAAGATAACATCCCATCTTCCCAAGATAGTAGTCTTTGTAAAACTCATCGATAACAAACTTTTTCTGCAAATACAAGAAAAAGAGTTAAAAGAGTTATAGAGAGAATGTATATAAATCTTCTTTATATAATATAAAAGTAAAAAAGTTTAAAATTTAAAGAGTGAAGAAATTACCATGACAATCGCCCATATGTTATCTTTGGCTTCTTTAGGGACAAGTCTCCAATCCTTGTGTTTTAATGGGATGTTTCTCCTAACTAAAACTCCCAAAACACTTGCAAGTTGCACTGAAGGATCACCAATGGGTTGATCCTTATTGTTAAAGCTAACAGCTTCCTTTCCATTCTTATTAGTTGTTAGCCCTAATGCACTCATCCTTGTTGAGCCATGTGGAACATACTTCCTTTTTGGTTTTTCCTGAAAAACCCAAGTGTTTTTGCATATATTAAGCAAAAGAGTTAAGGGTGGAAAAACTAACATAAATATACAAATGAAAATCTTGGACAGACAGTCATACCTCAGCTTCTGTTTCATTTTTATTTCCCACATCATGGTCCTCGCCCTCGTTGTCATTTTCCTTATCTTCATTGTCCACCTCTTCATTTTCCTTCTCTTGTTGTTCATCATATTCATCTTCTTCCTCGTCTTGAAAATCTGAGAAAGTATCATTCACATTCCTGACTTGCACATTAGGACATGGCCCTGGGTACAATTTCCGCTTTGCACTTTTCTGCTTGTTAATAACTTCACTACAGGGTGCAGCTTGAGATGCTCCTGATGTGGACTGTAATGGTTGAGATTGTTCCGGTTCAGATCACTACAAAAATAATCATCTTTAGCCACGATAAGAACCCGTGGGTATAAGTCAAAACTCTGTGGAAAGATATAATTTTCCACGGTTGTCCACCCGTAACTAATAGTCATGTGGCTAATATTTTTTTCCACAATGATAGCCACGGTTTTCCAGCCGTGTCTGTTGGTGTTATTCCAATTCCCATGAATTATTTCGTGGATAATTAATAGATTAGATTCACACGTTTGTGTGAATTAGCCACGGAAATAACCACCCGTGGCTATTGGTTCAACTATTTTTTTATGCTTCTGTTTGACAAAAGACCATACAAGTTTTTTCTTCTTATTTCACAGTTTCAAATAGTCATGAAAAAAATATTATTTACATGAGTGATTTCAACAAAATTATCCATTCATTCAAACAAATAAAACAAATATTACAAGGTTCGCAATTGATTACATTCAAACATCGCAAAGAAGAGCTAAACGACATATAATTTCAAGTCTAATTTTGAGTTTCCAACTAACAATTAATTTGAACACTAAAAGTTCAAATTAAAATGAAAAATAATAAACCAGGGATGGTGTGACATTTCTTCACTTCCAATGAGAATCAATAATTGTATCTCCACCGCATCCTTCAAACATATCATTTAGTCAACCTAGAGCATAAAATAGGTACAATTACACATCAAATCATCAACAGAAACTTAGTATACAACAAGATAAATAAATTGATCTTTTAGCTAGGAGCATTAGCCTGCCCAGTGACCAACATGCCGAGTTAAACTGAAAGAAACTAGTCCACCACCTTGTAACACATTAAAACTAAAGGTTTTCCTGTAAAAAATATATCCAGTTTCATCAAATTCCATCTTGCAACTCTTAAGGAAGACTTACCTGTGTTATAAATTTTTTTTTCGAGAACTCTGAATGTCAGCACCACTCTTCTTATAGCTATGTCTCAATGCTGGTGGTGGTTACTCTGCTGAGCTTTCAGTTTCATGGAATAATCAGAATGCAAGTTCAATTACAAGGAAGGAAAAGACATTGGCAAGAACAATGTGACATAAATGTCAACTCAACCAAAAAGGGTGTGTCAGCGCCAAAAATTGCATAATACGTTAAAAAGGTAGCATCCAGAAACAAGAAGTAATAGACACAATACCATAGACATTTTCTATGCGCGGTTACTTCTGGAAAGAGACATATTGTGCGCACACGTCTAACCCCTTATCTCAACCTACAATAAGAAACCAACTCAGTTTAAACATCCAAATGGGTTAACAAATAAGTCAATCTGGAAATTAATCTTGGACCTTAAGAGAAACATATTCCACTGCAAGCGCTTATAAACCATATATGATTTCAAGAGTAAGAGCTAGAAGACTTCAAATATATATACAGTTCCACCAATCAAAGAACTTCAATGATACTCCATTATATGTATACGAAAACAAATCACAATGTTTACCATTACCATCATCGAAGTTATCTACTGTTAAAGAAAGTTCTTTAATTACACAATTCAAAGTTTGGTAGTACCAGGAAATCGAAGGAACAAGAGATTCATTTCCAGTCGGGCTAAAAATCAAGGGACTTAAATCCTACAACTACCACTTCACTTTTTTGATGACTGCAACCAATTCATTCAGAAACGACCATTGGTATGAAAACAAGTATCTCCAAGACTAAGTTTAACATATGAAATTGGCTAGAGTGAAAAAATACCGTATAAGAACTTCATCATTTATAACTTTGAAATCATTAGTTAAAGAATTGTAAAGGACTTTCTTTAAAAATAGATCTTCTCGGATAACTGCTGTATGAGCAACAAATGATGACTTTGTAGATTCATCAAGTATATGTAATAACGTCTTCGGCCATAGCAGCCTTGAGAAATGAAGATAAGTCCTTTTCACCACCACCACTCGTTCTAGCATTTGTATGGGCTATCAGTTTCAAATACACCTGCCACTGAAGACAATAGGTTATAATTTCATTTCATAGAATAACAAAAAAAAAGAAACACAAAAAACATGTTAAATCACTTTTTTGCAATCTCTTGGTAGTATCTTCTAAACCTGAACAATTTAACTTACCGATCTAAAATTAGATTCTTAAAGTCTCAATTTCTCCTAGATGTTTTACTGGTATCAAACAAATATCTAACTTTTAATCAAAAATAAGTTTACATGATTAATACCTGAGCAAATCAATTGAAATTCGATTTTTCAGTATAAAATTGAAATCCCTAGAAACAATTTCCTTCATAAACTAATATATTGATGATTTAATTCAATCAATCCATTAGAACGGGTACATAAATTTCAGGAAACGAAAGGAACAGGTACAATAAATTTCTTTCCAACTTGGCAGAAACACCACTCAATCTGTAAACCAAATCAATGAAGTAAGAAAAGAAGAAATTGGTTGATTTGTTGATTTCATCTGTTCCAACATCAAAGAAATTGTTTCAACCGAATAATACAGATAAATAAAATGAAATAAAATTAGGTGAATGATACTAAACCAACTAAAATTATTTTGCAACCCTACGTTTAGAAAATCAAAAAAGAAGAAATAATTTTACACAAACCCTAACTTACTTGCAGGACTTCCTTCATTGCGTAGAAAAATTTAATGACCGGGTTTGTTTAATTTTGATATACTTAGTTGAATAAACGATTGGATTTGTTTAGTTTTACATAGTCGGAAAAAGAAGAAGAAGCATGGAAGAGGGGCTGAGGGAGTGGGGAGTTAATTTCTATTATCAGATGAAAACGTGGGTTGTTCTGTTGAAATTACGGAAAATAATAAAATTAGTCCGGACGTTAGCTATGAGAAAACTTCTTATGTCGTGAAAAAATCCCACAATACCCACGGCCCACTATGTCGTGGATGGAAATCGCTTAGCACTTGCCTAACTTGTAAAACTATGATATGTTGGATGGCGTGGCAAATTATCATATTTCCGTGGCTAATGGAATGACCTATTTCCATGACTATAGATCTGGCGTGGCAATGTGTGATCAATAGACATGCATACACAGATCCGTGGAAGTAGTCCCGTGGATAAAAATTGATATTTTTGTAGTGGATGACGTTTTCCTTTTCCTAGGTGATGATCGTGTTGAAGTTGTCTTTTCATCGGCTGGTTCAACTGCACTTTTAGTTTTCCGAGGTGATGATCTTGTTGGAGAAGTGTTTTCAGCATCATGTGTTTCCTCTGAACTGTCCTTTGTAGTCTTTTCGGCATTATGAGGTTCCTCTGGAGTGTTCTTAAACCTAGGGGATGATCGTCTTGGACTCTTTGCGGTATCAGGATGCTCCGAACTCTTCTTCTTATTATTAGGAGTTAGTTTGGCATGAGACTTTTTACTCTTGTCTTTTAAAATGATCTGTAAAATAAAGTAAATTAGGTTAATCAAAAGGAGTAGGTAAATAAAATAATTCATACTTGTAAAAAGAATTTGAATCATACGAGATTTGTTACTAACTTGAAAGGAGACAAACGGACTCTTTTGGCTTTCTTGTTTACTACCTTTTTGGGAGTTGGCACCGACTTGTTGCTCTTTGCTTCATTGATAACCTGCAACATAAAGTAAAATAAGTTAATCAATAGGAGAGAAAGAACATCATTTACACTAAATTCATATATAAGCTGAACCATAAGATATATAAGTGTTTACCTTTTTGTTTACCATTACAGATAAATTGGTCTTCACCTTCTTCCACACGTACGCATCTACTATAAAAACAGAACCAAACAATCAATACTACAAAAATACCTACATACCTTATCTAATAAGAAATCACCACAACACGAACATTGTACAAGACAAAACAACTCATTTGAGTCACTGAAGCTAGGCGACAATTATACTTACACTAGCAATTTTCAAAACTAAACAAAACAAAATCAAGCAACCACCAAGAAAAATATGACCACATATTGCATTCAAACATGAAGAAAATATTGTAGTGATACCAAATTAGAATCATTTCTAAATGAGCTGGTGCACTCACTATCCTATGAGTAAGTCCATTGCTCAAGAAAAAATTAAGCAATTGTTTCGCTCATAAGATAGAGAGTTCCCTAGCTCTCATCAAATCTTGCAAAAACATATAAGTCTTTAGAAAAATCAATCCACATATTTCATCAACCTAGCATGTTATTAAGAAACCATCAACCTAAAATAGCTATCATGTTACAAACAATATTGACAACAGTGTACAACCTAGAAATAGAAAGCAACCACCAAGCAATCCACATATGAATCAAAGTTCAAAAAAACAAACTATCATGTTACAAATAAAACTTAAACAGATTCACTTGATGGTATCAAAAACAAGCATCATGTTAACAGGGTTAAGAAGAAAACACAAATTTGGTAATTTATTCAAAAATCAAACTACTACATGTTCAAAATATTAACTATAATTCAAAACTCACATATTGCATGTCAAGAATCAGGTCAGAAAACACAACAATTAGTAAACAAGATTGAAGAACAAGCATAAATCGGTTCTGACTCGTCCGAGTCACAGAATTTTAAGATGTTTTCTAAATTAAATCATACTATGACTGACGATTATACAACTTATTACAAAGGGTATTTGCTATAACCAAACAAAATGAAAGAAACCATATGAATCGGTTCAGAATATAAACCCTAACTCGGTTCCGAAAACAAAACCCTAATCAGGAAATCAAAGATAAAGAAAAACATATTCAAATCGTAAATAAAATCAATAGAAGATGAAAAAAACTTCTTTGCGGGTGAGATTTACACCTGAGTTTGAGTTAAGATGTAAATCGGCGCAGTTGAAGCTAGGGTTTGGTTTCGGAGATTGAGGTGAAGTTGGGTTTATTGAGATATCGATCGGGGTTTGAGATGAAGTTAGGGTTAGATGTGAAGTAGGATTTGAAATGAATTTAGGGTTTGTGGTAAAGTTGCATAAAAAAATATTCTCATAGATAGAGCGAAAAAACGACACAGAGAGAGAAAAAGAAATAAGAGAAATGAGAAGACATTTTTGGCGGATGGTCAAAAGTCTTCTCATTAGGGAGTTGTTTGGGGGGGAAACCACATTTAGGCGGGCTGTTTGGGTGGGAAACACCCAATCCGCATGATATTGTTTGTAGCCGTTAGATTAAAATTAGGAGAATCCCATTGGTTTAAACAAGGCATACGGATTGAGAAGAAAACACAAAGTTTGGTAAACCAAACAAGGTTTCCCACCGTTAGATTGGCTTTTGATTTGATTTCCTTAAATTAGGTTCGCCGGATTACAAATAATTACAGTAAAACCATTGTAAGCATAAACTCTAAATTGTAGTGGCTTCGGCTTCAAACCTGACCACGAACTATGCATCGTAAACGTCTGAAATGGGTTCAGACTTGGCAAGTACGATGGATGTTTAGCAGTTTTTTGGCAAGATTCCATGAGAATATTCTAATATATCCTAAACACACTTGAATTCGCAAACTTCGAGAAAGAAAGTTGCTCCGAGTTCGAAACCTGAACAGGATAGGACTACTATGAGACTGAAACTTGGCAAGAACGATGGATCTTTAGCATTTTCCGGATAAGATTACATGGGGATATTCTAATATACCCTAAACACACTTGAATTCGCAAAATTCGAGAATGAAACTGGATCTGAGCTCGAAACCTGGATAGGATAGGACTATTATGAGACTGAAACTTGGCAAGAACGATGTATCTTTAGCAGTTTCCGTCCAAGATTCCATGGGAATATTTTAATATACCCTAAACACACTTGAATTCGCAAACTTCGAGAATGAAACTGGATCCGACCTCGAAACCTGGACAAGATAGGACTACTATGTGACTGAAACTTGCAAGAACGATGGATCGTTAGCACTTTTCGGCAACTTGCAAGAACGATGGATCGTTAGCAGTTTTCGGAAACTTGCAAGAACGATGGATCGTTAGCAGTTTTCGGCAAAGATTCCATGGGGATATTCCAATATACCCTAAACACACTTGAATTCACAAACTTTGAGAATGAAACTGGATCCGAGCTCGAAACCTGGACATGATATGACTACTATGAGACTGAAACTTGGCAAGAACGATGGATCTTTAGCAGTTTCCGACCAAGATTCCATGGGGATATTCTAATATACCTTAAACACACTTGAATTCGCAAACTTCGAGAGTGAAGCTGGATCTGAGATCGAAACCTGGACAGGATAGGACTACTATGAGACTGAAACTTGGAAAGAACGATGGATCTTTAGAAGTTTCCAGAAATGATTCCATGGGGATATTCTAATATACCCTAAACACACTTGAATACGAAAACTTCGAGAAATAAATTGGCTTCGAGCTCGAAACCTATCCAGCATAGGACTACTATGAGACTGAAACTTAGCAAGAACGATGGATCTTTAGCAGTTTCCGGACAAGATTCCATGGGGATATTCTAATATACCCTAAACACACTTGAATTCGCAAACTTCGAGAATGAAACTGGATCTGAGATCGAAACTTGGATATGATAGGACTATTATGAGACTGAAACTTGGCAAGAACGATGTATCTTTAGCAGTTTCTGTCCAAGATTCCATGGGAATATTTTAATATACCCTAAACACACTTGAATTCGCAAACTTCGAGAATGAAACAGGATCCGACCTCGAAACCTGGACAGGATAGGACTACGATGTTACTGAAACTTGCAAGAACGATGGATCGTTAGCAGTTTTCGGCCAAGATTCCATGGGGATATTCCAATATACCCTAAACACACTTGAGTTCGCACACTTTGAGAATGAAACTGGATCCGAGCTCGAAACCTGGACATGATAGGACTACTATGAGACTCAAACTTGGCAAGAAGGATGGATCTTTAGCAGTTTCCGACCAAGATTCCATGGGGATATTCTAATATACCTTAAACATACTTGAATTCGCAAACTTCGATAATAAAACTGGATCCGAGATCGAAACCTGGACATGATAGGACTACTATGAGACTGAAACTTGGAAAGAACGATGGATCTTTAGAAGTTTCCAGAAAAGATTCCATGGGGATATTCTAATATACCCTAAACACACTTGAATACGAAAACTTCGAGAAAGAAATTGGCTCCGAGCTCGAAACCTGGACAGGATAGGACTACTATGAGACTGAAACTTGGCAAGAACGATGGATCTTTAGCAGTTTCCGAAAAAGATTCCATGGGGATATTCTAATATACCCAAAACACACTTGAATTCACAAACTTCGAGAATGAAACTGGATCTGAGATCGAAACCTAGATAGGATAGGACTATTATGAGATTGAAACTTGGCAAGAACGATGTATCTTTAGCAGTTTCTGTCCAAGATTCCATGGGAATATTTTAATATACCCTAAACACACTTGAATTCGCAAACTTCGAGAATGAAACTGGATCCGACCTCGAAACCTGGATAGGATAGGACTACTATGTTACTGAAACTTGCAAGAACGATGGATCGTTAGCAGTTTTCGACCAAGATTCCATGGGGATATTCCAATATACCCTAAACATACTTGAATTCGTAAACTTTGAGAATGAAACTGGATCCGAGCTCGAAACCTGGACAGGATATGACTACTATGAGACTGAAACTTGGCAAGAACGATGGATCTTTAGTAGTTTCCGACCAAGATTCCATGGGGATATTCTAATATACCTTAAACACACTTGAATTCGCAAACTTCGAGAATAAAGCTGGATCCGAGATCGAAACCTAGACAGGATAGGACTACTATGAGACTGAAACTTGGAATGAACGATGGATCTTTAGAAGTTTCCAGATCAGATTCCATGTGGATATTCTAATATACCCTAAACACACTTGAATACGAAAACTTCGAGAAAGAAATTGGCTCCGAGCTCGAAACCTGGACAGGATAGGACTACTATGAGACTGAAACTTGGCAAGAACGATGGATCTTTAGCAGTTTCCGGACAAGATTCCATGGGGATATTCTAATATACCCTAAACACACTTGAATTCGCTAACTTCGAGAATGAAACTGGATCTGAGCTCAAATACTGGATATGATAGGACTATTATGAGATCAAAACGATTATCTTTAGAAGTTTCGATTCCATGGGAATATTTTAATATATCAGATTCATATTCCATGTGGATATTCTAATATACCCTAAACACACTTGAATACGAAAACTTCGAGAAAGAAATTGGCTCCGAGCTGAAACCCGGACAGGATAGGACTACTATGAGGCGAAACTTGGCAAGAACGATGGATCTTTAGCGTTTTCCGGACAAGATTCCATGGGGATATTCTAATATACCCTAAACACACTTGAATTCGAAAACTTCGAGAATGAAATGGGGATATTTTAGGACTATTACCTATCTTTAAGGACAAGATTCCATGGGGATATTCTAATATACCCTAAACACACTTGAATTCGCAAACTTCGAGAATGAAACTGGATCCGACCTCGAAACCTGGACAAGATAGGACTACTATGTGACTGAAACTTGCAAGAACGATGGATCATTAGCAGTTTTCGACCAAGATTCCATGGGGATATTCCAATATACCCTAAACACACTTGAATTCGCAAACTTTGAGAATGAAATTGGATCCGATCTCGAAACCTGGACATGATAGGACTACTATGAGATTGAAACTTGAAAATATCGATGGATCTTTAGCAGTTTCCGACCAAGATTCCATGGGGATATTCTAATATACCTTAAACACACTTGAATTCGCAAAATTCGAGAATGAAGCTGGATCTGAGATTGAAACCTAGATAGGATAGGACTACTATTAGACTGAAACTTGGAAAGAACGATGGATCTTTAGAAGTTTCCAGAAATGATTCCATGGGGATATTCTAATATACCCTAAACACACTTGAATACGAAAACTTCGAGAAAGAAATTGGCTCCGAGCTCGAAACCTGGACAGGATGGGACTACAATGAGATTGAAACTTGGCAAGAAAGATGGATCTTTAGCAGTTTCCGGAAAAGATTCCATGGGGATATTCTAATATACCCTAAACACACTTGAATAAGCAAACTTCGAGAATGAAACTGGATCTGAGATCGAAACCTGGATATGATAGGACTATTATGAGACTGAAACTTGGCAAGAACGATGGATCTTTAGCAGTTTCCGTCCAAGATTCCATGGGAATATTTTAATATACCCTAAACACACTTGAATTCGCAAACTTCGAGAATGAAACTGGATCCGACCTCGAAACATGGACATGATAGGACTACTATGATTTGAAACTTGCAAGAACGATGGATCTTTAGCAGAGTTTCGGCCAAGATTCCATGGGGATATTCCAATATACCCTAAACACACTTGAATTCGCAAACTTTGAGAATGAAATTGGATCCGAGCTCGAAACCTGGACATGATAGGACTACTATGAGATTGAAACTTGAAAAGATCGATGGATCTTTAGAAGTTTCCGACCAAGATTCCATGGGGATATTACCTTAAACACACTTGAATTCGCAAACTTCGAGAATGAAGCTGGATCTGAGATCGAAACCTGGACAGGATAGGATTACTATGAGACTGAAACTTGGAAAGATCGATGGATCTTTAGAAGTTTCCAGAAATGATTCCATGGGGATATTCTAATATACCCTAAACACACTTGAATACGAAAACTTCGAGAAAGAAATTGGATCCGAGCTCGAAACCTGGACAGGATAGGACTACTATGAGACTGAAACTTGGCAAGAACAATGGATCTTTAGCAGTTTCCGTCCAAGATTCCATGGGGATATTCTAATATACCCTAAACACACTTGAATTCGCAAACTTCGAGAATGAAGCTGGATCTGAGATGGAAACATGGACATGATAGGACTACTATTGATGGACATGAAACTTGGAAAGAACGATGGATCTTTAGAAGTTTCCAGAAAGGATTCCATGGGGATATTCTAATATACCCTAAACACACTTGAATAAGAAAACTTCGAGAAAGAAATTGGATCCGAGTTCGAAACCTGGACAGGATAGGACTACTATGAGACTGAAACTTGGCAAGAACGATGGATCTTTAGCAGTTTCCGACCAAGCTTCCATGGGGATATTCTAATATACCTTAAACACACTTGAATTCGCAAAATTCGAGAATGAAGCTGGATCTGAGATTGAAACCTAGACAGGATAGGACTACTATTAGACTGAAACTTGGAAAGAACGTTGGATCTTTAGAAGTTTCCAGAAAATATTCCATGGGGATATTCTAATATACCCTAAACACACTTGAATACGAAAACTTCGAGAAAGAAATTGGCTCCGAGCTCGAAACCTGGACAGGATTGGACTACTATGAGACTGAAACTTGGCAAGAAAGATGGATCTTTAGCAGTTTCCGGACAAGATTCCATGGGGATATTCTAATATACCCTAAACACACTTGAATTCGCAAACTTCGAGAATGAAACTGGATCTGAGCTCGAAACCTGGATAGGATAGGACTATTATGAGACTGAAACTTGGCAAGAACAATGTATCTTTAGCAGTTTCCGTCCAAGATTCCATGGGAATATTTTAATATACCCTAAACACACTTGAATTCGCAAACTTCGAGAATGAAACTGGATCCGACCTCGAAACATGGACATGATAGGACTACTATGTGACTGAAACTTGCAAGAACGATGGATCGTTAGCAGTTTTCGACCAAGATTCCATGGGGATATTCCAATATACCCTAAACACACTTGAATTCGCAAACTTTGAGAATGAAATTGGATCCGATCTCGAAACCTGGACAGGATAGGACTACTATGAGAATGAAACTTGAAAAGATCGATGGATCTTTAGCATTTTCAGACCAAGATTCCATGGGGATATTACCTTAAACACACTTGAATTCGCAAACTTCGAGAATGAAGCTGGATCCGAGATCGAAACCTGGACAGGATAGGACTACTATGAGACTGAAACTTGGAAAGATCGATGGATCTTTAGAAGTTTCCATAAATGATTCCATGGGGATATTCTAATATACCCTAAACATACTTGAATACGAAAACTTCGAGATAGAAATTGGCTCCGAGCTCGAAACCTGGACAGGATGGGACTACTATGAGACTGAAACTTGGCAAGAACGATGGATCTTTAGCAGTTTCCGGACAAGATTCCATGGGGATATTCTAATATACCCTAAACACACTTGAATTCGCAAACTTCGAGAATGAAGCTGGATCTGAGATTGAAACCTAGACAGGATAGGACTACTATTAGACTGAAACTTGGAAAGAACGATGGATCTTTAGAAGTTTCCAGAAAAGATTCCATGGGGATATTCTAATATACCCTAAACACACTTGAATACGAAAACTTCGAGAAAGAAATTGGATCCGAGCTCGAAACCTGGACAGGATGGGACTACTATGAGACTGAAACTTGGCAAGAACGATGGATCTTTAGCAGTTTCCGGACAAGATTCCATGGGGATATTCTAATATACCCTAAACACACTTGAATTCGCAAAATTCGAGAATCAAGCTGGATCTGAGATTGAAACCTGGACAGGATAGAACTATTATGAGACTGAAACTTGGAAATAACGATGGATCTTTAGAAGTTTCCAGAAATGATTCCATGGGGATATTCTAATATACCCTAAACACACTTGAATACGAAAACTTCGAGAAATAAATTGGCTCCGAGCTCGAAACCTGGACAGGATGGGACTACTATGAGACTGAAACTTGGCAAGAACGATGGATCTTTAGCATTTTCCGGACAAGATTCCATGGGGATATTCTAATATACCCTAAACACACTTGAATTCGCAAAATTCGAGAATGAAACTGGATCTGAGCTCGAAAACTGGATAGGATAGAACTATTATGAGACTGAAACTTGGCAAGAACGATATATCTTTAGCAGTTTCCGTCCAAGATTCCATGGGAATATTTTAATATACCCTAAACACACTTGAATTCGCAAACTTCGAGAATGAAACTGGATCCGACCTAGAAACCTGGACAAGATAGGACTACTATGTGACTGAAACTTGCAAGAACGATGGATCGTTAGCAGTTTTCGGCCAAGATTCCATGGGGACATTCCAATATACCCTAAACACACTTGAATTCGCAAACTTTGAGAATGAAACTGGATCCGAGATCGAAACCTGGGCAAGATAGGACTACTATGAGACTGAAACTAGGCAAGAACGATGGATTTTTAGCACTTTCCGACCAATATTCCATGGGGATATTCTAATATACCTTAAACACACTTGAATTCGCAAACTTCGAGAATGAAGCTGGATCCGAGATCGAAACCTAGACAGGATAGGACTACTATTAGACTGAAACTTGGAAAGAACGATGGATCTTTAGAAGTTTCCAGAAAAGATTCCATGGGGATATTCTAATATAACCTAAACACACTTGAATACGAAAACTTCGAGAAATAAATTGGCTCCGAGCTCGAAACCTGGAAAGGATATGACTCTTATGAGACTGAAACTTGGCAAGAAAGATGGATCTTTAGTAGTTTCCGGACAAGATTCCATGGGGATATTCTAATATACCCTAAACACACTTGAATTCGCAAACTTCGAGAATGAATCTGGATCTGAGCTCGAAACCTGGATAGGATAGGACTATTATGAGACTGAAACTTGACAAGAATGATGTATCTTTAGCAGTTTCTGTCCAAGATTCCATGGGAATATTTTAATATACCCTAAACACACTTGAATTCGCAAACTTCGAGAATGAAACTGGATCCGACCTCGAAACCCGGACAGGATAGGACTACTATGTGACTGAAACTTGCAAGAACGATGGATCATTAGCAGTTTTCGGCCAAGATTCCATTGGGGATATTTCAATATACCCTAAAGACACTTGAATTCGCAAACTTTGAGAATGAAACTAGATCCGAGCTCAAAACCTGGACAGGATAGGACTACTATGAGACTGAAACTTGGCAAGAACGATGGATCTTTAGCAGTTTCCGACCAAGATTCCATGGGGATATTCTAATATACCCTAAAGACACTTGAATTTGCAAACTTCGAGAATGAAACTGGATCCGAGCTCGAAACCTGGATAGGATAGGACTACTATGATACTGAAACTTGGCAAGAACGATGTATCTTTAGAAATTTCTAGGTAAGATTCCATGGGGATATTCTAATATACCCTAAACACACTTGAATTCGCAAACTTCGAGGATTGAACTTGTCCGAAAATCGAAACCTAGCCAGGAGTGGAATAATCTCATGAACCCCTAAACACAAACGAATTTGCAAACTTCGAGAAGTGAAAAAATTTAGCGGAAGTTAAAAAATTTAGCAGAAGTGAAAAAACTTAGCAGAAGTGAAAAAAGTTTAGCAGAAGTTAAAAAGTTTCGAAAGACGAAAAAATCCCTATGTTGACTATTTCTAACAGTTGTGAAAGGGCCATGAAAAAATTTACTGCATCACAACTTGCATTTCAATCTCCAACCATCCATTTCAACCTTATATCGATCTCTAACTATCCATTGTTTTAAAAAAAAATTCCTTTTTATCCTTTTCTTTTCTTTCCTCTACCACTTATTTTATCGAGCAAACAGATCTATGAAAATGAGTTTTTTTTATCAACATATCATTTTTTTTTCTCCATCAACATATCGAGCTTCTTAAGCACTGTTAACATCATCAACAAATCGAGGTTCTCCATCAACAGATCGATCTTGTAAGTGGGTCGTTAACTGATTGCTTTAATTTTTATTTTTATTTTGTAATAGTTTCATCTCAATTTGCATTATATTTAGGTTGGGTTGCATTAAATTCGTTTAAAAAAATATATTCAATCATTCCATTTAATTCGTTTGATGATTTGGTAGTATTAAATTTTGATGATTGGCCTGGATCAAATTTTTAGGGTTGCATTTAATTTTAATCATTTCAAACCGTTACATTAATTTTTTAAACTTGTTTTGTGATTAATGGTGTTGGTGATTGGATTTGGGCATTTTGGTTCAGGGGAATTGTGTTTCATTAGCTTATAGTAGTAGTTTTGAACTTGTTAGAATGGATTTTGAGTCGAATTGGGAATAGAAGTTAGGAAAGTATCTTTGATTTGGTAGTGTTAGGTGTTGGATTGTTCGATTTGGTAATGATATAGTAGTTTGTAGGATACATATTAAGTTTCTCTAGAGTTTTTGAGGAAATATGATGCAATTAATAAACACTAATCTTTGTAACTGCTTAGTTGTATTGATATTTGGAATCGCGAGAATTGAAGTGGTCCCTTAACTTATTTCCGATTATGTGTTTGTCAGTGAAACTAGGGATTGTATACGAGTTTGTCTAATCTTGACATAAGCATGGTGGTCATATATGTAGCTCTGATTGGGGACTGATATTGTGTTCTTGGTACGAAGTCATGATTGGAGAGAATGCCAAGGGTTCTACCATATTTCATCCATGGGTTTTCATATGAGATGCATAGATATCTTGTGGTCTTCACTCCCAAGTGTTTGTTGAGTGTATCATTGTCATCATAATTTGTCCTTGTACGTTTCTAAGAGGTCATTCAGTTTTTCATTGGGATATCACCTGGTTTATTTTAAGTTTTGTCGCCCGTATTTGGATTTTGAAATTGATGTAAAATGTTTTGGTTGTTTTGTTTACATTGTTGTGTTTTTCAGTTTCCCCTTTTCAGTTATTTTGTATCTCTCTAAATTTTTGGTTTGTGACTACTTTCCTATAAAATAAAAGAGTATTCAAGTTCTAACTGCTGGTATATTATTCAGCTAATGTTGTGGCAGGATCAGCTGCATGGCTTTGTAAAGGTCTCTCTTGCGTTTGTGCACAAAGAATAGATAGCGATGATCGCCCGTCATTTGAATTAACTACAAACCAAGTGAGAATAAATCCATGTTTTATTTATGTGTGGCCTTTGTTAATCAGTTGGTTGGCATTTTTGGGATTCAAAGTATTAGATTTGAAAACTCTCACTTTTAAAGAGCATAGTTTGGAGATCTTGATTTGTATGTATTTTTTACCACATAGTTAGGAAACCAAGTGGTTAGAACATTTCAAAGCACATTATGGTAATACAGTATTCATTGTTTCCCCTCAAACTATTGTATCAGGAGCAGTGCTGGCGAAGATTACAAAAGCGCATCGAAGTACCTTATGATGGTTTGAATTATGATCACCAGGTAATTTAAAGTATGATATCATGTAAGAATGTCTTTTATTTGTAATCTTCTACACAAGCCTTGGAGCTTTGGTTTGTAGTGGTACACCAAAGTTAAATTGAATAAAATTTGTTACATTAATTTTCCCTGTTAGCTACTCACCTGGATCTGGTAAATCAGAAGATACATTGCGGTTCACAAAATCAACAGCTAGTAATTAGACCACGGCTTTCAGACTTCTAGCGTAGCGCTCAACACCAGAATAATAGATTTTTTTATCCTATGTGCTCTCGCTTTCTTCCATCCTAAAACAGAGTCATTTAATTATTGTGACTGCCCTTGAATCTACATAGTTGTTGGTATAATTTGGTAGAGTTTTCTCGTCCAGATAATGTCAAGTTGTTGGTGTAATTTGGTATAGTTTTCTCGTCCAGATAATGTCAAGTTGGTGCCCAGAAAAAGTTTATATATGTTTTAATATGAGAATGTTTTTCATTGACAGTGGGAAGGAAATAAAGATTCATATTGAACTCAACCAGGACTGACTCTTGACTTGTAAAATGATGAATAAGTATTGGGTTCGTTGGCCAAGGTAAAGCCAAGTCATAACTGTCTCTACATGGTATATATGTCTCATAATGAGATTAATCGATCTTAGTATGTCTAACCATTATATTTTTAATATAGGGGGAAGTTCCATATCAGGAGGCTGTAAAGAAGTTCGTAGAGTTAGCTAATGAGAAAATTGGAAATCCTTCTAAGTTTAGTTGTCCTTGTGTGGATTTTAAGAATCTTGATGCGCCACTTCTCCTGGTATAATACATATGCCCTTGCTAAAACGGGGTATGGACCCTACTTACACCGAGTGGGTTCTTCACGGGGAGAATATTAGCAATTTTAATAATGTTCATGAAGATGGAGCAACACATCAACGTAGTTTCTACCGGATATGGACAGATGCTAATGTTGAAGGTGATGTCGAACCAGGGCAAGGGGTTTGTGAACCTAGGCAGGACGAAGGGTTGCCAAACCACGGCGAAGAGTTACTGATGAACGAGATTGAAGAGGCCGACTTCTATTTATACCCTGGTTGTACTACACACATAAATCTAAGAATGACTACTGAGTTGTATAGGCACAAGATAGTAAATGGTTTATCTCGAAGGGCTTTTGATGATCTTCTCAAGACAATTGGTTATGTGTTTCCCCCAGGTCATTGTCTTCCTAAATCAACTTATGAAGTAAAGAAGTTGCTGAAAGTTTTCCAACTCACTTATGAGAAAATACACTCATGTCCGAATGATTGTTGTTTGTTTATAAATGATTTGAAAATACACGCATGTCCGATTCTGACATAGTAGACAAGACCAAAAAGAAGATACCAATGAAGGTTCTTAGATACTTCCCCATTGTGCAGAGATTAAGGAGAATGTATAAATCAGCAGAGCTAGATCAACAGTTGATATGGCACGCAACTCATAAGAGTAAAGATGGGAATATGCGTCATCCAATGGATTCTTTGGCTTGGAAGCACATAGACACAAAGTTCCCCGAGTTTGCTTCAGAATCACGTAATTTGCGTCTTGGGCTTGTTGCTGATGGATTTAATCCGTTTGGCGATCTTTCCCCAACCCACAGTTGTTGGCCGGTGACAATTGTGGTATATAATCTTCCCCCTCAGCAGTGTATGCAAGGCGACAATATTATTTTAAGATTGATGATTCCAGGAAAGAAATAACCAGGTAGAGACATCGATATATACTTGCAACCATTGATTGATGATCTGATTAAGTTATGGGGAAATGGCGTGGAGGTTTATGATGCATTTAGTATGAAAATTTTCAATTTGAAGGCATTATTAATGTGGACGATAAACGATTTTCCTGCTTATGGTAACCTATTGGGATGTACATATAAAGGGAAGTCAGCATGCCCTCTTTTTGGGGATAATACTCTTTCAACCTGGTTGCCTTTTAGTCGTAAAACTGTTTACATGAATCATAGGAGATTTCTACCTCATAATCATCCTCTTCGATCGACTAAGAAGAAAGCATGTTTCAATGGAGATATTGAGACGAAGGAAAAGCCACATACTATGTCTAGTGCCGAGGCTTTTGAACGTCAGAGCAGTATTGTAAATGACTTTGGAAAAGCGAAGCAAAACGAGGTGGATAAAAGGAAAGAGAAAGAGGAAAATAAGAAGAACAATAAGCAGAAAAAGGGTCAGAGTAGTGCGGGAATAGGTGCAAATGACGGTAAATCTAACTGCGGGAAGCGGAAAAGGCAAGTTGCTACTGATGCCGGTACGAGTACTGGTGCTAGTTCTGGTGTAAGGGATGATGACCATCTGATATTCAACAAACGGTCAATATTTTCGACTTGCCTTACTGGAAGGTAACTTATAACCTCAAATTATCTTCTTTTCAGTCTTTTATTCCTATCTGCATGTTAAATCTCATTTATGAAATGTACAACTCAAGTGACTTGCTCATACTTTTTATGTTATTCCTTCCTTCCTAGGTATTTTTATTACGACACAATATTGATGTTATGCATACGAAAAAAAACGTCTGTGAGAGTGTCATTGGTACTCTATTGAATATAAAAAACAAAACAAAAGATGGCTTAAAGTCCCGTAATGATCTGAAAAGTATGGGAATCAAATAAGAATTGCATGTAACAGTCAAAAATGGTAAAACTTGGCTTCCGCCATCACCATGTAACTTAGGCATTAAGGGAAATGATGTATTCTATAATAGGATGAGAAATCTGAAGGTTCCGTATGGGTATAATTCTGATCTTAGGAGGCATTTCTCGAAAGATGGTTGCTTGTGTTTTTTAAGGCTCATGATTTCCATGTTATGATGCAACAAATATTACTTGTAGCTTTGAAAGGACTTTTACCTGATGGGCCAAGTAATGCCATAAATCGGTTATGTTCTTATTTCAACGAAATATGACAAAGAGCTGTTGATCTCACTAGATTGTTAGAACTTGAAGATGAAATTGATGAGACTTTGTGTATGTTGGATATGTACTTCCCTCCATAATTTTTTGATGTGATGGTACACTTCAAAATTCACCTAGCTCAAGAAGTGCGTTTAGGTGGACCCGTATAATATCGTTGGATGTATCCATTTAAAAGGTAATTGTTTCATTAGTATGATTATTTTTTTAGTTATTTTAAGTACAATATTATAGTTTTGTTCTGTGTAAATGGGATTTGGGTGTTGATAATTAGAAGTTTGGTTTGTCGCAGGTATATGAAGACATTCAAAGAATACGTAAATAATTACGCACAACCTGAAGCATGTATAGCAGAGTGTTACCTGGGAATGGAGTGGGTCAGGTATTTTGATGTTCATGGGGACAAACATTCTGAAGAAGGAGTAAATCAAATCCATAATGAAGACATTCAACATGATTCCACACCGGAAGGGCGTCCTCTTTCTAGAGGTGTTCAAGTGTATATTGGTAGTGATATGCTAAAGATCGTTCATAGATATGTGCTTTTTAACACGGCAGCAATTGAACCATATATAATGTAAGTATGACTATTATATATTCATTTAAAATTGTTAGCAGTATAATCACTTGTGTTTTACGAATCTTTTCCACATTAAATATGTTTTCTTATTAGAATGCATATGGATGAGTTAAGATCTTTCGATACTTCCAGTGAAGACCAACTCCTTTCCATACACTCAAAAACATTTGCATATTGGTTAAAGAAAAAGGTATGTGCAACACCACTTGGTTATTTGTTATATATGTTTGCAATTTATTAGATTCATTTTTCCTGAGTACGTAGTACCTCTTTTTAGCAACCCACAAAACAATAGTTATATTTCACTACTAGAGATGAATCTGTCATTCAATTGTTAATTAGATCTTACCAAGCAAAAACATAGAGCTTCGCCCATTACTGTGGTCACTTTGTTCTGCTAACTAAATTTTATTGATAGGTTAAAATGCAAATTGGTCAAGGCGTGTCAGTATCAAATGCAGTACGGTGGTTGTCACATGGTCCTTTAGAAAAATGTGTATCATATAAAGGCTTGCAAATAAATGGGTCAATGTTTTTTACTAAGGATATTCAAAGAGTCACGCAAAACAGTAGTGTTTCAATTGAATCAAAATCTTTAGTTGCATCATCACAAATAAGCAGTGGTTTCTATGGCGTTTTAGAACAAATTCTCGTGTTGGACTACCAACATATGTTTCAAATTCCCTTATTCAAATGTGACTAGGCTCACACCTATTTTGGTGTCAAACTAGAAAAAAGTTTTACATTGGTCAACTTACGTCAGCATAAGAACCAATATCAAAATGATCCGTTCATTTTAGACTCACAAGCCCGACAAGTTTTCTATTCTTGAGAGTCGGATATATCGAATTGGTTTGTGATGTTGAAACCACCACCAAGGGGTTTCCATGAATTATAGGAATACAATGAACATGAAGACAAAAGTTGCCATCCAGTGGAACCTTCAGCTCTTGGCTTACAAATGGATGATGAGACTGGGATTTATGCAAGAACTGATGCTAAACCTATCTTAGTGGTTCCGGCAAAGAAGAAAAATAAGAAGAATAAGAAAAAGAAAAATAAGTGCCGCTAATGGTGGGTTTAATTACTCTTTTCATTTCCACGGATGCTCTGAACCTATTTTGTTTCTTTCATTTTGCTTCAGATTGTGTATTTTTTCTTTTAAAATGACATGCTATTTATTTCTCTTTAATTGTGACTTGCAATATTGTTGGTATGATATGCTATTTGTTTCTCTGGAGATGAACTCCCCTTTTTAACTCCGCCATCGAAATGATATATCATTTCAATGCCGGTCTCAAGCCCGGTAAAGTAGGAGATAAAATAGGATTTACTGAGTTCTAAATGCATATTTTCTGAAATTGGTTACATATAATCATGTGATGGTATCTGATGTTGCAATTTTTTTTCTGGAATGTCTTTACTTATTTTGCAGTCAATGTCTTACTTTTATTTCAGTTAATATACTTCACAGCTTTAAGCATTTGCATATTCTTCATGGAATTTAAAATGTGATTACATGCCTTGTACAATTCACTAAAACTTCCATGAATCTGGTACTATGATTGTTGATTGAAATGTGATTGCAGGCATTGGACAGAATTCCTTGTATGGTTTAGGAAAAATGGTGCATTTACTGGCCCTTTTTTTTTTAAGGATAATTTAAAAATTTGGTCTAATATATAAGAGAACTAGCCCTTAACCCGTGCCGTAATGACACGGGTCATGATGTTGGTTCATTTTTAATATATCGTATAATTTGTGTCCCGAATACTTATCAACTCCTTATGATTTAATATGTGTTTGTCATAAAAATAGTTGGGATTTTCCTCTCTTTTTTTCTTGGTTTTTTTCTTTAATATTTTACCGCCGGAGATTTGCTCAAACGAAAGAAATATAATCTTAACTTCCAGACACTTTTTTATTTAGGTTCATTTCTTATAATGAGATAATGCTCTACATGAACATGGAAGTTTAAATATTTTTTGGAAATATGTCATCAACAACGCTCATCTCAGTGAAATCAACTAATCAATATCGTCCATAAAAGTCTCCACATGCTCCTATTTCGCTCCATCTGACTCATCTATCATGGTCATGTTGTCGATCCTCCAAATAGGCAGAGAATAGTATTTTTTTTTGCATCGAACAAATGATACAAACTATCCAATGTGACATGATTTTCCTGTAATTTTTCAACCCCCATTATATGACAATGTTTAAAATGTGTACCTATTACCTTTTCGAAGGGATTGTATATATGCGAACCTCTGCCATTAAATCTTCAACAAAGTATTGTGCCCAACAATTCGACCTAATGAAGGCTTTGGTAACTTCAAAAGTCTTGGACATTTTGTCACTTCAGTATGTTCTTACCTTCTGGCGACACATTACCCCATAAATAACTTTGAACACATATTGTACTCCCTGATCTTATTTCAAATTAATAGGTTGTCAATAGATCCTTTACCAAAAGTTGACATATTCTACATTGAATATTTATTAAAAAAAATGTATGGTATTGTGGATCGTTTCTTTCTAAGATTGTACTTTTCAAAATTGGGCTTTTCAAGTCCCACAATTTTCTAAGTTTATATATCTTGTTTGTTTTTAACATTTAAGTTAGCCATATTATGTTTGTTACTAACTTTAAACTTGATGTCATCTTCTACTGTGAACTTTATGTGATTTAAAAATCGAAATAATTATACTTCTTTCATTCGTATCAAGTAATCCGTTGTATATCCCAACAATTCTTCTACAACAATTTATTTCTTTTTCCCTTTCCGGACCATCAGTAGCCATTATTGTCAAGCGCAATCTGTCTAATTTTTGTTTATGCTATGTATTTGCAATGTTCATTTTTCTTAAATAAATAGATTGTGGAAAAACTAAAAAAAAAAAACATAAGTATTACATCGTGTCTAAGTTACTAAATCCAAAATACTCCGGACACTGCTTCTGGTGCCTTGTTTCCTCAAATTCCTCGTTGTATTCTAGACAGTACATGCAACACCAATCATTTGCGAAGTGAGCTATTTGCGCAAGTGTGGTCAATGTATCCCTTGACTGTAATAATAATAACAACACGTCAATTTTTTTCAAGGCATCCAGTTGTAAATGGTATAAATCTAATAGATTTGAATTATACCTCAATCTTAGATATCACCTTCTTCTCACATAACATAGAAATTGAGGAAGGACAAATCTTGACCACTCTTTACATATGCAGAGTTAGCCAAACTATGTTTTGCAATTGTCTTACATGAAAATTATTATTAATCCATATTTTAGTCAACTCCTATTGAAGCCGATCTAATTAGTCCTATAGAAAGTTAATCTTAAATTTTTGATTTTATCTCTTGACCAAATTATTGAAGTATTCTCAGTCATGTTCTGCTTTGTGTGATCTACCCATTTGTGTATACTCTGCCTTCTAACCCAGTGAATGTAACCTATACATAAGATTATTTTTTTACTTGGTCAATAAAACTCACTAAAAAGCAAAAACTATTATTATACACTACTATTACCAACACCCACCACCATAAAAACCATCCACCGCCACTATTTCTTCCACCAATAGTAATGTTACCTCCTCCACCATTTACAAACACCCGCCACCGCTTATACTAACCCTACTTCCACTACCAGAATCAATATAGTTTTTAGTAAAATTATTTATTAATAAAATTATGTATTTATATTAGATTATTAAATGGACATTTATAATAGAAATTTAATTAATCATTATGAACAATCAATGAAACACTAATTAATAAAATGTTTAAAAATGGTTAAGTTGAACAAATCCTGGCGGTAAATTTATCTTTGCCAAGGACAAATCCTGACCACTCTTTACATAAACAAATTGATAATAAATAATTTCATATGTTATGATCTTGATTCGTGTCGATCGTTTAGTTATTACATAACATGGCAATTGATTGCACCAATTTTTTAAAATGGACATGTGTTTTATCGAGTTTATTTTAACATTAGAATGATCAACCACGTTTTATACTTTATAATATAACGTTACACATTTTGTGGCGTTACGAAATTAGCATAATATGTTTTTGTTCACCAATACCCGACACCACCATAAAACCATATGAATCCACTTTTTTTTTATCCACCACCACCTAGTGGCGGAGCCAAGGGTTGACTAACCTGGCTCTAACCCCTTATATTTTTAATAACCACATAATTTTTTTAGTTTATTTTATAAATAGTATACTTTGTCCATATATATTTATGGTTTAGTCCACCAAAGTTTACATGTTTCTTTTTAAAAAGAAGATAGGCCTCCTCAGTGTCAATTTTTGACTCCACCACCGCGCCATCCCATGTAGGTTGTTGACGCAATTCTAATTTTCAATCACAAATGCTATGTATTAAAGGAACATTTATAATAGAAATTTAATTAATCATTATGAACAATCAATGAAACACTAATTAATAAAACGTTTAAAAATGGTTAAGTTGAACAAGCCCCAGCGGTAAATTTATCTTTGCCAATGACAAATCCTGACCACTCTTTACATAAAAAAATTGATAATATATAATTTCATATGTTCTGATCTTGATTCGTGTCGTTCATTTAGTTATTACATAACATGGCAATTGATTGCACCAATTTTTTAAAATGGACATGTGTTTTATCGAGTTTATTTTAACATAAGAATGATCAACCACGTTTTATACTTTATATAATATAATATAACGTTACACATTTTGAGGCGTTACGAAGTTAGCATAATATGTTTTTGTTCACCAATACCCGCCACCACCATAAAACCATATGAATCCACTTTTTTTATCCACTACCACCTAGTAGCGGAGCCAAGGGTTGACTAACGTGGTTCTAACCCCTTAAATTTTTAATAACCACATAATTTATTTAATTTATTTTATAAATAGTATACTTTTTCCATATATATTTATGGTTTAGTCCACCAAAGTTTACATGTTTATTTTTAAAAAGAAAATAGGCCTCCTCAATGTCAATTTTTGACTCCACCACTGCTGCCATCACTGCCGCCCATCCCATGTAGGTTGTTGGACGCATTTCTAATTTTCAATCACAAATGCCATGTATGAGGTTTAGATTGAACAAAATTTCATGTTTCATCATTTTTTTTCCGTGTATATATTCTTTTTTGTATTGCAATCAATTTTATTTTAACATTAAAAAATCACAATTTATACGATATAGTACCAAAGATAACAGGGTTACCATTTGGGTGATCTAACTATGATCATGAAAATATTATCTTGTATGATATCTTCCCTGAAATATATGGTACCTTCCTTTATCAAAAGTGTTAAAAACAACCAACCACATCTTACACACTACGATGTTATCGATGTTGTAACGGCAACATAAAATTAATATTGTCCATCACTACTCCCCAGCATTCACCGTCACTACTTATTCCACCAAAAACCAAGGGCGGAGCCATGATTTTGAGGAGAGAGGGAGAAAAAATTCTTGGCAAGTTGGATACATGTGAAAAATGGACTTTGTATCCCATTTTACGATAAAAGAACAAAAATAAGTATAATTGTGCTTGGATCCGCCCTTAACCACCACTAATCTTTCGGCCGCCACCTCTTCTAATACTCATTGTCGCAGAAAATGTCTATTGATATTATTTATCAAAATTACTTATTAATAAAAATAAATATTATAATAATTAAGAAAACATTTATAATTAAAAAATGATAAGTCATTTATTATGAGCAATTAGTGAAACACTAATTAATAAAACACTTTATAATGAATAAATTATTTATTATGTGCAATTAGTGAAACACTAATTAATAAAGCAATTATGGTATTTAAGTTGAACAAACCACCACTGTTGATTTATCTTTTCTATCAATTCCAACCAAGGTGGAACACTGGTTAGAGGCCACTCTTATGACACAATAGGTCATGAGTTCGAACCTCCCAATTATAATTTTTGAAATTCCATATCTTGACTTGAGTATTCATTTTTCATTCATAATATTAGAAATAATACCGCGCGTGCGAGTTGTAGGGGGTGGTCAGGAGAACCACATCCCTTGATTTATCTTCTCTCTAGAAAAATCTGGACCACCACTTACATAGGCAAACTTAGCCTAGCTTTGTTTTGTATCTTAGATGTAAATATAATTACATGTATAAATGTGGCAGGATGGTTGGAATGTCATATTGGGACAGCGGAGACTCATATTCGACTCTCACCGGGCTCTTTTTTTTCATAGTTATTTTTCATTTTACAACTCTTCTAAGGGTCGCAGAAGATCTATTTATCTTTTTCTTCTTATCTATTCAATCTCCCCATCACTTATTCTCCTCCACTTATCTTCTTTTCCGTAGTTTTTTTATTTTTCTCCTCCATCTCCCGCAGAACCTCCTCATTCATCTCCTTAACCACGAAAATTTAAAACCCATCAATATATTGAGCTGAAGATTTCTTCACCACCAACACCTTATGTTACGTAAAAAAAGGTTTGATTCTATAACCTATTTTAGGGTTTTTTTTATTATTTCCCGTTCTGTTTAACTGCTATTGATCTGAGAATGATGATACAGTTAAAATTAGTCCTAGCTTCAATAGATATATTAATCAACACTAATCAATCATGTGTAAATTATCCATCACTGAATTAGGTTTTAAAAACACTTAGGGTCCATAAATTTTCAAAAATTAGGCTTTAAAAACACTGAATTAGTCATGGGTGGAGGTGTGAAGGATTCTCCAGGTAGCAGTAGCAGTAGCAGCAGCAACAGTAAAATGAGAATTAAAAAACCCTAATTGAGTGTGTTATGTGTGAACAAGAGATTCATGAGACAAAAGTGTTTCCTTGGCTCTATTCTAGGTGTAAGCATGTTCCTTGTAATGGTGTGAGAGCATTTATTCAATCTAAAACAACTGAAACCTATGGAAAAATGTTTTTCAAGTGCACCATACCTACCTGCACCTACTTTGAATGGTTTACTGATACTTCTGACCCTTGCAAAGGCAAGTTGTTGTTGTTACCATTAGTGAAAAGATGTGATGCTTGTGGAGAAGATGATCACTCTTTTAAAAATTATCCACTATACAGTCAATTGTGCTTCTCTTCAACCTGCAATAACAAACTCAACCTAAAAATATGCAACAATCAACACAATAAGCACATAGCTTACATGGTATGTGAAGAGTGTTGAGCTTTTACATGGGCCTCAGATGCTATCTTCATTGCTGCAAAGGAAAAAGTTACAGTTTCTACAAATCAAATTGCTGATCTAATTACAAATCTAGAAAAAAATCATATGTAATAAGATTTCATTTTATGTGTAGTATGAATCGGCCTGGACTTGTTTTATCATTAAAATTATGCTATGTTGATGACTTATAATACTGTTTGTATGATATATTGAATGTTTGTCTTCAGATGAACCCCCCCCTTTTTAACTCCGCCATTGAATAATTCCATTGCTGGTCTCAAGCCCGGATAAAGGAGGAGAGAAAAGGGGATTTCTTGAGTTGGTCTCTAATTATGCAGTTGGCGAGAAAAACATGTAACACATTCCTATAATCTCTGAAATTTTGAGCATTAGCATCTTCTTCATGACTGTTGTGTTTGCTTTACAAAAATTTGCATGAATCCGCTACTTTGAGCATATAAATATACACCTCCACTTGTTTCATTCATTTACATTTTGAGATATACAACCTGGTGCTGTGAGTGTTGATGGAAATGTGATTGCAGACGTCCTTGTATAATTCAGAGAAATCCTTGTATGTTTCCGGCAAAATGGCGCACTTGCTAGCCATTTTTTTTAAGGTTCAGTTGAAATTATTTTTAAATATTAACGTAAATGTCCTTTGTTAATCATACATGTAATTGTGGAATGGTGGTTGGAATCCCAGTCCTAAACAGAGGAGGCCCGAGTTCGAATCTCACCCTAGCCTAATTTTTTTCCTAGTCAATTTTTATTTTACAACCCTTATAAAAGTTGCATATGTTGATTAAAATAAAAAGAACAAATCTACTAGTATTGTGAATTCGGCAGGATGGTTGACGTCTTGTACTAACACCTGGTAACTCTTGGGTTCGATTCTCTACAGGGACATTTTTCAAATTTTTTTTATTATCTTCAACGACTCTTATTAGTGTTTCTTTAAAATCATTCACTACCTTTAGGATATGAGTCGTAAATTCTAAAGGTGGTCACTTCTCTCTGCAACCCTTTTCACACAACAAGTTGTGGTTCTGATTCTCGTCACTACTCTTAGGAACTCGTTAGTCCTAAGAGTTGGACATATTTTACTTTGACAACGCTTTTGATGGAAAATGTTGTAAAACATACTACATTTTACAACTTTTAATTTACGATTTGTCAATCTACAGTTGTAGATTACTAATTTTCCCGTAGTGAGACTAACTTTTCTCTCAAAGCTATCAAGATTTCCTTTTTACTCCTCTTCTTATTTTCCATGAAACTCCATTTGCACGAGGTAGGGAATGTGTCTACCCATTTTTCATCTTCCTTGGCTAAATTCAAATCCGGGAAATGACCATATATCCATACCTATACCAACAATATAAAAAACAAAACACAAAACTTATTTATCAGGATCAGTAGAATTGGATCATGGAGGTTGTAAACTTTGGGAAACATAATAAAGTTCGGCTTATTCGCAAAAAAAAATTAACGCCGAACCAACTAAGTTCGGCTAAGTAATTTAAAACCGCAACATCCGAGCCTTTCGAAAAATAGGTTCGGCATACATAAAAACAAACTTTAAAGCTGATTTTTTTCTTGAAAATGGAAATGGAACTAGAATGAGTAGACTTACCTGAAGCATTGTAAAATAACCTCCAATGTTTGTACTTGTTAACCTAGACGCAGTACCAAGTTGTTCAAATAGGAAAGAAAGGACCGCGGTTCCCCAAGAGTACTTGTGGCAGCTTTTCAAATCCCTTAACAATTGGAGGTATTGAGTGTTATCCTTGTTCCCATTGTTATCGGGAAATATAACACTTCCTAAAGTATACAATAGATATGCGGTAGCAGTGCGATTAGCTGTGACCTCGTCCATAACCAACTCCCCCTTTGAAATTTTGTCCTTTGTGTCTCCAAAACAATTTTTCAAAGCGGTGAACTTGATTTTCTTCAACTTCTTTGTGGTAGAATCCACAAACTTCACCTTTTTAGCAGCGCAGGCAAACTCCAATTTTGTTTTATTTTTGGCCAACCAAGAGTTTCCTCAAAAAGTACATACAACTCATCCCAAGTCATATCATAAACCGCTAAGCACACATTTTTTCCAAGAGTTCTAAGACCACTAATATTTTGTGCATCATCTGGAGTAATTGACATCTCGCCAAAAGGGAGATGAAATGTGAAAGTCTCCAGACAGAATCTCTCACAAAAGGCTGAGTTTGTAACTGCATAGAATTCCTCTTGTGCATATAAAATAGCAGGCCATAAACCAGAGTGTTGTACTGAAGCCACCACCTCAGGAGCCTCTTTGAAAATATCCCAATGTGCAATGCTTTGGTGTCTAAGTACGCGGACTGCATCCCTGTGATCCGGAGTCTCGTAAATTCTCTTCGCCCATGACTCCTTGTATCCAATCAAAACTCTTCCACCATCTTCAGGGAGACCATGGGGAAAACCATCCCTGCGAGGACGTATCACATTATACGGATGAGGAATGTGCTTACCTGTCTCCCTTGATGTAACAACCTTCTCTTGTTCTTGTTCTAGTTCTTCTTCTTCTTGACCTTCCTCACCAACATCTTCATCATTGTGATCCTCTTGTTCTACAGGAAAAGAGCAAGTCATGTCAATTCCCCTTTTTCCTACATGTAAGTTATTTTTTCCACCACCTCGAGGTTTGGGAGTTTTTGAGTTAGAAGGAGTCACTTCCATTGTTCTCCTTTTAAGCTTCTCTTTGAATTTTCCCGGATGGGTCCTAAACCAAATGACAAACCTTAATTAATTTTCCAAATTAAATACATATTATTCTACCACACAATTTGATAACTCACATATAACTGGACAAGTTTAGAGGAAGCTGTTGGCCATAAACAGTTAAAAGTTCGGCACATACGATTTTAATCAATACGAGCCGAACAATCTGCCCAACAATGTTAGCCTTGGTCAGAGAAAGTTTCGGCACATTCGATATTTATCACAATGAGCCGAACAATGTATTCAAAACTAATCATACAAAAGGATATGAGCCGAACTCAGTGGTTCGGCTCATACGATATTGAAAATGTAACAAAATTTAAGCTGAACTGTTCTTCATTTGTGTAAAAAAACAATTTCGGATGGGAAATTTCTGTCGAACAATACCCTGAAACTAACCAAAACCTAGACAAAAAAGACGCAAAAATAAACAATGGGTTTGTGGGAAATACCTTTCTATGTGCAATTTTAAAGAATCATCCTCTATTTCTCAATCTCCAACACCAATCGATCTGGTATCCACTTCATCTCCATCTTTCTCAAAAACCCTAGATTGAGATGCTACAGAAGATAAATCAGGATTCGACACCATATTTTTAGGGCATCGCTTAACACGAGGTTCCATTTAGAACTACAATCAACAACGAAATCAAAGAATTTTTTTTCAGAAATTTTTGAGAAGAAGAGGGAGAAAGAGTGGTTTTTGTTTTTAAAAAATATTTTTTTTTTTAATAAGTAACGGATTAATAAGTGTGTTAATTAGTGGGTAATGGTTAATTAGTGGGTGGTTGGTTAATTAGTGAGATTGTTTTAGGATTAGAATTTAATTAAGTGGAAGGGTAGCAATGTAAATTAAACTGGGAAGGGGTATTATAGTAACTTAACAACTATTAAGATAAGGGTCACCCTTGAAATACTATAGGCACCCACGTTTTTGTCATATATGTATGCCCAAAATTATTGGGTCTGCCCCAAAATAGGGTTCTATTTTTAAACAATAAATAGATATGAAAATGAAAATACTTGTTGGGTTCTGATTTGTTAAGGTCCATTACGTTCAATATGTCTTGATTTGACATAATGAAAACAATTGACCATAAAGTTTGATCTTGACTGTTAGCTGTCTGACCTTGACTATCCATTTGACTTTGATTGTTGTTTTTCTGCATTGACTTTTACTTATAACTTTTGTGTTGAAATCAATGTGATCCAATGTGTACATATTTATCATATAGTCAATTCATAAATAGAATCGAGCAAAGGACACAAATATTACACATTTCATGGAAAGGTCCGCTCACAGTCGGACTCTCTCAAAACCTTACAACCATGTGTGATTCCAACTCAGTCCAACTCACCCACTGACCCATCCAACTCAATACCTAATCTACCCTTCCCTAGTCAGTTTAGTGTGACCGTACCCAATTTATTTTATATGACACTCTTGGTTTCATACCCAATTTATTTTATAAGACTATCTTTGTTATTTACCTAATTTATTTTATTTACACCGAAAAACACATTTCCCATTGTAATTTATGCGATCTTGTTAGTGAGGTACCCAACTTATATTATATGTTAAAAAACTTTCCCAACTTATATTATGCGACCTTTTAAGAGGAGTACCCAACAAGTATTATTGGAAGCATTATTTGGGTTTGTTAACACAAACGAAACAAAATTCATATGCCAACAGAAAATGCACCTAAATGGGAATGAATAAAAAGAACGACAGTGATTCCTAATCGACCTTTCCATTCTTCACCTGGCTTCAACATGATTGGTTTCTCAATCACTGCAGCGTCAACACAGAGCATCTGTTTGTACTCCTCGTCCCCAAAATCTGTCATGGTTTTTGATTTCTTCTCCCATGAGTTCCAGACGACTGAGGAAAAAAACGACCGCAGTTATTAACAAGTTGGAATGTGTGCGTGTCTTCTACATCACCACCTGAACTTGGGCCACCTCTTTTGCTGCAACAAATTTTATATGTTAAGTAACCATAAGGAATACAACTGGTGTAGGGTAAAGAATGCTAACAAAAAATATAAATATACCACTTCGAACGATCTGTAATTAATGGGGTAACATTGCACCTGGGACCAGGGGGAAGGGGAGTGTTATAACCCCTAAAAGAACATCGGCTAGAAATTGTCCCGGCATGGAAGTCAGATGCACTAATATCGTCTTCACTAATAACCTCTTCAGTTGAGGAGTTTGATATTTCACATGTTCCAATGGGATTGCAGCAAATGAAGACGTACTCTCAAACGATGCAGCAGGTTCTTGGGTATCACTAGAAAAACATGCACTCCGGTTTCCAGTCCAAGCCGTCGAGACATTGGCACTGACTGAAACTCCCGAGATGGTTTTAAACTTAGTCTTAGGAAAATTCTTATTCGGTCTCATCAAATTTAGCGGATCATCAACAATCTCACGTCAAAATGACCCGCTCAACGTTTCAGAATCAAGTGTGCTAGAATCTACTGTAAACCTCTCAGAATTTGATGGGGTAATAGTAGGTGAGTCAAAAACCAATTTCCAAACATAACAAAAGGAATGTCCCAATCCTTCATCTAATGGTTCTAGCAAGACTAAATCAACTTCCCCACCTCTACCATTACCATTCGGCACAAAGCAGCCTACAACTCGGGAAGTACTATTCCCCATGAAATGACTATCACTAGCCCCTTCAATGTGTGAATTCTATTGCAACTATGCAATCTAAGTAAAATAAACCCCTTTTACCCCTAATGACCATCATTATCTTCACAGCAATTTAGTATACATAATCATTTACCAATTAAAAACATTAACAAGAAATAGCTGACCTTCCATTTGAGTGATCACTGAACTTGTATGTAGCTCTGGATCAAGAAACACATAAAATAGATCTAGTTGTTGTCCCAATGAAAACACCTCAGAAAAACAGAAAAGTTAGGAAGATTTATAAAATCCGAGGGGAACCCAGGTAATAAAAAATACTGATTTTGAATAAAGGTTAGAAATTTGTGGAAGAGATGCAAGTTTAAGTGAACCCAAATGAGTCTTACAGTGGAAGAGTTGAGATAGATAGAGTGAAAGAAGAGAAGAATAAATAAGATTAGATAAGAATTAACTAACCTAACCATAACTAACTGACTAGGGAGGGTAGATTAGGTATTGAGTTGGACAGGTTATTGAGTGAGTTGTAGTGAGTTCGAGGCGCACATGGTTGTGCGGTTTTGAGCGAGTCTAACAAAATATGGACCTTTCCACGAAATAGGCAATTTGTATGCCCTTAGCTCAATAGAATCGGTCTATACGAAAAAAAAAAAATTAATTTTCAATGTTTGTAAGAAATTACGAAGTGGTTCTTGCCTAAAGAAATGTCAACCAAATACCATTATGCTTTCGCTTTATCGAATGACTTTTTGATAAATTTTATGATCTAAATTATTTTTTACACCATTAAAGTTGTGTGTGCATTATGAAATGATTTGTGTTTGTTTTTCCTCAATGTTGATTGTTTGACAATAAAATTATGTGCTTATGATATTATGTCGAGACTCTTTAGCTATCACCACAGTGATACTAGAGTGTTTTATCATAGCAATAATCATAATGTTATTGTAAGTATGAATTTGCAAACCGTAAAGTTTGGATTTGCAGTTATTGACCTATTATGATAATGGAATTATTTTAGTTAATTGGCTATCACCACAGTGATGTCAAAAATTCTTTTTGGCCATGATCATAATTTTGTTAAATGCTTGTAATATTATTTTTGCCTAAATATATTAGAACAACAATCGCCCACATGTGATTCGCATTCACATGTTTAAGTGAAAGAGGAATGATTGATCATACATTATGGATCTGAATCACTTTACGTCTTGATGAGTGTCTAGTGTTATTTTTCTTTATTTTTCTAATTTGAGTGTAAATTTTACTGTATTTACTAGACATAAAAATAATGATAATGATTAAGTAAATGCCACATAATTTATCATTATATTTTATAAAATGCATAAAATAAAATTTGATTAAATTAACTCATTATCGAGTTGAGTAACCCATTATGGATTTTTCAGATGTTCATAAATATTATTATGTTGTTTTATCCAAAACTTATTGCATACTGTATAAAATTGAGGTTTTATTTTTGGATAAATTCCTCCATGTTTGTGAAAATTTATGATGTTCATTGCCTATTCTAAACATCTTCATTTTTATCCTTATTATACCCTTTGTTTAAAACGATCTTTAAGCTTGCATCAAATTTAAATTAGCGACGCATCAGAGAATTTTCTTTAGCGGAATTTCATTATTGAAACATACTTATATATACTTTCTTAATGCATTTTTTTCGGTTAAGAAAGGTTTTCCATGTTTGGATATTTGTCAATTAGCGGGTGTTAGTGTTTTCATATTTTATATATGACATGCTTTTGAATAAATTTTTGTGATTAATGTTTTAGGGTTACACATAATTGTTTATAATCGACTAAATTTGTGATAAGATCAAGTTTGTCTATATCATTGAGCGGGACCATGCAATATCACAAGAATAGCTAGTGTGATTTTTGAAATTGTATATATTTGCTGGATTGGTTAGTTATCACCTTAGTGATACTAATTTTTCTTCTTTTAAGTGTTGTATATTTTGATTCCTCTTAGTTTTATTTAACGATAGGAACAATGCTGCTCACAAGTAGTTTTGGTTCACACGTTAAATAAAACACTAAAGTTATCTAAATGTTTCATATGCATGTGAAATATTAGCCACCCACATGTGACTACAATTCATATTGTATTAGGTTGAACATTAGAATTATTTGAGTTTGTTAATACATGTTAGGAAGAGATTATCCCACATGTGACTCTAGTTGTGGTATTAAACAAACATAATGTTGTGTGCATGAGAAGGTAAAATATCTACGTACTGATGTTTTTCATGTCTCACGTTGTTCCTTGATAAGGTTTTACCCACAGGTTAATCTTGTTGAAGGTATGTAACTATTGTAAGCTTAATTATCATTTATATCTATTATAAGTTTCATCTTTTGTTCTTATTAAATGCTTAGTAAATTTGTTAGGTATGAATTAAAACGTTCTTTCTTAAGATTCTGATGGTCCAGTTGGGCACTATCATTTTTTTTATCTACTCTTATTGTTTTTCCAATATGTTATACTTGTGTGTTGTCTTTTACATTTGTGTCAAGGAAATATCATGAATAGTATATCAGCTGAACATTTTAGACTACTTGCATTCATTAATGGAACATTGTTTAGGTGGCTGCTTCGGCTTGAATTTGAATGTCTAGACATAAGAGATATTTTGATTCCATAACAGGTTGCAGGGTTGGTATTGGGTCCGTAATTTTGCTCTAGTGGGATATGTACCTTAGAGAACATGGCTCAACTATTTTCTTATACTTGTTGTTTTTTCCATGTCCAAATGGGAGACGCAGCTTCTCCTTAGCGAACATGGCATATCACTCTCATTTTAATCACTATTCCGCAGTCCCGTGAGTCCTTGTTTTCTTTTAATGTCATTTGGATTTTGTATGTTGAAGTATATATAAATCACTGATACTTGGGAACTATGAAAGTGCAGAAACATATTTTCTCGAGGCATACCTATTCCATTCTAGTGGTTACAATCACTACATAACTACCATATTAATAGGGTGTTGTGTCTAATTCAAACAATCAATAATGATTTGTTTTTGATGGACCCTCCACATCTTCTGAAACCATTGTCAAGTTTGTTACTTACTTGCATTTTATTTGATTTCCCCTACGTTCACTACAAGAAAAATGGTGTATTGCAACATGTCATTCATGTGGCTAAAACCTATATTTAGTGTGGCTAAATCCTATTGCCACATAATTTTTTATTGCCACACCTGTGGCAACAACCTGGGTGGCAATAAGTTATAGCCACACCTTTAATATGAACAATTAATTGGGGGATATGGATTTTAATTGGGGGATATGAATTACTTCCCCCAACCATTTGTGGCTGATAAGGGGTGTCTTTTGGGTGCGAAAATACCAGAATATCCCTTCATTAATTAAAAAACATTATGAAATTACTAATTTGCCCTTTCTACTAAACATTAAAATCAAAACCCAAAATCATATCCCCCTTCTCAAATCAGTACCGGCATAGGCTTATGTTTAGAATTTTTTTTTTCTTCATCGTCTTCCTCATCGTTCATTCTTCATCGACGATTAATCGTTGAATCAAAAATTTCTTCGTTGACTAACCTACCATAACCATGCCTCCACGAAAGAAATCAAAATCAAAACGGAACACTAAATCGATTGCTCAACAAACACATGAACAATGAATCGAGAACATTGCTCAAGAACTAGAAGAGGACGAAGCATCCAACTCGGATGATCAACCAATCATGGCTTTTCTAAGAAGGTAAGTGTTTTTTTAGCTCATTTATGATTGTTTTAATCGATTTGTAGCCATGGGTTTAGGTTAGAATTGCCAAAATTGGTGAAACTGTGGAGTTGCAGAGAAAACCGGCATTGAATCTTAGTTTGAATACCAAGCCGGTTTAGAAACCGGCATAGACTTTTGGTCGAACACGATGCCGGTTTAACTTCCTGAACCTGAAATATCTATACCGGCATACGATAGTAGTTGATCACCAAACCGGCTTGAGTTCCTGAAAATTAGATTTTAGGACCGGCATTCGAATTGGGTTGAAGGCTATTCCGGTAGTCAACTAAAAAAACACAGGAATAAATTTTTTTTTACCGGCATTATATCTAGGTTTCGTCATTGCCGGTTTTGAAATACCGGCATCAGGTAGTTCAATTCGTGTATGCCGGTTTGACACTTGAAACATTCAGTAAGAAAAACTGAAAAACCGGCATGCTCGATATTTGAACATATATGCCGGTACATGTTACCGGCATTAGTTGTTTTAAGAATTTCAATGCCGGTTTACAAACTGTGATGACTTTTCTTATGTTTGTTTCGTTTGTTTATGTTATAGGTCAAAAGCCAAAGTATCGAGGAAAAATAAAGGTCATATTCTCACTAAAAAAAGGAGAAAGGACGGTCTTGATACTCCCCAGTCCCTGCCTCCCCGGGGGATAGATGCGGGTCGCAAGAAGCGTTTGGGGTTTCAAACAAGAGGGTTAGATTGGGAGAGTGGTGGTGAACGTAATGCACTTAGAATCCGTGAAAGTACATTTGTGAACGATGAGAATGATGAAGGGGACACTGAGGATAAAGATGATGAGGTTCCCCCAAGTCAATTAGCAATCCAAACCGAAGTTGGTGAGACTAGTCAACAACCAACACAAGGCAAGGGCAAGGGAAAACACAAAGTTAAAGGTTGTCACCTTCCTCACATTGATGACATGATACCCGACCGCGATGATGGTAAAATTTGGGGTCAAGCTCCGGAACCGAAAGTACTCTTTGGATACAAGAACTCTTGGGCTCGTACAATCTTTCAAACTTATGTAAGTATTTTTTATTTTGTGCATGTGCATTGTTTTATTTTTTACATTATCTCTTAATCGTATTATGTCTTATTTGTAGGATCATACTAAGGATGTGCGTGTTTTTAAAAACCAAGCCGCTACTGAGTGGAAATTTTTGTTGGAACATGAAGATGTCAAAACATTAGTAAGGAACTCGGGTTTGTATTCTTTGGTTGAAAATTACTTGAATCCAGATACTGTCACCGTCAATTGCTTTGTCGAAAGGTATCATGGTGAAACCGATACAATGAACTTCCCGTTCGGGGAGATGACCTTGATTCCTGAAGATGCTTATGCCATTCTAGGCTTGAATGTTATCGGAAAATCAATTTCAGAAGGAGTTGAGTCTCGGGACCTAGATTGGCTGAAGTTGCACGATTTGACTGAAAAGTTGTTTGGTTGGGACTTCAAAACTTCTTCGGATAGCTTTTATGTAGCATCGAACGGAAGTAAGACGAAGACATTCAAGATTTGAAGTTGTTTGGCTGAAGTTGCACGATTTGAATAAACTTTATATGTGTTCTACCGGTGGTGTTATGCATTTTTTTCCAATGACGGCACAAAAAATAAAATATCTGTGAACTTATGGTGTTATTTCGGCACAAAAGAGAACATATATTGAAACGCCGGTACAAGTACTGGCATAGTAAAGTTTGAATCAAATCACATTGGCACATATGGTTTAATGATTACAATTCAAACTTCCAAAACAACAAAAAGGGGGCGTATAAGTAAACCACATATATCCAAATTACTCATCATCACTTCCACACGTATGAAGTTGCAAGTCATCCTCTTCAAGAGGTTTCTTTGATAATGCCAAAGCATCCCATAATTGGTGATTCTCCTCATTCAATGCCATCCATCCCTTCCATATATTTGGATCAAGTTCCTTGTTTTTAACCATCCCACAAACAGGTGGCAATGGACAATTGTCCTTAAGTTTTAGAATAACGAAATGATTGCCGTTCACGTACGCCAAAACAACTCTTCTCATCTTAAGGGATCCCTCGCATTTTTGCCATTTTGGTGTAAATGTTGAGACTATGGTGGGGGAAAAATAATGAACAACACAATTAAATGTATCCGCTACTAGATGCCCACAAAGCGGCATACTCATCCAATATTGAGAAGGAAGAAATGTCATTTCCTGCTCGGGTCCTAACACTTGAGCACACATATCATCAAACACCTCATCGTGACCAAGAAATTGCTCATAAAAGCTCCTCTTCTTCACAAGTTGATCGGCCATTCTCATTCTAGCATAGCGGCATGGTGTCATTCCTTTACTAACAGCCGTCTCAAAGATTCCTAATTGTTCGGTCACGGCATGATATCCACAATTTCCATCTCCATCGACATCATCCGTGTACGCAATAAACTCGCGAATAACCTCAGGAAGTTGGCCTATGTAAGACTCTATCTTCGTATGATAACTTCTAATGGTCCTACCTGTTATGGGATCCTTATACATCTTCATATTACCATATTTTAGCTTAATTATATCCAAACCATCATCTGCAATCCCTACACTCCAAATGTCTATGGTATTAGACGGGAGAATATTCTTCCTTGGCCTTCCTCTACCCCTTTTCCTTTGAACCTCGGCTACATCGACTATTGGTGTAGGTTCGGATTGCTCAAAGACATGCCCTTGGTTTCTTAATGTTGGTACCTTTGGCGGCCTTCCCCTCTTCCTTTGAACCTCGGATACATCGACTATTAGTGTAGGTTCGGAATGTTAACCTTGTTGTCCTTCGTAGCTTAATGTTGGTACCTTCGGCGGCCTTCCCCGTTTCCTTTGAACCTCGGATACATCGACTATTGGTGTAGGTTCGGAATGTTGACCTTGTTGTCCTTCGTAGCTTAATGTTGGTACCTTCGGCGGCCTTCCCCTCTTCCTTTGAACCTCGGATACATTGACTATTGGTGTAGGTTTGGAATGTTGACCTTGTTGTCCTTCGTATCTTAATGTGGGAACCTTCGGCGGCCTTCCCCGTTTCCTTTGAACCTCGGATACATCGACTATTGGTGTAGGTTCGGAATGTTGACCTTGTTGTCCTTCGTAGCTTAATGTTGGTACCTTCGGCGGCCTTCCCCGTTTCCTTTGAACCTCGGATACATCGACTATTGGTGTAGGTTCGGAATGTTGACCTTGTTGTCCTTCGTAGCTTAATGTGGGAACCTTCGGCGGCCTTCCCCTCTTCCTTTGAACCTCGGATACATCGACTATTGGTGTAGCCTCAGAACTCGTCGATTGTTGTTGACTTGATATCGGTTCCTTCCTCGGCCTATCCCTTTTATTTGGACCGGGAGTTTCCGCGAATCTTGCTTCTAAAATCTCACTTGCACATAGATCTCGTTTTTTGTTGCCGCGAGTTCCTCTTCACGGCGAGTCATTTCTTTGAATTCTTTTCTTTGTTTTTTCCTTGGAATTTTAGTTTGTGGTCTACCCGGCGGATCTCCCTTTGTTGGCTCTTCACTCTGTGCTATCCATGGCCGTGTAATTAGTCTTAGTTGACTCAACAATACTTGTCGGCTAGCCGAGTTCCCACGTGAGTAAGCTTCAAAAAATTCTTGGGCCTCCTTTGTATCCCATGGTGATTGTCCGGGAACTTCGGTAGGGGGAAGGTCGAAAGATAATTGCTTCCAAAAAGGATCAATAACACCAATAGGTATCACTTCTTCATACTTCACAAGCATATGTCGACACGGAAGCCCCAAAGAAGACATGTCGGGACAAATACACACATCACCCGGTTTTCCATAATTTTTTTCATATTGAATTTGTCTCATCATATGTTTTATTGCCCACCGAGAGACGTTAAACTCTATTCCTTGGAGCAACTTAGTATGTTTAAGAAATGGAGTCATCCTATCCATGGAGCTTTTCTCAAAACCCTTCTTGATCCTATCAATATCGGCCTTAAAGTTTTGTTCCATTGCCTCGGCGACCGTAACCACGTTTCCCAGGCCGGACTGGATGAGATCTTTAAATCTCCCATGTGAGGACTCCGCTATACTAGTTGCTTCATTCCCGTAATGTCTATAACGATTTGTCCACGCACGCACAAATTTTTCCTTGAACTTATCCAAAAATTTATCCCGACAATATGAAACGGCACTTGGATACACTTCGTTATAGATGGCAATAAACATTTTCAATCTATTTTCATACATGTCCTCGGTAAGAGACCAATAAACTTTCTCCCAATCCTTTAGAAATTCCAACCACCTTTTATGGTTTTCATCGTGTTCTTTGTCGACTCGCTCTTTAATCTTTCCTCTTTCATTTTCTTCTTCTTCGGGTGATAGTTTCTCTTTACGAACATCTTCATCAAGTTGACCAACCATTCTTTTTTTAATATCAGCCTTAGAGGGTTCAAACAAAGCATGACAAATTTTTTTTCACATTTTCACCTATATGAAATGTACATAGGAAATTTTGTGCATCCGGAAATACGTCGGATATGGCATTCATTAGTGCATCAAATTGATCGGTTATGATGACCTTCGGACCACGATTTTCCGGGAACAATAATTTCAATTGTCGCAATGCCCAATGATAATTGTAATCCCTTTCGTTTTCCATTAAACACCAAGCCAATGTGAATGTTACCTTGTCCGATGTGTGCCCCACGATGTTGAAAAACGGCATGTTGTATTTGTTTGTCTTGTACGTGCAGTCCATCATAAGAACATCACAACACGTATGAGACAATTGTGAAAGCAAAGGATGCGAAATGAATATTTGAAGCGGCTTATCGTCCGGACCTCTTTTAATGATACGCGTGTAGTTGTGATCCCAAACTATCTTCTCAAATTCTTGTATAACATTCCTCCCTTCCCATTCCAACCTTTTAATAGTTGCTTGTGCGCTATAAATTGTACTTAGTGAAGAAACGTTCATCTTATCCTTTGCCTTGAAGGTTCGGAGAATCACTCTTGGTTTGATACATGCTTTTGTCATCATCTTGACATCCTCGAATTGATCAGGTTTTAGCTTCGCAACTAGGGAGTGACCTTCAAAATCTTTCGGATCGGGGTGGTTGTGACGGCCAAACCACACCTTACATTCCCATTCTTTTTCTTCTTTACTTTCTCCTCTTAGATAGAATACAAGCTTAAAGGGGCACTCATCCTTTCTCGTAACTGTTTTGTATACCCTCTTAGTCTTCTTTTCATATACATAACCCTTTATCTTATGGCTATTCTCCTTGTATTTTCCGCTTTTCTCACAAACCATCTCAAAACGAACATATGAATGTTGACTATTCCTCACTAAGACACACATGTTCTTAAGAGCCGTCTCTTTTGCCCAAGCAATTACTTCCTTTTCATCTTTTATTCCCTACATAAGAATGAGAGATTACAAGCAAATCCCAACATTAAATTGTAAAAACTAGGTGCAAGACTTGTTTGGTAACATACCCGAGGTATTTTATAGTGTTCCGACGTATCCCGATGGAGCGGTTTGGAGTTTGGTTGATCGTTGTACAGAATTATCTAAATGAAAATAAAATTGGATTAGTTAAAACCGCAGTTGTCGATAAGTAAATTAAAGTGCCGGTTTTCAAAACCGCATACAAGGTAATTGTCATTCTATGCCAGTATTAAACCGGCATTTTTACAAATTAAGTTACTATGCCGGGATATAGTACCTAAGCATACATAGATCAAAAAAAGGAATGCCGGTTTTTAAGTTCAAAATATAATTTGTTTCTGTATGTTTTTCCTATTAAACCAGCACCATCGACATGCAAGGATCTATGCAGGTATCACAAACTGGCATGGTGTGTCATGTACGGTTAGTGTCGGTTTGAGTTGTCCATACAATATTCGGTGGTTGGTAAAAAGTATAAATTCAAACCGGCATGCAATCTTGGTTTGAATGGTACGCCGGTATGTTCTTGAACAGTTGGGGATATTTTAAACCGGCATTCAAATTTGTATGAATACAATGCCGGTTATAGAGGTTCCGGCATGGTATTCATATAACGCGCATGCCGGTTTTACGCTTTTCGGACAGAAATGGCGGTTTGAAAAAAAAAACAAATTTTCGACCTCTTTGAAGCATTACCTGTGTGTTGGGGATGCTTGTATGTTGGACATGTTTACTTTCTTGAGTTGGTTCTTCACATAACTCCTCATGGTCACGAAAATCGTGATCCAAGGGTGTTGGTTCATCATATAACTCCAATTGGGAGGTGTTATCATTAACTGAAGATTGAAGATATGATTGTTGTTGTAGTTGAGCCAAGGATTCAAAGAAATTGCAAGTCTCTCTTCAAATTCATCTTCCATTTTCAAAAAAAAAAAATTCTACTCTAAAATTTTTTCCTTCCTTCTACCCACAAAAAATTAAAATAAACTCACAAAAACAAAATATATCCCCCAAATCATTAAGATTTTACTAATCTTAATTAGTAACTAATCCTAATTAGGGAGGGTTAGATTAGGAAATAATAAATTAATTACATAAGGGGTAACCCAGCTAGGATATTCGGATCCTTATTTTGTCCTCTAGTGATATCCCCCGATTAAAATCCATATCCCCCAATTAATTGTTCTTTAATATACTGTAGCAAAAGCTGGGTCTTTTTCCACACCAGAAAGTGAGGCAATAGCATGAGGCAAAAAAAAATATTTTTAATTTAATATTTCGTTATTTTCATATTTTTAAAATTTGTTTCCGCGAATATGGCGCAACTGGCGAGTCAATTTGGTTTCACCATATTTGATTTCGTTTTTTATTTGGAAGATTTTTTTTTTCCTACATGAGTACTAATTTAAGATAATAAACGAAAAAAAAAAAACACTCCCAAAAAGATTTTTCCAAAAAATATTTCATTAAATATCTTGATTCACTACAACTTTTTTTTTTGAAGGATCTTACAATAATAATTATCCTCATGATACATTAACATCTCCCGTTACAAACTTTGCAAATAAAAAACTAAAGATAAAAATTGATTTTCAGACAAAATCCTTCGTTGGGTTTAATGGGTCTCCTGCAAAAGAAATAACTGAACAAAATTGATTATTAAACAGATAATGAAAATCCATTAACGTAAAAAAAGGTTTAGATTTCCAATCTCAAAGTTCAATCAAATATATTGAAATCAAACTTACATGATACCAAAGAGAAATGATGAGATCCAATATCCTTCATTGTTCAAGCAAGCTGCAAGGGAAGGTAAATATTTTAAGATCTCCGATCCGAAAATAAAATAAAAAAAAGACTTCAAGATTAAACCATTTCATTAAGAGAGGAATTTTATATGAACGAGAAATCATCTAACTCATATGATATTAATACCATAAGAAAATGCGTCCTTTAATGATAGTAAATGCGAATGCAAAAGCTTGTTTCGGAAGTGCACAACAAATGAATGTTTAACTTATGAATTATCAAAGACCTTTGTGATCAAGTTGTACATAAACATGTTGCAGGAAGAAGTTTTCTAGAACAGTAAGAAATAATCAAATAAGAACTAATACCCGTTGATGTCTTGATGATGATAATCATAAAGAAAAAACAATTCACATGGAGAGAGCACAGAGAGTGTAAGGTGGGGGATATTCTGGCAGCAAGCCTTCAAATCAAAAAGGAAGAAAGTATAAGACAGTACTTGGGGATCTGCAGTTATTTTGAGAGATAATGGGGATAACTAAATATATTTTATTCAACTAATATAAAATACATTTAAGTTTGGTCAAAATCTTCCGTTTTAAACGGTTTTGAATATATTTTACATATTAATGAAATTGAAATATTAAATTAAGTAGATTATATATACCTTCTTGCAACCCCATTTTAGACATATGTGGCAAGAAATGGCTTTTTTACCACATCACATACGACCCGTGGGTATAAAACTATTTATTGCCGCACCTAAGCTTACCCGTGGCAATAACGATTATATTGCCACACCTGGTACAAAATACGTGAGGCAATAGAGCCACTTTCTTGTAGTGGTTCTTCCTGAACCCTTAAATTGTATGCATATTTTGCAAGTATGTAACATATCTTGCTATTTGTATTTATCGCTCAGAAATTTGGGGTCTCCGGAAATTTGGGTTGTGCTGGGGTATATTTCAGGGTGTACCTAATCGAGTGACTGATGAGGTGTTTATTTCCATGTTCATAAACCCGGATGAGCTTTCGATGCAGTGCATTTTGATAGATTTTAACTGACTCCTTCAGGTTTGACTATATTGAATTTAATGACGTTATGATTATGATGTGCAGATAATAGAATTTATTTGAAATACACAAGTATCATCTGTGTATTTATGTTACGGAAGTAAATGTTGTGCATAAGCAACTAATTTATCCAACTAGGAAAACCCTGTGGCCCCTAATTATGTAAAATTGTGTAGAAATCTAAACATGGCTCTGAAGTTGGTGGGTTGTTGAAGTAGACTTGAGATAACTTTTCCTGATGATGAGTTCTCGTTTTATATGATTGTGTTGCACAACGGGTAGGGTGGGTAGGATATGACCCATTTATCCACCCTACCTGCTAACTGGCGGGTAAGAATTTTTTTACCCATCACCCTACCCGCCAGTAAACGGGTAATATCCTACCCGACCCGTTAATTGGCGGGTCAGGTAGGATAGGGTGACGGTTATATCCGTTTTTTGTTTTTTTTTGGATGATGCCTGGTGATAAGAAATCTGCCTAGGGAAAAATGAAAATTCCTTTCCAAGTAACATCCAACCTATCTAAATATGTACTTATAATCTAACTAGGGAAAAATGAAAATGAACAAACACAAGTATTCTCAAGAAAGCAATTTATAGTCTCAAGAAACGAGTTCTATTCTTTTCAAAATCTACGATGAATCCCAGCCATATTCCATGTTCTTCACGTGACCTTGTTTTTCATATAACAATATCATCACCAAAAGCTCCCCATATTAACCTTGTTCTTCAATCATCATCTACGATGATGGAATAAGTACTAAGATCACCAAATAAATATGCATACAAGTTATCTCTTGTTAGATTCAGTCATAATAGTGAATGATTTGATGCAAAGTTCAGTCATAATACCAACATCAAGTAATATCACCCAAGTTTTGTATCTGTTAATGTTTGAAAAAAACAATAACTCAAACACAAATTGGCAGAGAGCATCAAGAAAAGAGAGGATAAAAGAAAAATATAAGACATAAAAGAAGATACTAACCTATTAGCTAAGTTTTCATCAAACGAAGGAATCCAATTTCTAATTTGAAAGACACTGAATATAGCTGCAGACCATACAATGTGGGAATTCGTGGAAAAACTAGTAGGATTCGTGCCGCCAAAATCACTTGAACAAAAGGACAGTAAGTATGGGTATACATCACTTCACACTGCACAATGGTAGAAGTAGAAGAATAGATAATGAATTAAGGTCTCCTTCTCTTTTGCTCCTTCTTCAAGTTCTTGAAGAGTAGTATTATTAACAAACATTAAAAGGACCCTATTTCTTGTTGAATGATTTTGGAATCTGCAGAGTATTATTAGCAGTGAGACAGAGTGGGGTGATTAGAATAGAGAGTAAGTGGGTTATCAATTTTCAAGGTTATCACGAAATAAGGATGAATGAGTAATGTATATTGTTACTGCTACTGGCTTGTTCAATCACATCTCTTCTGTGGCAGTTATGAGTGAATGGGTTTTTTTTTTGAGAGAAGTGAAGAATTATTTGAGAGAGATATGAAGGAGCTGGGTGTTAAAAAAAAGAAAAAAAAAGAAACAAGAACAAGAACTGCAATTTCTGGATGGAAGTACAAAGAGAGACCTGCAACACACTAAACAGGACAGGAGGAGGACAACACTCTCTCTCTTTTTTATCTCTATTGTGCAGATTAATCCGAAGTTGGTCACAGAGAAAACAAAATGTTATGACCAATGGCTCTTCTAAGCACAATCAATAGAGAATTGAAATAGAAATGAAAACAAATGTAAAATAGGCACACACACAACACAAGGATTTATAGTGGTTCGATCAAGATGATCTACATCCACTTTGGAAGACGACGATAACGTTGCACTATGATTGGAACAAGGTTACAAGAGTATAAACTCCTCTCAAGAACAAGACCTTACTCTCTCTTAATTTACACTACTCTTGAGAACACTTAGAAGTGTTTCTCTCTTTGGTTTGTGACTGATTTTGGGATGATTTTAAATGCTAACTAATGAAGGTATATATAGGTTCTCATGCCCACCTTCCCTTGCACAAAAAACAAATGGGTTAACCCTTTTTGACTACTAGCAAGAGAGTTAGTCTACCTCCCCTTTTTGAATACTAGCAAGGGAATTAGTCTTCCTTCCCTTTTTGAAAACTAAGAAATTAGACCATCTAGAATACTTATACTTTCTAGAAATTAGACCATCTAGAAGGTGTATTCAAGGCACATGTTTTACAAATCTCCACCTTGACTTGAATACCATAACCATTCATCATCATCGTCTTCGCTCAGCCACTCAAGGGATCTCAACACCTGTTGACACCAACCAAGTCCAAGCAATGCTTGAACTTGATACTTGGAACCGGCTTTGTCAACATGTCTGCAGGGTTATCCGCTGTAGGAACCTTTAGCATCGCTATCCTACCTTCCTCAACTGCATCCTTGATAAAATGATACCTGACATCGATGTGCTTCGTTCTCTCATGATACATCTGGTTCTTGTTCAAGTGAATGTCACTTTGACTGTCACAGAACAAAGTTGCATTCTCTTGCTTGAAACCCAAATCACCAACCAAACCCATCAACCATATACCTTCCTTCAATGCTTCCGCGGCTGCCATGTACTCTACCTCAGTTGTAGACAATGCTACTGTGCTTTGCAAAACCGACCTCCAACTTATAGTACTACCACACAATGTAAAAGTATAACCTGTCAATGACCTTCTTCTATCAAGATCACCTGCATAATCAGAATCAACATAACCTACAACATTTGTCGAATCACCATAGTGTTTATCAAACACTAAACCAACATTTGTATTGCCCCTTAGATACCTCAAAATCCACTTTACAGCTTGCCAATGAGCCTCCCGGGACTTCCCATGTATCTGCTTACCACACTCACAGCTTGTGCGATATCCGGCCTTGTACAAACCATAGCATACATGATGCTACCAACTGCGCTTGCGTATGGAACTCGAGACATATACTCTGCCTCATCTGCGGTTTTAGGTGATTGCTTTCTAGAAAGTTTAAAATGAGATGCCAAAGGAGTACTTACTGGTTTTGCATCTTTCATACCAAACCGCTCCAACACCTTCTCGATGTAAGCCTTCTGGGACAAATGCAATTTGCCTTCAGCTCGGTTTCTATGAATCTCCATGCCCAATATCTTCTTTGTTGCGCCCAAATCCTTCATCTCAAACTCACTACTCAATTGCTCCTTCAGCTTCTGTATCTCTGACATGTCTTTGCAAGCAATCAACATATCATCAACATACAAGAGTAAATACACAAATGAACCATCTTGGAGTTTCCTGTGATATACACAACTATCATACTTACTCCTGTCATAGCCATTTTCCACCATAAACGTATCAAAACGTTTATACCACTGCCTTGGAGATTGCTTCAAACCATACAAAGATTTCTTCAACAAACATACATGATCTTCTTTGCCAGGAACTTCAAACCCCTTTGGTTGTTGCATATAAATACGCTCTTCCAAATCACCGTGAAGGAAAGCCGTCTTAACATCTAGTTGTTCTAACTCTAGATCTTTCAAAGCAACTATAGCAAGCAATGTTCTAATAGAACTATGTTTAACAACATGAGAGAATACCTCATTGTAATCAATGCCTTCTCTTTACATAAACCCCTTTGCCACAAGCCTTGCCTTGTACCTTGTTCCTTCACCATCTGAAGTACCTTGTTTCTTCTTGAAGACCCATTTGCTTCCAATAATCTTCTGCCCTTTTGGTCTAGCTACTATCTCCCAAGTACCATTCTTGTCAAGAGACTCAATTTCTTCAATTGCGGATGCTCCCCATTCTGCTGATTCTTCACCACCGATTGCTTCTTCATAGGTTGTTGGATCATCCCTATCTATGCTCTCACCTACTGCAAATGCATATGCAACCAAATCAGCATGGCCGTACCTTTGAGGTGCTCTAACTTCCCTCCTCTCTCTGTCTCTTGAAAGATTGTACTGATGACCTTGTGCTTCTTCTTCCTGGGCAGGTTCTTGCACAATATCTTGATCATCATCAGAAACAACAGTCTCATTGCTTCCTTGAACTTGCACCTCAAGTTCCACCTTGTCACCAAGCTCCACCTTATCACTAACACCCTTTTCAGCTTCTCCATCTAGTTCTTCATTCTTTGGCTTCAACATCGATTTCTCATCAAATTTCACATCTCTGATGATAAGAAACTTGTTTGATCTTTTTGTTGGACACCATAACCTGTAGCCTTTCACGCCCTTTGCATACCCAAGAAATATACACTTCTTTGCTCTAGGCTCTATCTTCCCCTCATTCACATGAGCATAGGTTGGACATCCGAATATCTTCAAGTCTTCATAGTTAGCATGCGAACCTGTCAAAACTTCATTTGGAGTCTTGCACTCAATGGCAGTCGATGGAGATCTGTTCACTAAATAAGCTGAAGTGTTTGCTTCTTCAGCCCAAAACTTCTTTGGTAACCTGGCATTGGAGAGCATGCACCGTGCCTTCTCCATTATGGTTCTGTTCATCCTTTCTGCAACACCATTTTGCTGTGGTGTTTTTTGATTGTGCGGTGTCTCACAATCCCTTGCTCCTTGCAGAACTCGTTGAACTCACCCCCACAAAATTCCAAACCATTGTCTGTCCTCAAGCACTTGATTTGTCTTCCGGTTTGCTTCTCAACCATAGTCTTCCATTGGTTGAACTTGACAAAAGTTTCATCTTTGTGTTTAAGTATGAATACCCATACTTTCCTTGAGAAATCATCAATGAACGTCAAGCATATATCTACCACCACCATGTGAATCAACTTAGAGAAGGACCCCAAAGATCAGAATGAATATAATCCATAATACCTTTGGTGTTATGAATAGCTGTACTAAACTTGACTCTACTGCTTTCCAAAGACACAATGTTCACAAATCAAGCTTGCCTGTTTTATGACCACAAAGCAATCCCTGCTTGCTCAAAACAGCCAACCCCCTCTCGCTCATATGCCCTAGCCGCATATGCCACAACTTGGTAGTATCATCATTAGAACTTGAAGAACATACAGCTGCATCACCCATCACAGTAGTACCTTGCAGCGTATAAAGACCATTAATTCTCTCGCCCTTCATTATTGTAAGACTTCCTCTTGAGACACGAATAACTCCACCTTCACCTTGATACTTGCAGCCATTTGAATCAAGCGTACCCAAAGAAATAAGATTTCTTCTCGGGTCCGGAACATGCCTAACTTTAGTTAAAGTCCTCACCATACCGTCATACATCTTAATTTGAATTGTACCTACACCCACCACTTTACAAGTGACATTGTTTCCCATAAGAACTTTACCACCTTCTCTAGCTTGATAAGTAGTAAACCACTCTTTATGAGGACACATGTGAAAAGTACACCCGAATCAAGAATCCACCCGTTCTCCGAGCTTTCGGTATGAACCGTGAGAACCGCTCCATCATCACTTTCTGCTTCAACATTTGCTGCGGTGCCTTGGTTAGTATTCTTCTCGACATTCTTCAATTTTGGACAATCCTTCCTGAAATGCCCCTTTTCCTTACAATGAAAGCAATAGAATTTACCGGATTTTGATTTAGACCTTGACTTTGATCTACTCCTATCAAATCCGCCCTTTTGGTTTCCTCTTCCTCTAGCGAACAACCCATCTCCCGAATTATCTTTACCGTCGATACCCGTCTTCTTTAACTCCTTAGAGTTCAAGGCCGCTTTAACGTCTTCCATGGAAATTGTATTTTTTCCATACATTACGGTATCAACAAAATTTTCATAAGATGGTGGTAAGGAACAAAGCAAACCCAAAGCTTGGTCTTCATCTTCAATTTTGACCTCAATATTTGCCAAATCCAAGAGAATTTTATTATGATTTATAATAGACGTTCCTTCATGCATTTTAAGAGTATGTAATTTCTTCTTAAGATATAAACGATTAGTTACAGATTTAGTCATATACATTTTCTCCAACTTGTTCCATAGCCCGTCCGGTGTCGTTTCCGTCGCCACTTCTCTCAAGACCTCGTTGCTCAAACACAATAGAATTAATCCATGTGCTTTCTCCAGGTGATCTTCCTTTTCTTCATCCTTCAATGTTTATGCTAGAGCCGTTTTCCCCTTCAAAGTTTTCACCAAACCTTGTTGCACCAAAATAGCCTTCATCTTTAGCCTCCATAAATTGAAATCATTTCTTCCATCAAATTTCTCAATCTCATACTTTGCCGCCATCGTAGATCGTTTTTAACCGGAGCTCTGATACCAATTTGTTATGACCAATGGATCTTCTAAGCACAATAAATAGATAATTGAAATAGAAATGAAAACAAATGTAAAATAGGCACACACACAACACAAGGATTTATAGTGGTTCGATCAAGATGATCTACATCCACTTTGGAAGACGACGATAACGTTGCACTATGATTGGAACAAGGTTACAAGAGTATAAACTCCTCTCAAGAACAAGACCTTACTCTCTCTTAATTTACACTACTCTTGAGAACACTTAGAAGTGTTTCTCTCTTTGGTTTGTGACTGATTTTGGGATGATTTTAAATGATAACTAATGAAGGTATATATAGGTTCTCATGCCCACCTTCCCTTGCACAAAAAACAAATGGGTTAACCCTTTTTGACTACTAGCAAGAGAGTTAGTCTACCTCCCCTTTTTGAATACTAGCAAGGGAATTAGTCTTCCTTCCCTTTTTGAAAACTAAGAAATTAGACCATCTAGAATACTTAGACTTTCTAGAAATTAGACCATCTAGAAGGTGTATTCAAGGCACATGTTTTACACAAAAAAACGTGGTGTGTGCGCATTATAAGTGCTAGTTCGGAGACCATTTTCATTTCAAAGTGGAAATAAGACAACATGGTGGCAAAGACGCCTCCACCTATGTTGGTTCCCTTGCTTTAACATCTTTCATTTTTATTTATAGTTGGAATAAAGTCTATATATTTTGAAACTACTTTGTTTTTCAAACAGTTATTCAAGTGGACACACAAGCACCTAATTACCTTGACAACAGAGCAGACCTAGAAAGCCCGAGAGAGTCCTCAACAATGCGTAGAGGAGCCATAAACGAACAAGCCTCTAAATTAGTCTCTATTATGTTAGAACAGATAGGTGCTACTATGAATAAGTCAGATGTTATAGATTTTTTCAAACAATATAGCCTCATGAAGATAGAAATAACATGAATAAGTCAGATTTATCTATTGATTTAATCATCTTTTTCTGCTTTCATGAATATGCTTAAATGCTAGTTGCAAATGATTTTCTAGACTAAGTTCTTATCGGTCATTAATGAGCAGGGAAAGTTGTATACCTGACTCTGAGATGTCATCCTCATTCTCCTCAGCTCCAAGTGTAGAAGGATCCATGTCAATTGGTGTCCGCAACCATTTTTGAAGTAAAATTAATGCTTCCACAGTTCGGGGCCTTAAAGAGCTTCGGAAGTGACCCAGTATTCGCTTCCAGTAATGGAAGAAGATTCACTTGCAACTAACGAGAAGGGAATCACAAGTATGTCTCTTTTTATGAGTGACAGAATATCAAACCTTGCAGCATTGATTTTCCACCAAGTCAATATATCAAATTTTGAACCTTGTTTCTTGACTTTTGATGGTGAGTTAATCTGCTCAGATAAATATCTTTCCACATATGATTTGTCAAAATCCTCCATTATAGACAGCTGGGTTTTACGTTCTTCTCTATGTGCCTTATGTTTTTTCCTTCTATGTATCACATAACAAGAACTCTCTTGACTAGGACTACCACCACTTTCACCTACAGATTATGACGAGGCTAACACACTTCCAACACATGTATATTCTGTCTTATAAGCTGTATATAATTCATTGAAATCCTCTTTCACTTTATCTAAACATTGTTTTACCAATATTTGTTTCATCCAAGGAATATCATGCACAATTAAGTCTTCTAATATTACTTGCAATCCATGTTCTTTTTCTCTTGGATCAAGAAGAATGACAATAAACAATAAAGGATTCATGTTTTCATACTCTCCCCAATATTTGTTGTACTTTAGTAACATCTTCTCACCCATATGGCTTAAGTAAGGATCATGAGATTTTTGCCAATCAGTTAAATCTCCACGAACATCACTAATTTCCTCCAAAAATGTATGCGAAGTGACATAGGTAGAACCTGAGAACTCAACAGTGGATTCATAAAACACCTGAAAGCAGGAAAAAATAATAATTAAGAAAGTATGAAAAAAAGGTAACAATTTCTGAAATAATGGGCTTTGACCTGTGTCGATCAATGCTACTTAGGAAAATAAGTTATAGAAAGAGTAGACAACATGCATACATGTTAAAGAACATTAAAAATATCACAAAGGTAAAATAAGACAATGAAACTTAAGCATGTTTGCAGACACATCCAAGTCAAAGCTCAAGATTAACTAATCAAGTTTACATGCAGCAACGCCTTATAAGCTCTGGCATAATCATAAATGGCAGAAATAATTTTCACATTTAGACTTAAATCCAGTTACCTAGGGTAGAAACCAAGGATATCCAACGCTCATCTAAGATCAACTTACACATTGATGTCTTAATGAAGTCTTAGAAGCTTTAAAGCAAGATTTAAGTAGGCTCCTTTTCTCTTTCATACTACATGTATATGCATAGGAATGGGATCAATATATCTTTCTATATTTAATATTTAGCCTGTTTACACTAGTTCTTTTGATGGAGTTGAAAAGTGGTGCTCAAAGAATACTTGTGAATTAATCAACAAGAGATTTAAGACCATTCATGATCCCAACTGAAATCATGTGCAATGAAAAGAACCATAAACAAGAATTAAGAACACCAAATATGTAAAAAGAAGATTCTAATGGTTGATAAAGAAAGATAAAATACCTGTAAAAATTGAACTAGGACTCGAGCATTAGCCCAATCATACTTTTCAGGAGCATGCACGCGACGCTTTTTCTTCTTGTCTTTTCTCCGACCATCTACGGGTTCTTCAGATGCATCAGAATCGGATGAACTAGATTCTAATTCATCAGGAACATATGTACTGTCAATATCATCAATATTAACACCCATTTCAGGTTCATCAGGAATATCAAAGATAAACCTCTCACGAAATGCTTTATCTGACTGTGCTAGCCTTATAAAGGCCTTTTCATATTTCTCCGCTGCAGCCAACATCAAATAAATGGAGTTCCATCTTGTCTTCAAATCTAACATTAATCCCTTTCTATACTCAATTCTTTCTTTAAATACATCTTCTAAGAACCTCTTCATCCTAGTAGGAGAGGTTGTGACGTATTTAACCACTGACCTGATTCTAGCCACTGAAGTATTATAATTCTTCAACTCATCCTTAACAGCTAATGCTAATACGTGGGCAGCACATCTGACATGCAAATGCTTACCTCCAACAATTGATGATCCCCAACTTACAACTCTCTCCTTGACATATTCTATTGCTTTTTTATTTGAAGATGCATTATCGAGAGTGATGGTGAACACTCTCTCAATCCCCCACTCGATTAAACACTTCTCCAATGTTCTTTCAATATGTTCACCTCCATGACTAGTGATTAAACAAAAACATATGATTCTCTTGTGTAGCTTCCATTGGTCATCGATAAAGTGGGAAGTAACTACCATGTAGTTGTAGTTCTGAATGGACTTCCAAGTATCTGTTGCGAGATAGACTCTAAACTTGTTCACCAACTTGGATTTTTCAGTCACAAACATCCTGCATATATCACGATAGACGGTCATCCGAGATGGAAGTTTGAACCTCGGCTCAAGATACCTACAAAATTCTATGAACCCTTCACCTTTAACCATTCAGAAATATTATTCATCGGTGATAATGAAATTTATCAAGGCTTTCCTACATGCTTCTTGACAAAACGTAGCCACATCCATACGTTGTTGATCTCCCGGAGTGCTAGGCTGACCGAGACACTGTTGTCCCAACTGTGTATCCAAATACTTTTTACACTTAGTCAAATGCCAATTCAAATTAGATGTTCCATACTCCTTACCACCAGCCTTATATTTACCACCTTCATAGTAGTTACACTTCCCCCATGTAATACCATCTTCATCAACACTCCTTTCGAAATGATCCCATACCCAAGATGTTCACTTCCGCTTCATACTTGATCTGACCTCAGTTTGAGAAGATGGTGGAAGTGGAGGTGGAGGTGGCGGAGATGCAACAACACTGGCCCTTTGTTGCATATATTGAGATGTAGCTTGAGAGGGAATATGAGGTCTCGTTGACATCACTTCTGTAATCTCGACCATGTTTCCTCACACCAAGCCTGCACAAACTAAACCATGATTAGTGACTTTACTTTGAACATAATTACTAATTAGCAGCTTGTCCAGAAGTTCTAAGGATTCAAAGTGACATATGGTGAACATCACTTAAACATTCAATCTAACAGTTTTAACACATTTCAAGAACTTAACGCCCCCATTCTAATCGCATGTCAATACAGTCAAGACCACATCAAAAGTACCAGTGTCGCTAAAATAACAACCAAACAAAATCAAACAACCACTACTTATATTATTGCAGCATTGGGTCCCCATAAATACAGTGCAATAATCAATCATGTTATGGATTTAATATGACTTCTCCAATGGAATCAAGCATATTAGATAACTTAATATGACAAAAAGTGTGTTTCCCATAATAAATGGCTGGTTGCATATGCTAATAAACTATTAGTCTTGGCTAAAAGATCTTTGGAAAAAGATAAAAAAACAATGCCATTCATCAGTTACCCGTATGACCAAACATCTTAGAAAAAATATTTTATAAACATAATCTCCTCCTCATATTTTGCATACAGACCATGAACAAAAGCCAAATTGTGGAACATACTTGTGATGTGATTAGATCCAAAATTGATGTGATTAGATAACGGTTAGATATGTTCAAGGATGATGAAGCGAGGAAATTACTAATTACTAAGCAAAAATAGTACTCTATTATAGACGTCCAATTGAAAATATTTTATCAAATGAGAAGTAATATCACAATATATAAGAATCCATCTATATGTTCACACTACAGGCCCTCCTTAATTTTAGCAAATTGTACTACTGCAAACCTTAAATAAGGAGTTGATACCCTATTACAGGCTAGGATTGCCAAAACAGTGATAAAATATTAAGACTGAGATAATAAAACTTAAAACAGTGCTTGGCCCTGATTATCATTTTTACTATCTAACTACAGAAAATTAAAGCTAGCATATACTGAAAAATGATTATCTATTCACCTGTACAGGCTAGTTTAGTCTTTACAGGAAATCATGTTGATTGAATCTCAACAAATGCAAACAAAATTACAAGGCTTTGAATTCGAACAAATGCAAACAAAATTACAAGGCTTTGAATTCGAAGGTTGTTATCTAGTTAGGAAGAAAGTTGGTGACCAACTAGGAACATGGGCGAATGATTCTCGCATTATTCGCGAACCGTTCCGAATCAACCGAATTCGAATCATACGGACGAACAATTCAAACACCGAAACTTAGAACATGGATATTGGTAGAATATCTTCCACACCTAAACAGGGTGAAGATGTTTTCATTATAAAGATTATTACATACCCAAAATAGGGTCAATCAACAATAAAAGAGAATATTACAATAATGACAATACTCAATCAAGGGCGCTAATTGAGGCATGCATATATCACATTGATTGCTCTAATTTTGTATCCTTAATATGCCGTGATCATAGGCTGATTATCAGTTGTGCTAACACCGCCCCTCAAGTTGTCTTGCGAGTTTACGAAGGTGCAACTTGCTTCTAATGTACTGGAACCATAATGAAGATAGCCCTTTTGTATGAGAAAATTGGTGTTTCTCTTCAAATTCATAGTGTGAGATAGCCAAAATACCTCTTCAAATGGTTGTGTGAGATAGTCGAAATACCTCTTCAAAGTTTTAGTTACGTGTTGATAAATGAGACATAAGGGTTATTGATCTGTGTTGGTTAACAGACATAATTGGTAATGGCAGTGATAATTTTGTTGAACTGATTTTTAAAGAGGGTGTTGATGGGAATATGGATATGTACTGACAAGAGCATCTTCTCCAATTTTTTTTTTTTTTTTTTACCATAAAAAGCAATTGAAAGAGGGTTTGGTATGAAGAGACAGGGTATTTGAGTGTTTGGATGTTGATATGAAAGTGGTTGTGATGGTGGTGATCTTGTGGTGGCGGTGGTTGTTACAGCGGAAAAGCGAGGGGATCGAACCCTCCTGATACCAACTTAGAACATGGATATTGGTAGAATATCTTCCACACCTAAACAGGGTGAAGATGTTTTCATTATAAAGATTATTACATACCCAAAATAGGGTCAATCAACAATAAAAGAGAATATTACAATAATGACAATACTCAATCAGCAGCGCTAATTGAGGCATGCATATATCACATTGATTGCTCTAATTTTGTATCCTTAATATGCCGTGATCATAGGCTGATTATCAGTTGTGCTAACACCGAACATAGTACGCGCACTATATTGGACAGCTGAATATGTACTGACTCGCCATGACTCGGCGATTCGAACTGTGTTGAGTCATTGAGTCATGAGTTGAGCATATCCCTTCTATTTTTATGACTAATTAAAAAGATGTTTGTAGTGGGAGTTGAACCCATGACCCTTAGGTTGCTAAATAAGGCAACAACCATTGAGCTATGTTGCTTGTTGTTGTATGTTTTTAATGTATTATCTATATAACATCAAAACTTGATTTAAATCATGTTTTTATTTTGATAAAATCTTAAAAATCTACTTCCTATTAATTTGATGTATGCCGAATTTTCATTGGAGAACTCATATATCAAAAACGAATTATACACGTACGTATGCCGTTCCGAACTACTGGCGAACAATGAACCGTTGACCGGATTTTTAACCGAATCCGATCTCTCTGAATCCGTATAATTCTCGTACATATGTCGTCCCGAACTACCCTCCGTACCCCGAATTGCTAACTAGGACATGGGGTGGTTATTATAGGGTTCACCAATCTCACCACGTGCTTCCTAATATTAGCTTCATTATATCAGCTTCAGAGTTGTTTATTACTGATGTGTGGCTAAGATAACTAACAATGGATACTTGGTGGAAAGCAAGTCATGAATAGTGACAAACCTTGAATGTACAGCAGCAAAGTAGCAGAAGCAACAATAACCAACTTAAAGAATGAGAGAAAAAAAAAACTTAAAGAATGAGAGAACTCCAAGAAGACCTAAAATTTGCAGCTGAAACTCACAACCTAATCACAAAAGCAAGAAAAAAACTGAATTTAGTAATCCAACAGAGCTTAAGAAACCAATATTTTTTCCACATTTTAAAGCCCCTTCTAATCAATCAATCAAGTAACCAAAAATAGATAATTTTCATTTTTCCTTTTTTCATAAACAGTGATTTACATCAAAAGCTAGACTTCACTTCAACATTTCAAATCAAAAAACCTTAGTACTACTAAACATTTAGTTTCAAGAACAGTGGAATCAACTATTTGAATTAAAAGATAAAGAACCTTAATGTCTAATTGGTAGTCATGTGATAGACGCATTTATGTGTCTATTTTCATCTCGATTTTCTATTTTATTAGTACCCATTTTGTACTTATTATGGTGTTTTGTGTATTTGCAGGTATTTCTAGGAAATAAACATTTTGGAAAATTCGGCTCGAAAAGTTGCTAAAGGAATCTCCAGTGGACATCTACTAAAGGCACCCCTCATTTGGATATGGGGCACCTCAATTACTAAGGGGTGCCACTTGCTATTTATACCCCAAGTGTTAAAGGTACCCGACAGTTGGTTAGAGGGCACCCATCTTCTTTACGTGAGAAATGAAATTTGTCGGGAAATGTCACGTTCAAAAGATCTGTTCATCTGCGTATACTTCCTGTGTTGGATTTTGGTCGAGAATCTCGTTGATATCTTGATAGTAATGATTTGGTAAGACTCTGTTACATCAAAACAGGGTAGTTTTGGATGGAATAAAATCACTTGTTTCCATCTTTTGTTTCGATAAAAAAGGAATTGAAGTTACAGATTTGGATAAACAAGAAAGTTACGTGTGATATGGAATAATATCTTCTCATAGGATTTGTTTCTATCAGCTATGCAGAGAGTTTCGAAACAATGGTTGGGAGTTTGGAAATAAACAAAGGATCAAAGGAAATAAATAGGTTCTGAGGAAATAATACCGAGACTTTGGGAGAAAGAAAATAGAGATTAATTCGTGCTGGTGGTGTATATATAGCTTGGTTTTATGTCACAGGAGGATAACAGAGAGTTTGGGGGTAGTTTCTGAGCAAGACCAGAGGTTTCATAGGCGAAGAAATTAGAGTAAAGTAGCTGATGACAGTGAGTGAAGAAGACGAAGAACTGACGCTTCAGAATTGTCGTTCTGAAGAACACGAAGAACAAACAGAAGAAAACTGTCGTTGTTGAACATTGTTCTTTGTAACAATTAAGTTTGAATTCGCAACACCTCTGCTAGGGTTTCTCTGTAACAGTGGGTTTTGTAACAATTATTTCTGTTACAAACTCGTTGTATGATATTATTTTCCAATAAAAACACCTTTTGAGCCATGTTTCTATCTTTTGGGTGTGTTTTCGACATGAGGAGCTAAACCCCATCACTGGGACAAAGGAGGAAGCAGGATTTCATCTATGTGGTAACTTGAATTAATTCTTATTTACTTTTTGCACAGGTTATTAATTGTTTTATGATTTTTATTGAATGATAGTTATTTCAATTGATGGTTCATGCTTAGCTTAAATGATTTGATGTCCTATGCTTTATATTTACAATCATTACTTTTAAAAAATCTATCTTGGCAAATATTAAGAGTTAATAAATTTAATTATTTGAGCCACAATTGTCCTAGGATTAATCTATGAACCACATAAATATGAGAAACAGTGAAATCTTGAGTCCTAGTAACTCTTACTCTTGTTACCTTCTTTTCCATATTTTTTCTAGTTTTTTAGTATATTCTTTAAGTAAGTCTAAAATCAACAACTTCCCAAGTCCGAGAATCAAACCCTTTTCTTACCACTTTCAAAACTACATCAATTTTTTGGCGCCGTCGACGCGGACTTGTAGTTAGGTTTAGGTTTTGCAATTTTTTAGGTTTTGTATATATTTTAATTATTTTTATTATTATTCTTTTAGATTTTTTGTTCTATTTTACGTCTTTGGTATTTTTGTTTTTGTTGTGCATGATTCACTCAAAACTAAAGGTGGAAAGTTGAACTTGCCACGAAAAAGGAGGAAACCGAAGATATTATTTTATTTGGACTTCTATTTTTAGTTAGTTTATTTATTTCATATTTTGGACCTGTAATTTTATTTTATTTGTTTGTGTTTATTTTTAGTATTTTATTTATTAAAAAAAACAAGAAAAAAAAAATACTGCACACACCAATTGCATCTTCGTCAGACTACCGAGTTTAGGAAAACTGGTAGATTAGTAAGCTGAACCCGTGCCTTGGGCCTTATGGGAGTTACCAGCTAAAAGTCCACAAACCTCAGCCTCGTACCTTTGGGTATATTTTTATGTAGGTAACCCAAGCTTACCTAAATTAGTTAGCCCAGCATTTGCATGTGCACGATTTTATTGCTTTACTAGTATTACTTCTATTTTTGTCGAAATGGTGAAGGAAAATGATGATGAGGTCCCGGTAAACACCCTTAGGGATCGTTTGAACCCGTCTAGGGTAGTATGTGACCCAGGTGTAGTTCTACCAACTTCTACGGTCCAGTTTGAAATTAGACCTGAGACTATTGGCATGCTTCGTACCTTTAGGGGATTAGAGAATGAGAACCCGTATACCCACATAAGAGACTTTGAAATGATTTGTGACACAATGAACTATCCAAATGTCTCCAAAGATGTGCTTAGGTTACGTTTGTTTCACTTCTCTCTCGATGGGAAAGCCAACGATTGGTATCATTTTATTCCTTCTAAAATAATTACCACCTTGGATGGTTTTGTAGAGGTATTTGTCAAGAAATTCTACTAACACCATAAGACTGCTACTTTTCGGAAGTCTATCCAAACCTTTAAATAGAGATTAGGTGAAAAACTTCATGATTATGTAGAAAGGTTTAGTGAATTGTTATACCAGTGCCCACATCACGGCTTTGAAAAAGCCCACATGGCCCAAATTTTATATGAGGGCCTTGATAGCGAAACCCGTATGCAGGTAGAAATAATTAGTGGTGGATAATTTACCCATCAAGACCCAGATGAATGTTTTGACGAGTTCATCGAGTTAGCTGAGAAAACTAGGAAATGGGATTCAATGAGAGAACCAGAAATTCTTAGAAATCCTATCTGTAGGATCGATAGAGTTGATTATGGGTCAGATATTCTTAAGCGTCTAGAAGCCTTAGAAATGAATCAAGGGTTATACCATGCTAGATATGAAGAGCAAGCCAATGCTCTTTATAACAACTCTAGGTTTGAAAACCATCAAAGATTTGATCCTTATTCGGACACTTATAACCCTGGTTGGAGAAACCACCCGAAATTCTCTTGGTCTAAGGGCCAAGGTCAAGGTCATCCTAGTATGTCCCAGACTTTTCCAAGTTTTGGGTATACTAAGAACCATTTAGGGACAGATCAGTATCATAACCTGTCGGATAAAAGAATCATGGGCTTAGAAGAGTCTCTCAACATCTTATCCCATAAAAATGCAGAGTTTAAGAAAACGATTGAGAAAGGTTTACAGGAAAACTCTTAGGCTATTTCAGAGCTAAAAAATCAGGTTAGTATAATTGTAGAGATTTTGATCGAAAAAGGAAAGGAAAAGTCCCCCAATCAACCACTGCCCAATACTAGAGCAATTCATGAAGTATCCTCTAGAGAGAAAGAGTTCAATCATGTGAACTCTGTAGCAACCCTTAGAAGTGGTAAATTGGTAGACAATAAGGTAGCCATGCCTAATAGTGGACATACTGTAGATCCACCTTCTAGTTCCCATTCTAGTTTCCAAGATGAGCCACAAAAGGAGCCACTAGATGAAGAGACCGATAAGATTTATAGTGATGCAAATACGGTTCCTGATATGTCTCATTTTGTGCCCAGATCCCCTATCCACAGTTATTAGCTCCGACCAAGAGGGAATCGACTTTCAACGAAATAATGGAAATATTCAAGCAGGTAAACATTAACATCCCTTTATTAGAAGCAATTAGGAAAATGCCTGCGTATGCCAAATTCCTTAAGGATCTTTGTACAAGAAAGCGTAAGCTTAATTCCATAAGAAAGCCTTTTTAGCTGGTCAGGTAAGTTCAATCCTTCTGAACCAAACATCCCCTAAGTATAAATACCCTGGTTGCCCAACCATATCTTGTACGATTGGTAATCACATGGTTGATAAAGCATTACTTGACTTAGGAGATAGTGTTAACTTACTCCCGTACCATGTGTACACCCAGCTAGGTCTTGGTTAGTTGAAACCGACTAAAATGACCCTACAATTAGCTGATAGGTCTGTCAAAGTACCTCGTGGTGTTATAGAGGATGTACTGATTGTGGTTGATAAATTTATTTATCCAGTGGATTTTGTTGTTCTAGACACTCAACCTGTTCAGGATTCTAGTGCTCAAATTCCAGTGATTTTAGGTTGGCCATTTTTAGCCACAACTAATGCTATCATCAACTGTAGGACCGTGCTTGTGAACATATCCTTTGGTAATATGACTATTGAGATAAATGTCTTTAATGTTAATATACAACCATTTGAATTAGAGGAAGTGAATATTATTAGCACTTTAGTTCAGGATAATTAGGACGACACCTTATTAGATGATTCTTTGGATGAATTTGATGAGATTCTCTTAAGTCAGTTAGGTGATCAAACTGTTGAACTTGAAGAATCTCTTAAGTACTTTAAAGACTCTACAGACCCTGAAATTCAAGACATAGTGCTAGGTCTTACAAAGGGTAATATTGACCCTAAGTTTGGGGGTAATGAACTAGAAGAATCTCTTGAGTATTTTAAAGACTCAGGGTATCAGAAAATTCAAGCAATAGTTAGAGTCTTGTCTGAGAATACTGACTACCCTAAGTTTGGGGGTAGTGATGGTCAAGTATCCCTATTAAAAGTACCTAACTTGAGACTCGAGCCTAGTATACCTGAGGTATTACTTGAGTCTCTTCCGACTCCACAACCTGATCCTCGATCATCTGTCGGGGAGGAAATTAATTTATTAAAGACCCATTATTCGAATGAATTTATTTTTCAAGAAACTCATATGAATCCCAAGTGGGCTCCACAGAAAACCCAGTTGTCTTGCAAGAAATTTTAAATCAGGTTGTATTATATCTGTTTATTTATCTAATCTGATGTATTTGTCTTATAATTGTGGCAGTTTTATTTGGTTTTATTGATCCACAGTTATTTCGGCTATTGCTATATGATTCGAGGTGATTAACTCTTTCATATGTATGGCTGAAGACGTAAAACTTATAACTTCTTGGGAGGTAACCCAATACTCACGCAACACGGTAACATCTTTCCTTATCTCTTTTGCTTCAAATGGTAACAGTTTCTCCTTGTTCATGCTTTTAATTTTATATTTAGAATATTGAGGACAATGTTAGATTTAAGTTTGGGGGTATGGTAGAAACTTTTTAGTTGGAATTAATAAACTCCAGAGCCTAGATATTTATGCTTATTAAGGATGACACTAACCAATCTAAGTGTATGGAAGAATTTTGATTGTAGGAGTTGAGGAACCAATCTGATTAGATGGTAACATCTAAAGAGTCTATTCATAAAAGCACAGAGCTCAGGTGTTATAAATAACATGGTAGTTTCGCCATATATCGTTGAGTCTTTTTCACTTCTATTTTTATTTTGTTTTCTTTAAAATATGTTTCTCTAAGTAATTAGGTGGGGCTCACTATTCAAGTTGTTACTACTGCTAGGGTGAAATAGAGTGATTGAGTTACAAAGAAAGAAAAAAAAAGACTAGACCAGACCAATCAGACCAAACGGAATAAAAAAGTAAAAAAGTGACACTTGGATAGCAATATGTGTGTGTTTCCCCTGTCTCTGTTGCCTAAACAATCATGGAACGCATGATCCATGGGAACTTACATGTAATTTGCTGACAAGAAGCATGCGCTTGGATCCAAAAGATCAAATCATGCAGTCCAAATTAAAAAAAATGATGAAAATAAAAAAGTTGTGCAATAAAATCGACCGCTGGTTCCCTTGTATATTCCAGACGAGTTGATCTAGAATTAGGATTATCGACCACTGGTTCCATTGTATATGCCAGATGGGTTGATATCAGTCATACCAGTATCTCAGTCCATTAGGATAGGTTCATTTTGGCAGTGGCCTTCAGACAGATATGAGAAACACCGTTCACTTAGTAAACATCAAAACCATATATGTTTTTCTCTATATCCATCTTCTTGATCTATCTATGTGATTAGTTTTGACTCCGGTTATGATGTCCATAATGCAACTATCTGAGTAGAGCTCTGCCACTTATATGTTAATTTTAGTATGCTTGAGTGCAAACTTGTGTACATGAATTGGAATTTCTCATCAGGGTACTTCCTCCTGTAGTCAATAAGTATGCCAACCAAGGAGATTCTTTAGTGCATTCCAAGGTTCTGCATAGATAGCTAACGTCTGGAGTAAAATTTTTGTGGGTATATCTTTTGTAAGCCCTCCTGAGACTATAACTCGGCCACTAGGGACACCTAGGGGTTTAAAGGCTTATTGCATACGCTAAATGCAATCGATGATGCCTGCGACAGTGAGTTAGGATTTTATTTTGTAGATTTGATTTGCTCGGGACTAGCAAATAATAAGTCAGGGGGTATTTGATAGACGCATTTATGTGTCTATTTTCATCTCGATTTTCTATTTTATTAGTACCCATTTTTGTACTTATTATGGTGTTTTGTGTATTTGCAGGTATTTTTAGGAAATAAACATTTTTGGAAATTTCGGCTCGAAAAGTTGCTAAAGGCATCTCCAGAGGACATCTACTAAAGGCACCCATTATTTGGATATGGGGCACCTTAATTACTAAGGGGTGCCACTTGCTATTTATACCCCAAGTGTTAAAGGCACACGGCAGTTGGTTAGAGGGCACCCATCTTCTTTACGTGAGAAATAAAATTTGGCGGGAAATGTCACATTCAAAAGATCTGTTCATCTGCGTATACTTCCTGTGTTGGATTTTGGTCGAGAATCTCGTTGATATCTTGATAGTAATGATTTGGTAAGACCATGTTACATCAAAAAAGGGCAGTAAGAATTTTGGATGGAATAAAATCACTTGTTTCCATATTTTGTTTCGATAAAAAAGGAATTGAAGTTACGGCTTTGGATAAACAAGAAAGTTACGTGTGATATGGAATAATATCTTCTCATAGGATTTGTTTCTATCATCTATGGATAGAGTTTCGAAACAATGATTGGGAGTTTGGAAATAAACAGAGGATCAAAGGAAAGAAATAAGTTCCGAGGAAATAATACCGAGACTTTGGGAGAAAGAAAATAGAGATTAATTCGTGTTGGTGGTGTATATATAGCTTGGTTTTATTTCACAGGAGGATAACATAGAGTTTGGGGGTAGTTTCTGAGCAAGAACAGAGGTTGCAGAGGAGAAGAAATTAGAGTTGCAGAGCTGCAGCAGCAGCAGGGGAAGAAGACGAAGAACTGACGCTTCAGAACTTTCGTTCTGAATAACACGAAGAACAAACAGAAGAAAACTATCATTGTTGAACACTGTGCTTTGTAATAGTTTTGTAACAATTAAGTTTGCATTCGCAACACCTCTTCTAGGGTTTATCTGTAACAGTGGGTTTTGTAACAATTATTTCTGTTACAAACTTGTTGTATGATATTATTTTCCAATAAAAACACCTTTTGAGCCATGTTTCTATCTTTTGGGTGTGTTTTCGACATGAGGAGATAAACCCCATGACTGGGACAAAGGAGGAAGCTGGATTTCATCTATGTAGTAACTTGAATTAATTCTTATTTACTTTTTTCACTGGTTATTAATTGTTTTATGATTTTTATTGAATGATTGTTATTTCAATTGATGGGTCATGCTTAGCTTAAATGATTTGATGTCCTATGCTTTAGATTTATAGTCATTGCTTTTAAAAAATATATCTTGGCGAATATTAAGAGTTAATAAATTTAATTATTTGAGCCACAATTGTCCTAGGATTAATCTATGAACCACATAAATATGAGAAACAATGAAATCCTAAGTCCTAGTAACTCTTACTCTTGTTACCTTCTTTTCCATATTTTTGCTAGTTTTTTAGTATTTTCTTTAAGTAAGTCTAAAATCAACAACTTCCCAAGACCGAGAATCAAACACTTTTCTTACCACTTTCAAAACTACATCATCATGCTCTGATGTTCCAATTAGAAAACTGATTTTTAGTAGTACTTTTAAGGAATATGTTCATGGAACAATTAATACTTTTTTCCTTCAGAGGAACAAGTAATACCAGCAAGAATATATAGATGTTGTATATTAGCAGGTTAAAGAAAACAAAAATCCAGAAAATAACAATGAGAAGTCTCATTCTGATCCAATTAATGAGAAGTCATTACGCAATCAGTCAACCATGTCACTAGCAGAAATTTAGCCAGCTTGAAAACAAAATCACTTGAGTATTTTCCATCAACTATTGAACCCACATTTAAATACAAGCATACCAATATGCAATCATCAGTATTTCCGTCATAACCAACATCATACTAAAATTTATCTTTGACCCAAAAATCTCCAAGCTAGACTTCATGAGACAAATTTTGGTTTTATGCAAGATTGAATTGACGTGCTAACTTAGATAGATTAATGTATTCCCAGTCATTTTACCTTGACAGACTAAGTAAAGGAATTATGTTTATAAACAATATTCAGGTGACAAAATGAAGATTTTTTCTAGGCTCGTAGCCTATATAACGGGAACTCACTTCAAAGAGGCAGAATAACATACAATAAATTCATATCAAACAATAAAGAGTTTTGGCTGTATGAACCGATATAAACAATATTCAGGTGACAGAATGAAGAGTTTTGGATGTATAATGAAGAAAAACCAAGTCATAAGCTAATTCACCACACAGTTGGCATTGACTCAAGAAAAAATCCAAGCAAATACGTGTACTTGTTAGGCTGCCTGCAAACACACTGACTGATTCCAACTACAAATATGTAAATTTTCGTTCATCTAAGTAGATTAACTTCCTAACAACAAAATGAGCAAACCCACATAAATATTACTTCAACTACACAAAACCCTCCTAGTATTTGGGTAAAAAAATGGAAAAGGAAAACTGGGTTTAGTGAATTTTCACCTGAAAATTAGTTTGGATTTCAAATCAGGAATTAATTGAGGATGAGGAAGAACCACTTATTAAACCCTTCATTAGCTTTGCACACTCAGATTCCTCGTATTCTGCAACAAATTCATGTCAAACAATGTACATCAATAATCTCAATTAAGATTAGCTATGATTGGAACTATGCCTAATCAATCATATATTGAAATTGTCCTAATCAATTAAGATTACCTAATATCGTATCCTGCAACATGCATGAAATCGTAAAACCCTATGATTTTTTCATTCAATTTAACACAAAAAATAAAATAAAAAAAGAAACAAAATCAACTTTGAAGTTAGATCTTACCTTGAATCAACCAATTGAAGGGTTCTAAATGAGATCCGTTAACAACTTTGAATTTGATATGTAACTTGAGAGGTGTGAGAGGTACTAGTAAATCATATAAATAAGGGTTTTATTCTCTGCGTTATAGCTTCATAAGAATCATCCTAAAACCCTAGCTATTAATCTCAAAGCCATGGCTGATTTCGGGTACTTCGAAGATTATCTGAGAATCTCATACTGAGATTATATTGAAGGGTTGAAGGAGAAAACGATGGAGTTAACATTTTGGGTACTTCAAAGATTTAGATCGGTTTGACAAAAGAGGTCTCGTTAACATTTTACCCCTTGTTTGTTTTAAAATAACGGGCACGAGACAAAAGAAGGGCAGGGATTATTTGGACTTTTATATATGAGGCGGGAAAGCAAGTAGGGTTGGATAATTTCGGGTTTTATCCGCCACCCTATCCATTTAACGGAGGATAAAATAATGCTTACCCGTCACCCTACCCGTCAATGGCGGGTAGGATAGGATACGGGTAAAAATTCTGGCGGGTAGGATAGGTAGCGGGTAAGGGTAGGATATGTGCACCCCTAATTGTGAAGTCGGTGTTTGTATCCTCCCGAGAGACTTTGCAAGCTGGTCGTGGATCATTTTGAGTCACTAGGAGGTGAAGTTCTTCTCAATTCCAGAAATGAAAAGATTGAGCTGAAAAACGATGGTACTGTGAAGCGTCTCATGCTCACCAATGGTGATGCAATAAAAGGAGATGCTTATGTACAAAAGTTAATTTTCTTGTTTTACAATGAGACAATGCTTGCTATAAGTGGGCTTAACTTGAAACTACCACTTGTATTAAATTTTCAGTGGACATCCTAAAGCTGCTTATACCCGAGGACTATAATGAAGTTGGGTACTTTAAAAGATTGGATAAATTACTTGGAGTAACGTCCATATATATGGAATATGGTCATTTATAGAATAAATGATATCTACACAACTTAATATAATTTCAAGTGCTTTGTAAGCTTTTAGTTCCTAGTTCTCAATAAGATTTTAATTCCTGGTTCTCAATAATGATGTCTATGCACCTTTGTTCTAGTTGATGAAAGAGGGAGAGATGAAGCTTTTAGTCAGGTAATCAGGGAGAGAGGAAAGCTAATGATGTCAACACACAGGTTGTCATGAAGCATGAGCAACCTGAAAGGTATTATGATTGGAACATCTCCTAGTTTTTGGATGTGGAATGGTGGTATTGAGTTACTGGGATGTCATTGTTCAGCTAGTTGACAGTGGATTAATTTTGTAAGCAATTAATTTTGAATTCTAATACTATCGTAGCCTTTGTTTATTTTTCTTTTCGATGTCGTTTTCTTAAATGTTTGTAAGAATTCGTATGAGAATTAACTTTTACAGTGTGTGAATTTATGTTGAAGTTAAAAATGTTCTTAGTTTTTCATATTATTTTTATTTACAATTTAAGCAATTAGTGAATAATATAAATTATATATTGGCTGTCTATGGAAATTTAAAATTAATGACAAGCCAGGCTTGTTAAAAATTGTCGATAGGCAAAGCTCGTAGTTTAATATAGATGATTATTGACACTAGATGAATGTCAATTAAGGTTTTTGACATCTTAAAAAATGACAGGCTGTCCGACGTGAAGGGTCTGTGAATAATCACTATTAACGACAGACCTGGCCCGTCAAAAAATGTCAATTTTGGCGTAGTGTGAGTACAACAAGTTTGACATGGATTATACAGTATAAAATCTCTTTAGAGACGTGTCATAAGGAATTTGAGCTCTCTGTAGTCTCTTAACAGAGACATTGGCAGATCTCAGTTGAGATCATAAGGAACTTGTTATAGTCTCAACGGAGACATTGTCAAATCTCAGTTGAGATCAAGAGGAACTTGCGGTAGTCTCTTAACATAGATATTGGCAAAGCTCATTTGAGATGGTAAGGAACTTGTGGTAGTCTCCAAACAGAGATATTGGCAAAGCTCATTTGAGATGGTAAGGAACTTGATGTAGTCTCTTAAAGGAAACACTTTGTAGTTTCTTAATTAAGATATTGGTGTAAATCTTAGTTAAGATCATAAAGAAATCTCTCAAAGGAAATACAAACTCAGTTGTAAGATCTTAGGAAGTCTCTTAAATGAGACATTGATAAATCCTTTTGAGATCATGGAAAAATCTCAAGAATGAGATATAATGATCTAAGTTTGATGTCTTTTTGGATATCATTTAGAATCTTCAACATCTGAGGTTTAAAGTTTTTGTTGTAAACATCAGTTGAATGCATAAAGTTAAGCTTAAGATTGATGTACGTCTTAGTTTTTTGATTATGGAAATGGCATGTGCATCTACTAAATGGTGTGTAGGTATTCATTGTCGAATGCTAACGTGTTTTATCTTGAGCCTGCAGTTTATGGTAAAGAATTTGTTGCTAACCAAAATGGAAGATGTTAGACTTTATGTTGGTTTAGCAACAAATCAGGCTTAGCTTAAGTTAATATATGTTTAGTTCTAATATAAGATGGATTAAGTATGTACCAGATTAAGGAATAATTAGAGTTAAATCAAGGAATTCAGATTAACTTAATATTTCTTACGTGTCATGTTGACTAATCATGACTCACCAAGTGAGGTGACATCCAACTGATGAGGGAAAGTTTGGATGACACATAGATATCAAGTGATGACTAAGCCCTCTTCTAGCCTCTTATATTTATTCAGAATTTTCATTGATTGAGCAAGAGGAAATAGAAGTAGAAGCTAAGTCATTAAACCCTACTAACTTGATGATTTATGTTTTCTTCTTCTTGTACTTATAAAATTATATCATGCTTTATTCTGCTCTTACTTATGTTAATCAATTTAGAAATTACTATGTGTTGATTGTACAATTATTAAAGATTATGTGTAGCTAATGACAGGAAGTAATGATTGTTTTCATACCTATTTCAGATGTTGTAGAGCATGTAAATACTAGGGTGTTTTTTGATTTATGCCTATGAGTTATATATAATCATGTTTATGTATTAAGTATATTGATTGTGAAGCTGAAATTCCAACAGTTAACGTACATATGGGAACAATTATAATTATAATCTGATTATCAATAAAAGCATTAACACTAGTACTATCTCTAATTACCCAATGAGCATGTTGTTTGATAGTCTATAAACCATGTGGTATGGCACAAGCGGAAGCGGCCGGTTTGATGATAAGGAGAATCCACTCCGTGAGGTGATTGTAGAAACTCCAATCTAGGAGCAAAGACTCTAATCAAAGAGTTTAAATAAGATAACAATGGTGTTTAAACAAACAAACTTTAATAGTTTCATTAATCAAATAATAGCGAGCCGCAGCTGTTTTACAAAGATGATAAAATAAGCTATTTATAGTCTCAAACATAAAACCTAGAAATCTAGAACATTCCTAACTATCCTAACAGAATATATTGTTCTCATTAAAACATTATTAATCAAATAAATCCTAATAAATAAAATACTTAAATTAAGATATATCCAAGATATTAACAATATCTTGAAATATATGCGAACTCCAAATATATGTCCCATATCCGGCTCCCCTACTGCGATGAAACTCGTCTCGAGTTTATACTGGAAATGGTAGGTTGAAGAAAACACTTTGGCACCCCCACTGGAAACACAACAAGGCTTCGAATTGTGCATTGGAATAACCAAGTGTTCATAAAAATAGCTAAGATTCTCGCAAAAACTTGACTTGTAAATAACCTTTCGTCTTGGTTCCCTGCTTAGGATGTATAAACTCCCAAAATGTCTTTCGAATAGATCCATAACATCCCCAATAATAGTTTGGTTGTACTTCAGAGTGTATAGCAAATGGATCTACATAACAAACGAGAACATAAAATGCAAAATCCACCGTCATTGACTCCTTGGCTGAAACTAATTAAGTAACTCCAACCTCGATTGATTTTGGAACCAACATATAGTCTCCTCTTGTATCCCCTAGTAAATCCGTGTTAACCATCGGTTCCATTTTCTTAATTGTTTCTTGGAAGCCCGTTTTATCACTTGTTTTGCTCAAGGTCTTAGAATCTAAACCCTCTTCTTCTTTCGAAGGTGGAAGACTTGGTACAAGAATCATCTTGGTCTTTCTCCACATGAACTCATAAGAATTGTCCCGAGTGCTACGAATTGCGCCAACATCAAATATCAACGATCTACCCAACACAATATCACAACATCCATGTCGTTCCTCTCGCAATTGAGTGAGTCGGAATAGTACTTACCAAATGAAAGTGGAAATCTGCAAGCACCAACGGAAGTAATTGCTCCTCCGTAGTTAAACAATTCAATCTGGTCGGAATAAGGATACCAATCCATTTCAAGACCCAGCAACTCTATTATTTTTATCGACACCAAATTCTATTCGCAACTAAAGTCGATCACAAAACGGCATATCCTACCATTTATTGTTCCAAAAAACTTGGACAACTTAACATCAAGCACTTCCATCGTCGAAAAACTAACTCCTCGTAAAACGAATGGTCGCTGAAAGTTACTTGTATCCCAGCTAAAAGGAACTTGAAAAAGGGCAGATGATTAAAAAAGTTAATGGTTTTAGTTTATTATATGAACGAGCAGTAAAATGAAGAACCAAAAACTATTTAGTTTCTTCTAGCGTAATCAAACAGACCTCTTTTCCTCGATACCCAGCAATCAAAACCCTTGATTTACAAAATCCCAAATAATTAAGAAACAAAGGATTTAGAGGAAATCTTACCCGAACTAGAACGCGACTTGACGATCAACACGAACCCGACACTTAAATTGATTTTTTTTTTTTTGATAAAAACCTAGAGATCACAGTAATCCTCGACTGATTCTTCTAATCGGCCTCACAGACGAACAACGCAGGAAAACCTTCTCTGATACTACCTGATATGGCCCAAGCGGAAGCGGTTTGATGATAAGGAGAATCCACTCCTTGAGGTGATGGTAGAAACTCCAATCCAGGAGCAAAGACTCTAATCCAAGAGTTTAAAGACGGTAACAATGGTGTTTAACCAAACAAACTTTAACAGTTTCATTAATCAAATAATAACCCGTCGCGGCTGTTTTACAAAGATGATGAAATAGGCTATTTATAGCCTCAAACATAAAACTTAGAAATCTAGAACATTCCTAACTATCCTAACAGAATATATTATTCTCATTAAAACATTATTTATCAAATAAATCCTAATAAATAAAATACTTAAATTAAGATATATCCAAGATATTAACAATATCTTGAAATGTATGCGAACTCCAAATATACGTCCCATATCACCATGAAAAATGCTATACCAGACCCATGATATATTCCATGATTTTTTTTGCAATGAATAGGGAGACAATTCTTAAAGTACTTGCACATTCAAAATTTTGACCCATAATTCATTGAGAGAATGAATTAGTAACCAAGCAGTTTTGGTCAAGAGAGCTAAATTCATCTTCCTTAAATTTGTAAATCCTAACCCACCTTGCGATTTATAAGTAAAACCTTGTTTCATTGTTTAAAGAAATATCCCTTATGAACATTTTACCCTATCAAAAATCCTTTTGGGAATTTTCTGTCTTGTTGATGATAATGTCAGGTAAGAGGAAAGAGTTCATATGATATATATAAGAGGACTTTGGGGCATGTTGAACTAAAAAAGACCTTATGATTGAGAAAGTTGTTTACCTTTCCAATTAGACACTCTAGAATCATGGTTAATGTTTAAATGCGACATGGACTCAGTTCTATTTCTTTTAAGAAAGAGTGGTATGCTAAGGTATTTTTCATGAAGCTCAATCTTTCTAACATTCACAAACCTTATAAAAGATACACAATGATTTGTGTAAGGACCCTCAAGCTCGTCAACGCTATTTGACTGGTCTAGCGATAGTCAAGAGACGTCTTAGCCGTTAATAACTCGATTAGTTTAACACGAATATTAATTAATAGAAACTAATCTAACAACGATTTAGATATGAAATTTGTATCATTATATAGATCTCGAAAATTTACGCATATTGGACTACTTGAACGTGTCAATCGGATATCGGATGAAAAAGATATCATCAGTTTTGTGAGAAGGGCAAAAAAGTCTTTTCGCAGATACATTGTGGCTGCCCATATCAAAGCAAGTGGATGTCCTATTATTTATCTTTGGCCTTATCTTCACCCATAGAGAAGATAATTCTTATTCTTCTTATTATTTTCTTCTTCTTCTTTCTTCTTTTTCTTCTTTCTTCTTCTTCTTCTTCTTCTTCTTCTTCTTCTTCTTCTTCTTCTTCTTCTTCTTCTTCTCTGTTTATATTCTATCGAGATTTGAGGATACAGATCAGTGATTTTGTGATCGTTAGGAGGTGGAGAATATAATGGAGTAAGTTAGAACTTGATATTTAGGTTTTGGGTAGAATATCTTCCACACAACTTGTGGAGATAAAACACTTTTATTTATATTATAGATGAGTACATTAAGATAACAATATATTCAAAGTAAAGATAATGATACCATGTTATTATTCGTATCTTATTGTTGTTGACTGACCGGACTTGGTTGTTGAGTCTTCAGATTGTTGAGAGTCCCCAGATTTGTTACTTGACTTAGTTTATTGAGAGATTACAGGGTACACCACACTACTTGCCTTCACACCCGCCTTTAAGTTGTACTAGAGTTTACAAATGTTCAACTTGTCTCTGAGCAGTTGAAATCTTTCTGATGACAAACCTTTGGTGAATATATCCGCTATCTGGTCCTTTGTGCTAATGAATCGAACATTGAGTAGCTTACTAGACACCCTTTCACGAACGAAGTGATAGTCGATTTCAATGTGCTTCATTCGATCATAGAATATAGGATTAGCAGTAAGGTAAGTTTCCCCCAAGTTATCACACCAAATTGAAGGAGTTAAAAGTTCAATACCCAATTCTCTAAGTAATGATTGAATCCATATGAGCTCAAAAGTTGTGATTGACTCCCCTCTGTACTCTGCCTCTGTGCTTGATTTAGAAACGGTCTTCTGCTTATTAGCACTCCACGAGATTAGATTTCCCCAGTATTTACAGTACCCACAAGTGGACCAGTGATCATCCAAATTACCTTCCCAATCGGTATCGGAGTATGCATGTAAGGTTCTGTCAGGACTGGATTTGAAATACAAGCCATAATCAATTGTATTTTTCAAATACCGGTGAATTCTCTTAACCATCTCTCAATGTCAACGTATGGCTCGTGCATGTATTGGAAGGCCTTGTTAACGGCAACAAAAATATCTGGTCTGGTTATATTTAGATATTGTAGTGCCCCCACAACACTGCGATATAAAGTGGAATCGCTAAACTTCTCAGGTCCCATCTTCTTAACTGCATTATTAGTCGCAAGAGGTGTGGTTACAGTTTTGATTCCATCCATTTTCGTACGGCGAATAGATCAACAACATACTTTCGTTGTGTAAGCACCAGCTTGTCTCCTTGCTGTAAAACTTCAACATAAAATTGGTTAAAAAGACCAAAATCAACAACTTCTGGGTGAAAAGGACATCTAGATTTTGTTACTGTTTAAATAGACAAAAATATAAAAATAATCTGGATGTAACCAGTTTCATCCTACCCATTTTCAAATGCTTTTTATAATTTTTAATTTACATCAGGATGCATCCAGTTTCATCCTCGCTATTTTTTAAGTTTAAGCCAGGATGAATCCAGTTTCATCCTTGCTATTTTTTTTGTCCATTTCACCCATACTAATTTTTACTCGTCCATTTGAACCATGGTTTAAATATTTTTGGACAAATGACCCATTTTCCTAAACTTCATCACCCAAAAAATAAGACAGATTGCCCATGTCTTTCATTGGAAAAACAATTCCAAGATCATTGATCAACTGACTAATCTTCGTCGGATCAGAGCCTATTACGATAATATCATCCACGTATATTAGAATATAAGTGATAGAAGTGGGTGTGAGTTGCAAAAATATGGAGGTATCTGCAATAGAAGCAGTAAAACCCAACTGAATTAGGTGTCCACTGGGCCGTGAGAACCAAGATCTCGGCATCTGCTTGAGACCGTAGATACTTTTGTGTAATTTGTTGGAATTTTTGAATAGAAATATGAATAGGTGTGTCAACTCACTTGAGTCTTTTCAACATTAGTATCTTATCCCAAGGGATGTGACTCTCCATTAAGGGTTGTGACTCTTCATGAAAGGACTTCTCCACCTCTAGCCTATATAAACCCCACTCATTCTCCATTGCAAGTATGTTTTTTTTAGAGTCAAAAACTAGTACTAGAAAATTGTGGTTTGCATAGTGTCTTCAAAAGTCAAAGAAGAGTTTGTGCTACATTTATTCGCGTTCACTGTTCGGTGTTATCGAAGTGCTGCGAAAAACATCGAGGTATTGTTGAATGTTGGAGACATATGCCGCTAAATCTGTAACAGCATTATATACAGGGCATCAAATTTCTTAAGCAAAGAGATTCCTCGCCTCAATACACCCAAGTAAGTCTGTTTAAGTTTTATGATTGATCATCTCTTTTCTATCATTCTTTTCTTGTTTTGTTGTTGGTATTACGAGATGTAATACATAAGTGAAAACCGAGTTACAAAGAGTAGTAACGGATCGGTAAATAATACACGAGTTATATTATTGGAGAATCGGTAACAAAGATATTTATCCAACAATCTTAAGACATTTGAATGTATCTTTGTTACTGATTATGTGTTTAAATCTTAAACATTGAACTACAATAAGAATTTCTATTTTGATCGAATAGCATAAGAGATTATGGTGTCTGCTTTTTAGACACCATCCGTTGGATTAAATATGTCTCAAGTGCGAGACATGCACTGTTCTGATGTTTTGGGTGTTGGCCTAGCCTGTCAGAAGGTCTAATCTACCATGTAGAGTTAAAGCATAGGAGGCCGCTGTTTGGAAAAAATGAAACTTGCCTAATGTGTTTGCAAGTTCCCTGGTTATTCCCTCCACAAGTACACATGGTTTCTGATTGACGGTTCTAACTTGTTGAATTTTTTATTTGGAGAAGGCACCATTTACGTATTGGTGTGTACTGGGACTTTGTTTGGCGAAGGCGTAAACAATGTATCTTTTCATGTGGCTGATCACGATAACTGCCCATGTGAACTACACGTTTAAGGCTTATTGCAATGTCTTTTGCATGTTGTCGAGTACGTGTACGTTTATATACTTGAATATTCAACATTCAGTATAGAAATGGATTTTGGTTTACCATCCATTAGTAAGTGACTCGACCTTAAGGAAACTCTTTCGGATCACGGTTTAACAATTTCATTTCTAGCTTGGGGAAAGTCAGTAATTATAAAGTGTTGACATGGAGGGATTCAGATCATTTAAAGAAATGAATCTTATGTATTTTAGGTTGTGGAGGGGATGCTATAAGAATAGCACAGTTGAGTTCCAACTATTCGCCCCTCAACTCTTGACTATCAAGAGTTAATTGGTGTATTATTCCAAGATAAAATATTTTGGATCGGTGCAAATTGCTAAGATTCCTCTGATCAGGAAAGCATGATCAATGACGGTACATTGATTAGACAGACTGATGAAGGCTGTTTATATTTTTGTATTTAAAATGTAAATTTTGAATTCAAAAGATGCATATGCTTTAGAAAGAGAGTCCCATTAGGAAAATATCTAGTGGTGAAGAGATGGAACCTCTTGGTTGGGATAGCCATCTCAGATCAATTTGAATTGAGTTGGAAAGGCGCTATCAGAAAGGATATCTGATATATACGACTTTTCAAAGTTCAATTAATTTGATTTGGGAATGATGAATTCCAGTGCAACAAAAAGGGTTGGTATTGTTGAAGCGGCCCTGTTGACTTGTGAAGAAAATCAAATTTTGGATATCGATCATGGATGGGAAAAAATGGGTTGTGATGCAAAGCCTGTTTGTAACTGCCGGTTTACTGGGAATTTCCTCTACGTGTACCCGTTGGTCGGAAAGAATGGAACAATGCATCTCTGGATTGGATTTGTCGAGCCTCAAAATTCTAAGATTGGGTCCATTCATGGAAAGATGTCGACCCTCAGAGAAGAGACAAATTAATCCTTAACGGTATTGTTGGAAAATGGGTTGCAATAGAAGATGAAATATCACATAAAATGTTGTTCTACTCAAAAGCTTTCAAGGCTCATACGATTTATTTAAAACAATTATTTCTACCCTCCCAATAAATTGGCGATTACAACAGGTATGTGAAATAATGCCTTCAGGATACAATGAAAGTCCTACAATAGAAATTGAATTCAAGGTTTGTACCCCTTGATTCAATCAAGAACACATGTAAACAAGTTTCTGAAGATGCTTTAGAAGAAGAGAAAACAGAAAAGGTTTTTTTCTGATATTATTTGAAACGAGTTTGGGAGATGCTACTTATAGAGGTTTTCGCATATGTTGGGAATATGCATCTTTTCACCAACAGGTTTCATGAAACGACGGGTCTCTTCATCAACAGACATCAAAGGTGTCTATTGGATTCTTGAAGATTCTGGAAACGTTTTTAACTGTCAAAACAGTTACGTACCAAAAACAGGTCGACCACAGCCTGGGGGGCTATGCCCCCCCACCAGGACCCCCCTTAGCGCAGTTGAAAATATTCCAACATTCTCCCCCTATTTTCAAAAACCATAAAACAAAGTTAAAAACTTTTAAATCGGAGCAGCTGCATCACCGAAGTGACTGCCTACGTACCCGAGTGGGATCAAGCCAACGTAGTTCTAGCACAATTGAGACTAAGCATCATCGTTGAAATCAACACATAAATGATTGGTATCTTTTGGATTTGAACCTTCACTTAGTGTAAGAAACTCAAAGCCTTATCGAGATTCTATGGTGAAACCAGTCTTGAACCAAGTATCCCTTATGATAAAAACGGAGTCTCCACACATATTGATTTCATAAATCATGTGTTCTGTATCCAAGCACGTTAATGACCTTGTGCTTATATCCTTGATTCATGAGTCTTCTTTAGAGAACGGTCTTCTTCTCTTAGGAAACAGCCTGATTTCCATACTCATATAGGTAAGTCACGAAGGTGTTTCTGTGATACACCTTTTACTAATCATAGACTCATTAAGGATTTACATCCATCCTATTTTCTTGCAGAACCCAGCACTAATTAGAAATGGGAAGTTTTATATTAGTGCTCCATAATCTACATCCATAACTTGTTGGTACCACATTAAACCTTGTTTATCCTTTTCAAAATAAAGGTTGGGTTTCTGCTATAGGAGATCAAACTTCTTTCACATACCTTAGTCCCATTTCTTTACTTTTTATTGAAACCACCGAACTTGGTAGACTTTTCGTAAATGGGTCTGCCAAATTCCTCTTTGAATCAATAAAGTTAACCGTAACCACTCCCCTCTTGAGTAATTGTCTAACCATTTGATGTCTAAGACTTGCATGTCTTGACTTTCCATTATAAGTCTTATTTGAGACATTATAGATAGTAGCTTTATTATCACAATTAATCAAGACCGCCGAAGTTGGCTTCTTCCAAAATGGAATCTCCATAAGTAGATTCCTAAGCCATTCTTCCTCCTTACATGCATCCGTTAAGGCTATTAATTCTGAAACATTGTTGAATCAGAAATACAAGTCTGCTTCTTGGAACTCCAAGACACAGCAGCACCCACTAATGTAAAGATCCATCCAGACGTTGATTTGGACTTGGCCTCTACATCATTCCAGTTAGCATCGTTGTACCCTTCCAGTGCAGCGGGATAGCCTTGGTAATGCAAGCCAAAATTCATTGTACCTTTCAAGTAAGCCATAACTCTTGAAACTGCTCTCCAATGTTCATATCCTGGATTACTTGAGAAACGAAATAACACTCCCACGGCTTGGGCTATGTCCGGTCTTGTGCAATGCAAAGCATACATAAGACTTCCAATGACACTGGAATACTCAAGTTGTGCATGAGTACGACCGGTGTTCTTCTTTAACTTGATAGTATGGTCTAAAGGAGTAGGTACTGGATTGTCATCAAAGTGACCATACTTCTTGAGAAATTTCTCAATATAATGAGATTGGGTTAAAGCCAACTCATTTCCCTTTCTTAGGATCTTAATTCCCAAGATTACATCAGCCTATCCTAAATCCTTCATATCAAAGTTAGAGCTAAGAAACTTCTTTGTTTCTTCCACAACAGATATGTCAGATCCAAAAATAAGCATATCATCAACATACAAACAGAGAATTACACATCCAGAACTATCATGCTTACTATAGATACATTTATCCGCATCATTCACCACAAAACCATATGACAAAATCACTTTGTCAAACTTCTCATGCCATTGCATGGGAGCTTGCTTCAAGCCATAAAGAGATTTTACTAACTTGCAAACCTTCTTTTCTTGGCCTGGCAATATGAAACCTTCAGGTTGTTCCATATATATTTCTTCTTCCAAATCTCCATTTAGGAAGACGGTTTTGACATCCATTTGATGAATAATTAACTTGTGAATAAAAGCAAGTGCTATTAAACAACGAATAGATGAAATGCGAGCAACAGGGGCATATGTATCAAAGTAATCAATTCCATGTCTTTTCTTATAACCCTTAGCAACTAATCTAGCTTTGAACTTATCAATGGAACCATCGGCATTCATTTTTCTCTTGAAAATCCATTTACATCCAATAGGCTTTACGCCCGTAGGTAAATCACAATATATCCAAGTACCGTTGGTCAAAAGATAATTCTTTTCATCATTGATAGCCTCCTTCCAAAAACTATCATATTTGGAACTCATAGCCTCAGCATAAGTTTTAGGGTCATCATCAACATGCATAACATATTTGGTAACACTAAGAATTCTATTCTTATTACCTTCTACAAGATATGTTATAAAGTCTGGACAAATTTTTTTCTCTATTCTTGCTCTCTTACTCCTTCTAGGTTCGATATCTTCTATGGGGTCAGAAGTATCCTCCATGTATCGAGTAGGAACAGAATGATCATCATTCTCATTAGTATCTTCAGATTCTAGACTAGGTAACAATGATTTCTCCATGGGTTGCATTTGAGAACTGTTCCTGTTTAAGTTCTCAAAGAATTCCACATATATAGATTCTATAATCACAAAAGTGTCCAGGATTAAAAATCTGTAGGTGATACTATTAAGAGAGTATCCCACGAAAGCACATTTATAAGCCATGTTTCCCAGTTTTGGTCGTTTAGGATCAGGCTTTCGAACATATGCTAAGCAACCCCAGACTTTAAGTCTCTTCAACTTTGGTTTCCTCTTAAACCACAATTTATAAGGAGAAACATTCTTCTTCTTCAAAGGAACTCTATTCAAAATATAACATGCAGACAACATTGCTTCACCCCACAAAGAATTAAGCAAACTAGAACTTATAAGCATGCAATTAACCATATCAATCAAAGTTCTATTTTTCCTTTCAGCCATACCATTTTGTTGAGGTGTATAAGGTGCAGTAAATTTATGAATTAAACCATGCTCTTGAAAAAATAATTTAAAGTCATTAGGAAAATATTCACCACCACGATCAGAACGTAAAATCTTAATTTTCAGTCCTAATTGTGTCTCTACTTCTGCTTTGTATATTTTGAATATGTCAAAAACATCATCCTTATATTTCATCAAATATGTATAAGCATATCTAGTACTATCCTTTATAAAAGTGACATAATACTTATTTCCACCACGAGTGGCAGAACCATGCAAATCACCCACATCACTGTGCACTAATTCAAGTAAGGAAGAATTTCTTACTACAGACTTATGAGAAATTCTAGTTATCTTTGCTTGCACACATATTTCACATTTAGAAGCATGATCAAAATTGCAATCAGAAATCAAATCTAATCGTTTCATGTTTCTAAGAGAACCATAATTAACATGACCAAACCTAGCATGCCATAAATTAACAGAGTCAACAATATAAGCATAACCATTATTTATTAAATTAATCTTAATCATCCCATTACAAGCATATCCTTGTCCAACAAACACACCATTTTTGGACAATACAAACTTATTAGACTCATAGGTCGTCTTGAATCCAGCCTTCATAACAAGGTCGCCGGAAACAAGGTTTTTCACCATGTCAGGGACATGTAACACATTAGTAAGAGTAACGGTCTTTCCCGAAGTAAATGAGAGTTCAACAGTGCCTTTCCCAATGACTTTGCTATGTTGGCCGTTTGTGGAGACAACTTCGTTTCCTTCTCCACTAACCGGTTCGTATGTCTTGTAAAGATTTATATCCTTACAGATATGGATGGTTTCACCATTGTCGTACCACCATCCAACCCCAGTTTCAGCAACAGCATTGGCGGCTTGCACCAAGATCACAAGTTTGTCATCGACCATATTTGCCTCATTTTTCTGGTTCTGCTGTTGTTTCTTTTTGAGACGACAGTCACGAGCAAAATGGCCGGGTTTGTCACAGAAGTAGCAATTGCCCTTCTTCTTACTCTTCTTGGTGGGATGATGCTTCTTAAACTGAGTATCATTCTTAGGTTTCAAGGAATTAGGTGTCTTAGAATCTTCTACACTATTCACACTAGAATGGTTTTCAGACTATGGACTATCCTTAAGTTCTCGTTTACGTGAGTCCTCTTCTATGCGAAGATGACGATGTAAGTCCTCTAAATCATACTCAGTCTCAGCATGCTTAAGTTTCTTCTTATAACCATTTCAAGAAGGGGGGAGACGAGAAATAATAACCCCGACAACAAACGCAGAAGGAAGATCAATTCCATCATCCTTAAGATGATTAACAATGAGTAAAAGTTCACTGACCTGGGAAATGATTGACTTACTATCAACCATCTTAAAATCCATGAAGTTGCAAGTTAGGAATTTCTTGTTGCTTGCTTCAGAAATCTTATATTTGTTGTCAAGCGCAGTCCATAATTCCTTTGCAGTCGCAATACTACGATGTGCATTGTAAACAGGAGTTTCCAGGGCATTCAAAATATGACCACGACACATGAAATCATCTTCCTGACGCTTCTTTCGTTTGGTAATCTAATCAGGAGTATCTTTGTCTGACGGTGCAAGAATCGCCTCCAATCCATCTTCAAGTATGTACCACAACTTGATGGTGATCAGTAAAAACTTCACAGTCTCTTGCCAACGAGTAAAATTTTTACCATCAAAACGTTCCAGTCGAGTCAGGGTTTGGTTCATCACTTGCAGGGATTGTGCAGTAGCATTAGAAGTTGAAGATTCACCCTCCATTGCCAGAAACTAATTGTCTAAAACTATTGGAAAATGGGTTGCAATAGAAGATGAAATATCACAGAAAATGTTGTTGTACTCAAAAGCTTTCAAGGCTCATACGATTTCTTTTAGACAATTATTTCTACCCTCCCAATAAATTGGCGATTACAACAGGTATGTGAAATAATGCCTTAAGGATACAATGAAATCCCTACAATAGAAATTGAATTCAAGGTTTGTACCCCTTGATTCAATCAAGAACACATGTAAACAAGTTTCTGAAGATGCTTTAGAAGAAGAGAAAACAAAAAATGTTTTTTTCTGATATTATTTGAAACGAGTTTGGGAGATGCTACTTATAGAGGTTTTCGCATCTGTTGGGAATATGCATCTTTTCACCAACAGGTTTCATGAAACGATGGGTCTCTTCATCAACAGACATCAAAGGCGTCTGTTGGATTCTTGAAGATTCTGGAAACGTTTTTAACTGTCAAAACAGTTACGTACCAAAAACAGGTCGACCACAGCCTGGGGGGCTACGCAACCCCCAGGACCCCCCTTAGCGCAGTTGAAAATATTCCAACAGGTATCACTGGTTTCGTGAAAATTTTATAATGATCATGAAATATAGAGAGAAGGGATTGAAATCAGTTTTCCCGAGACTGCAGTTAAATTACTTAACAATGTGGGGGAAGCCAATTTTCGATCTTAGTTTCCGGATAGAGAAAGAGAGTACCTTTTCTGTAATCGTCAAAAGTGTGGGGGTTGTACCCGAACACATATAGATGTATGTGAAGTTAAAGTAAAATTCAGAGTAATCCATAAACTCACACTTTTAGACATGGTTAGAATCCTAAGAGATACGAGGGAAATTATCGAGGATAATTTACTCCATGTAATGTACATCGTATTTTAGATACAAATGATTTGTAGTCCATTAAATTTTAGTGGAAAAATGGAATTAGGTTGGGAGAAACCAACTAATTCTTAATCACAAATTAAGTGAATTTGTGTCAGGGAAAATCTAGGCCAAGTGATTAGCCTTAGATTAAACCACTTAAGAAAGTTTTCTAAATTTTTCATCAGCAGAGAAGTTTACTTCTCTGTAACTATGAATGAAGCTATATGTCAGCACCTCAGCACAAATTTTCTCCCATCTTGTTACTGCAAACCAAGGGAATTTGTTACTCTGGAATGCATTATTTACTTCTTGGGAATCAGTTCTAAAAACAAGTTCCCTGAATCCATTATGAAGAGCCCATTCACCTGCAATAAGTATAGCAAACACCTCTGTATAGTTTTCAATATGAAATAAGATTTGTCTGGGCTAACATTATTTACCTCTATTTTTTGGTGTTTTAGATTCCTTTGGTAGAGTTTTCAATCCTTCGTTTTTAGTTCGGAAAACAGTTTGATCTATTTGTTTTCATTATGTTTTCTTCAACTTCGATTATTCTTAAATCAAAATCTTTCGAGCTATCTTGGATCCCGAATGGAAAGTCTAGGATTCTTAAGGTGTTGGAGAGATTCAAAGGTACGAGTAATTGGATTTTGATTCCGGAGAGTGCGGTCATCTGGATCAATGAGGTGACTTTGGAAGCAATTAACTGGATCTCTCAGAAACCTTTCAAAAGTACTTGCAGATTTGAGCAAGTGGTTTTGTTGATTGAGACGTGCGCAAATAGTTTCGGAACTTTTCTCAAAGTTTCTAGGTTCGACCCTACAATGGATCATAGACAAAGATTCATCTGTATTCCTTCAGGAGATAATGGTGCAGTATGGAAATCATTTTGGACTTCCGTTTTACCGGAAAAAAAAATTAACACCTCTTACACGAAGGGGCGTAATGATTTTCCGGAACTTGAGTCAAATGTTCATCAGTGGCAGATGCAATCCTTTGGTGAGTTTGGTATAGCAGTTAAAGTTCTCAATTATCATTCT